>JAPQNM010000155.1:17500-35000 GCA_029783475.1 Metacarcinus magister | reverse complement strand
ATGTATGACTCCATGTCAAAGACAATCACCTCTGTTATGCGCCCGGCACAAAAAGAAGGATCTCTGACATAAAAGCAATAATCATGCCAAGGAAAATTAGAATAGTACTGCCTTAGGTCCTCCCACTTAGCATAGTTGAAATCCCAGTAGCTCCTCCGCTTAGACGTGTTTTGAGGCCGCAATGGAGGAATAGAACAGATAACAAAAATAAGATCGTGATCAGAGGAATCCAACGAAAAAGAATGTTTGACAGAGTATGCTGAAGTGTTCGAAGTTAGGAAAAGATTAGTAAATTTGCGGACGACTTTAGATAGGAAGACAAATTAGTTTGGATCGAGAAGCTCTGGTATTACAGGGTGAGCTAAACAGAATGCACGAATTGGAGGTCAAATGGCAGATTGATTTTAATATTAACAAGTGCAGTAAACTTCTCGTAGGTAGACACAACACATAAAATAGATATGCACTAGGTGGAGTAGATATGGGTAAATTCGAATTCAGAAAAAGACTTCGAAATTTCAGTAAGTCAGGACTTGAGACCTAGAGAGCAGTGTATTATTGCCAAGAGCAGAGCTAACAGGGTAACCTGGTAACTGGGTTAGACACAAGAGACAGCAGGGATGCCATCTGGGTGAAGTAAGGGATGGAAAGATGAAGAAAAAAGATTATTGGAGTTCGAATTCGAATGAATTTGACATTTCCTATTGACGAAAGTGTTTTGGGCGTGATTCCGGGCAGAAATATAAAGAGCGTGAGTATCGAGAGATGCAAGGCTTAGGTATCGTTTGTGAACCACCTCTCTATCATGGATAGCACGAAAAGAAGCTAATTTGAACCAAGGTTTGTGAGCTATGGGGCTAAAGAAAGTGTGTGAGATGTAAGCTTCCATGCTAAGACAATAAGCTCCGTTATGCGTTCGGCACAAAGAGATGGATCTCTGACACGGCAGTAGTAATCATTTTATGGAAAATCAGATTAGTACCTTCTCAGGTCATTCTACTTAGCCGAGGTATAATCCTAGAAGCAACTCCGTTTTGGTGGTTCTTGAGACGGCACTGGAGCAATAGGAAAAGATGCTTATTTTATATAGTAATCAGAGGAGCCCAACGGAGAAGAAAATTTGGCAGAGTAAGTGGAAAGATTAGAGGTAAGGAAAAGGTCGAGAATGTTGGGCGTATCACCAGAGTGGTCAGGAATACAAGTAGGGTGCTGCACTAGTTTTTCTAGATAATGTAGGATAGCAAAGTTGAAGGCTTGTTCACCAGGTTGGTCCTTGAAAGATGAAAGCCAAAGCTGGTAGTGAACATTGAAATCTCCAGGGTATGGATATCTCAGCAAAAGGAAAGTTAGTTAAGATGTACTCAATTTTTTATGTAAAAAAACTGTAAAAATTTTATATAGTTAAAGAAGTTAGGAGAGCGATAAACAGCACCGAAGAATTTAGTGGTAGAGTGCCAGTTAAGTCTAAGCCAGATAGTAGAAAATTCAAAAGAGTCAAGGGCGTGGGCACGAGAGCAAGTTATGTCATTGCGTACGTAATCGCAACAGCCAGCTTTAAATCGAAAATGAGAATAGAGAAAGTAAGAGGGAACATAGTAGGGGCTGCTGTCAATGTCCTCAGAAAACTGGGTCTCTGTGAGGAAACGAAGATGAAGTTTAGAGTAGGAGAGGTGGTGTTCCACAGATTAAAACTTAGATCTAGGACCGCGTATTTCGCAGAAATTGATGTAGAAAACGTTAAAGGAGGTATCAAGGCACTTGGAGTTGCCATCGAAAGAGCGATCCATTCTTGGAACATTTTTGGTTCCCTCCGCAGATAAAGACTCCTAGACAGAGCGTGTTTTTACCATTTCAATTCAATTTCTTTAGAAAGTGTGTATGTGTAAAATATAGTAAAAAGAAGAAGAGTATGTCGTTAGAGGGCATGCTGCAACTGCTCCCTTGTGTTAATGAGTCACGAAGGGAAACGGTCAGGAAAGGAAAGGGTCAGCAGCTTGCAGCGCCCCCTCACCTCCTGTTGCGTACCATCCTAGGTAAAAAAGGGTTCAAATAAAAGGGAAGAAATATAATTGTGGTACAGTAACTAGTAGGGCCCCACAGGGATCCGTACTTAGCCCATTATTTTTCAGTATCTATATAAATTATTTGGATTCTGGGATATGTAGGAACATTAGTAAAGTTGCCGATGACACTAAGGTAGAGAGACAAATCAGTTCAGAGCAAGAAGTTATGGTATTACGGGGTGAGGTAATAATAATGCATGAGTGGGTGGTCACACGACATATGGATTTTAATATTAATAAGTGTAATACACTTAACGTAAGTAAACACAACGCAGAAAATAGATATACCCTAGAGTCTAGGGTATATCTATTTTCCGAATTTGATTTATCTATATCTACTCCATCTAAGACCTAGACGGAGTAGATATAGACAAATCAAATTCGGAAAAAACTTAGGAGTCTTAGTAAGTCAGTACTTGAAACCCAGAGAACAGTGTATTAGTCAAGAACAGAGCAAACGGGGTACTTGGTTTTATCGCCAGGAGCGTAAGTAATAGATCAGCAGATGTAATACTAAAACGCTATTTAGCGTTTGTTAGACCTCATTTAGATTATGGTGTGCACTGGTGGTCTCTGTACAATAGAATGGATATTGATAAGCTAGAAGCAGTACAAAGTAGGATGACTAAAAGGATTTAGGGGATAAGGAACTTAACTTACAAAGATAGATTAAAACATTTAAATCTACACTATTTAGACGTAGGGTAAGGGGAAATCTGATATAAGTGTTTAAATGGGTCAAAGGTTTCAACAAAGGGGACAAATAAAATTATCATAGTCAAGGAGAAAGTTAGAACACGAACAAATGGTTTCAAGCTAGATAAACTCAGATTCAGGAAAGAGATAAGTGAAAATTGGTTCACTAATAGGGTAGTAGAGGAGTGGAACAAACTTAACAAGTATGTGGTAAGTGCCGGGCCAGTAAATACTTTAAAGAAAAGGTTGGATATTTCTATGAATGAAGAAAACAAATGGTAAGTGTTAGGAGCACAGGAGCTGCGTTGCGTAGGTCAACTGACCTTTTGCACCCTCTTTATTTTCTTATGTTCTTATGCTTATACATTCTTTTTCTGTAATATAGTGCTAAATTGAGTGTACTACAACTGCTGCTGCTAATACAAATACTTCTACTACTACTATTACTTCTATCACTCTAATTACTACTAATATTTATAATACTACTACTACTTCTAACAATAATACCACAACAACTACTACTTCTACTTCTCCTTCTACTTCTACTACTACTACTTCTACTACTGCTACTACTTCTAATACTTCTACTTCTACTACTACTACTACTTCTACTACTACTACTTCTACTACTACTACTACTTCTACTACTACTACTACTTTTACTACTACTATTACTTCTACTACTACTACTTCTATTACTACTACTACTTCTACTACTACTACTTCTACTACTACTACTTCTACTACTACTACTACTTCTACTACTACTACTTCTACTACTACTACTACTTCTACTACTACTACTTCTACTACTACTGCTACTTCTACTACTACTACTTCTACTACTACTACTACTTCTACTACTACTACTTCTACTACTACTACTACTTCTACTACTACTACTTCTACTACTACTACTTCTTATACTACTACTACTTCTACTACTACTACTACTTCTACTACTACTACTTCTACTACTACTACTACTACTTCTACTACTACTACTTCTACTACTACTACTACTTCTACTACTACTACTACTACTACTACTACTATTACTACTACTACTACTACTACTACTACTACTTCTACTACTACTACTACTTCTACTACTACAATTTCTACTACTACTACTTCTTATACTACTACTACTTCTACTACTACTACTACTTCTACTACTACTACTTCTACTACTACTACTACTTCTACTACTACTACTTCTACTACTACTACTACTTCTACTACTACTACTACTACTACTACTACTACTACTACTACTACTACTACTACTACTACTACTACTACTACTACTACTACTACTACTACTACTACTACTTCTACTACTACTACTTCTACTACTACTACTACTTCTACTACTACTACTTCTACTACTACTACTACTTCTACTACTACTATTTCTACTACTACTGCTACTTCTACTACTACTACTACTACTTCTACTACTACTACTTCTACTACTACTACTACTTATACTACTACTACTTCTACTACTACTACTTCTACTACTACTACTACTTCTACTACTACTACTTCTACTACTACTACTACTACAACTACATATTAAAAGATACCTCCAACCTGCGTTTATTTCAAAGGACTCCACGAATTGGAGGTCATTAGCCCCAACTCTGGTCGCTAATGACTGTGGCATCCAACCATAATATTCCTAACCCTAAGAATGTATTAAAATTAACATATATCTATACTAACTATCTACCCCTAAATGTACGTCCTTATTCTATTTCTAACCTATCTAACCTTATCCCACTCTCTACCACTGTGGCCTCGCAATCGAGGTCACTTATGTCCATGTTGGAGGGAGTGGAATGTCTCGTACCCCTGAGACACAGGAGGGCAGACCGGAGCAGGGAGAAAGAGAGGCGACACCTCATCCAGGCGGCGACGGAGCTCCTTGGCTAGTGCTTCTTTGATGACATCAAGTCAGCTAGTCTTGAGTAGAAGCTCCTAGCCTTGGGGCCCATGCCGCCAGATGTGGTGAAGACCAGGGGCATGAAGGTACCATGGTCGACTTGCAGGATCCTCTCATCGTAGCCCCTTGTCTTCTCCTGCTCGTTCCTTTGGTGGACAGCCTCAAGGGAGAGCTCGCGATGGGAGGCGGCCATCGGGTCGAAGATCCGGATGTCCAAAAAGGCCCGCTGCCCTCTGGTCCAGAATCCCCGAGCACCGATGTCCACGCGAGCCTCAAGGGCGGTGTTGGCTGTCCTGTACCGCAGGTGTTCCCCATCTAGAGGCAGAAGAGTTGGTTCGGTGGAGACGTCTTGGCACACCTCCCTGAGCATGCTGACTGTCAGGTCCCTCACCTCGTCGTGCCTGATACACACGAATCCCCCCTTTTTGCACGTTATGGTGTGGTCGACGTTGTTGGGGGAACCACACACACAGGTGTTAGGGAGTCCTTCCACTGGCCAGCCATACCTCAGAGCAACGGCATCGACAAATTCTTGTTTGTTGAGGTTGAAGCCCTTTGCTCTGATTGGTAGTGATGCTAGCCAGTTGGACGCTCCCGTCTCCTGTGCGATGTGGATTTTTCTCACGGTATCTGGAGGCAGAATGGTCAAAAGGTGTTCAAGGCTGGTCTTCTGCCCTTGTTGCCTGTCTCTTGAGATTCGTTTCTTTTGCTCAGCGATCGCACTTTAGTCAATTTCACCATGTGCGTCCTGAGCAATGATCATATCCGTGAGGGACCTGGTAAGGTTGATGGAGTTGAGGTTCTCCACCACAGCCAACTTCTCAGGAGAGGTGATTCCCATCCCGCCCAGTCTTGGAGGGAGTTCGAGCAACGCCCTCTCGTCATTTCCCAGACCGTGAGATCTCAGTAACGCTGGTAGGAAGGTGTTCTTTATAGATTCCTCCAGCGGTCTGAGGAGTGGGCTGATGCCTGGGATGGTGCGCATGACGAAGTTCCACCGATGTTGCAGGCCATGCGTGTAGGTCGAGTAGGCTGCGTGAGGCTCAGTCCTGGCCATGGCTGACAGGACATCGTCCTCTTGCACCCACTCAGACACTTTTTCTCCGACGTACTCCTTCTTATACTCCTCTGTTCCGATAACAGCACCCAAATGCCGCTGTCCGTCCTTTGTTACCACTACTCCACTGCCACTGAAAATGTTTACGGCCCAGTCATAATGATCTGGCTTGACAATGAGGATGGATTTAGCGTCGTTGTGTGTGTATCCTATGGTAGGGCCATTGTCCTGTATTAACCCCCACCAGTGTCCTAGTTCCCGTAATTTGCCGGCCCCTGACAGGTCGTCGGCATATGCCACCTGCTTCAAATTAGTTTTTCCACACGCAATCACGTCTTGAAGCACTGACTTGCCAAGGGCGTACATCGCAATGGCCACTGGGTCACCTTGAGTTGTTCCTTCCCTTGACCTTTAAACCCTAACCTTATTGCTACAACTACAGTACGGTGCAGACAACGCTCTAGCAGACGCCCTCTCCCACTGCCGTGTCGTCTTCTCACACTCCCAGGCATCAAGGTCGCTCTATGCTGATGGAACTATAGATGCAAATCATCTCTTTTCGTCAGCTTCACGATCTCTCACCCTGGCATCTGAGCTTCACGGCACATCTGGGCGGACTTCACCTGGACCCACACCTGCACCGACTGTCAAGCCTCCATGGCGATTCGGTACTTGACCTCGTCGGCCCCTCTGCCACACTGCCAGTTATCGCTATATTCTCTCGGCAACCGCCGCTACAGGACTCCCAGCTACCACCCGCAGTCGAACGGCATGGTCGAACGGTCATCACCAGCCTCCGCCCAACGCGAGAACTCTTCCCAGGCGAACAAGCATCCACAGGATGACATCATTCCTCCCTTCCTCGTCACTAGGGGGGGAGTATTGTAGCAGTCTCCCCTACACACCATAGAGAACGTGAGATACCCGTTCCCTGAGAACGGGTCACAAAGCCCATACTATTATAACTTTATTTTTATTATATGTTTCATTATTAATTGTATTCAATATACATCTTTATTTATGTTTTTCTTTTTATAATATTATTATTTATTATGTTGCGCTGCAGTCCAGCAAACAACATCAACTTGGCGTGCACTGTCCTCAGACAGTGCACATATACAATTATTTATATTTGTTATTCAAATATTTTTGTTAAATATATACTCTAAATTTTATCAATAAAAATAGCCTTAACTGGATCTCAGTACTCTCATTATCCAGTGGACCAAATAGCTACAAACACTCACAAGCTCACAATGCTACAACTGTACTACTGCCTCCCCTACTACTGCTACTACTACCACTACTACTACTACTACTACTACTACTACTACTACTACTACTACTACTACTACTACTACTACTACTACTACTACTACCACTACTACTACTACTACTTTTTAACTACTACTACTACTACTACTAGATACCTCCACCCTGCGTTTATTTCAAAGGGTTCCACGAATTGGAGGTCATCAGCACCAACTCTGGTCGCTAATGACTGTGGCATCCAACTATAATATTCCTAACCCTAAGAATGTATTAAAATTAACATATATCTATACTAACTTTCTATCCCAAAATGTACGTCCTTACTCTATCTCAAACCTATCTACCCTTATCCCACTCTCTACCACTGTGGCCTCGCAATCGAGGTCACTTATGTCCGTGTTGGAGGGAGTGGAATGTCTCGTACCCCTGAGACACAGGAGGGCAGACGGGAGCAGGGAGAAGGAGAGGCGACACCTCATCCAGGCGGCGACGGAGCTCCTTGGCTAGTGCTTCTTTGATGACATCAAGTCAGCTAGTCTTGAGTAGAAGCTCTTAGCTTTGGGGCCCATGCCGCCAGTTGTGGTGAAGACCAGGGATGAGAAGGTACCATGGTCGACCTGCAGGATCCTCTCATCGTAGGCCCTTGTCTTCTCCTGCTCGTTCCTTTGGTGGACAGCCTCGAGGGAGAGCTCGCGATGGGAGGCGGCCATCGGGTCGAAGATCCGGATGTCCAAAAAGGCCCGCTGCCCTCTGGTCCAGAATCTCCGAGCACCGATGTCCACGCGAGCCTCAGGGGCGGTGTTGGCTGTCCTGTACCGCAGGTGTTCCCCATCTAGAGGCAGAAGAGTTGGCTCGGTGGAGACGTCACGGCACACCTCCCTGAGCATGCTGGCTGTCAGGTCCCTCACCTCGTCGTGCCTGATACACACGAATCCCCCCTTTTTGCACGTCATGGTGTGGTCGACGTTTTTAGGGGAACCACACACACAGGTGTTAGGGAGTCCTTCCACTGGCCAGCCATACCTCAGAGCGACGGCATCGACAAATTCTTGTTTGTTGAGGTTGAAGCCCTTTGCTCTGATTGGTAGTGATGCTAGCCAGTTGGACGCTCCCGTCTCCTGTGCGATGTGGATTTTTCTCACGGTATCTGGAGGCAGGATGGTCAAAAGGTGTTCAAGGCTGGTCTTCTGCCCTTGTTGCCTGTCTCGTGAGATTTGTTTCTTTTGCTCAGCGATCGCATTTTGGTCAATTTCACCAGGTGCGTCCTGAGCAATGATCATATCCGTGAGGGACCTGGTAAGGTTGATGGAGTTGAGGTTCTCCACCACAGCCAACTTCTCAGGAGGGGTGATTCCCATCCCGCCCAGTCTTGGAGGGAGTTCGAGCAACGCCCTCTCGTCATTCCCCAGGCCGGGATATCTTAGTAACGCTGGTAGGAAGGTGTTCTTTATAGATTCCTCCAGCGGTCTTAGGAGTGGGCTGATTCCTGGGATGGGCATGACGAAGTTCCACCGATGTTGCAGGCCATGCGTGTAGGCCGAGTAGGCTGCGTGAGGCTCAGTCCTGGCCATGGCTGACAGGACGTCGACCTCTTGCACCCACTCAGACACTTTCTCTCCGACGTACTCCTTCTTATACTCCTCTGTTCCGATTACAGCACCCAAATGCTGCTGTCCGTCCTTTGTTATCACTACTCCACTGCCACTGAAAATGTTTACGGCCCAGTCATAATGATCTGGCTTGACAATGAGGACGGATTTAGCGGCGTTGGGTGTGTATCCTATGGTAGGGCCATTGTCCTGTATTAACCCCCACCAGTGTCTTAGTTCCCGTAAGTTGCCGGGCCCTGACAGGTCGTCGGCATATGCCACCTGCTTCACATTAGTTTTTTCACACGCAATCACGTCTTGAAGCACTGACATGCCAAGGGCGTACATCGCAATGGCCACTGGGTCACCTTGAGTTGTTCCTTCCCTTGACCTTAAAACCCTAACCTTATTGCTATCACTACTATTTACATATAAATTAGAAGGTTCAATATAAGTGTTTTCAGCGTATGTAGCCAGGGAAGGACACTTGATTTTAATATTATGAAGCATTGTTTTTCTGTTAATGGAGTTAAACGCGTTTCTTGCGTCAACTAACAGAACCGCTTTACAGTCTTCTTGGGCGAAGATCTCCCTCATGGCGTGGATGGCTGCTTCCCCTCCTGCCTGTTGTCCTGCACACACCTGCAGGTTCCCCGCCGCCCTCCTCACATCCTCCTTAACGACAGCATTGATGCATTTACCCACGACGCATCGTATGACTTCGCCGATGCCGATGGTTCTGCATCCTGGCTTCTTGTCAAGAGGAATGAGGCGGCAGGCAGTGAGGGCGTCGAGATGGTGACAAGTGGTGGTGGCAAGTTTCCTTGCTAGTGCTGCGAGGGCACTGCAGAGGTCACTAGCGCCACTGCCACAGATGGTGCTGCTCAGTAGGCGACGCCACCCTCTCGCATCCAGGCCTGAGGGACCAGCACTGCCATGTGTCTGGAGGGATTTCTTCCACACCATTTCCCCCGTGATCATCTCGTAGATGACACTATTCGGGGGTATGTGCGGGCCCTGCAGTCTGAGTCCGGTTAAGTCGCTGGGAGGAGGATGTTTTTCCTCCAGCTGACTGATGGTTTCCCTTCTAAAGGGCAACACACCACCGGACTCATTCTCGTTTAGGGCCCGCAGTGCCGATGACACGTTGCCTTGCCGCATCCTGTCGGCAAAGCTACGGGCTTTATCCTCTTCTCTGTGACGGTTGATGGAGGGTCTCGGCAGTCTGTTCTGTATGGCCCTGGGCTCCTCCAGGAGCTCATCCCGTTTGTTTTGGAGCCACAGTTCCACTTTTCTTGAGACTGCTTTATATTATCACTTGTCTTGCTCTTCCTGTGTGTCTTTTGAAAGAAGAGTTTTGGCAGCAGAAAGAGCAGTTTGAGGGCAAATGGTGATAGAGGCGTGTCAAGGTTGTAGCTGTTGAGGAAGACAGCCATTTCCTTGGTGATTTTGGTGGTGGCCGGACATTTTGGTGGCTCAAAAAGGTTGCTTGTAGACCATCCAGCTAGCTCGCGATAGGTGTCACGCACCCATATGGTTGTTTCTGCCTCTGTCAGATCCTTCCATATAGCGTTTCCTCTCCGGTTTTCATTTCTTGCCCCTCCAGAGTTGGGTGGTGGCGGTGGCGGTGGTGGTGGTGGTGGTGGTGGTGGTGGTGGTGGCGGCGGCGGCGGATGTGGGGGGGGGGGCGGCGGCGGCAACGGTAGTGGTGGTAGCGGTTGCAGCAGGCCACCCACCACCCCCTCTTCCGTCTCCCTCGCTGGCTGCTGCTCTTTATCTCGCTGGTGATCCTGGCTGTCATCTGGCCTCACTTCGTCCCTCTCCCTGCCCCGGGGGTCACGTCCCCTGGGGTTCCTGAATACATGAGAAGAATACATGAGAAGAACAGACACCAATAAACCTACTGATCTATATAACTAGGGTATCTGCTGGACTACATACTACTACAAGTATATTAAGAGTTTGAGAACAGGATAGATACAGAACAATGCTCTCTCCCATCCTCCTCTCCCTCCGGCAACATGCCGGCAGGAAAAATAGATAGAAGGGAACACCATGACCTTGTAGAAAACATGGCCATGGACATTTTATAGTAAAGACTGAAAATAGAGAAGTATACTATACTATACTATACTAGACTAGACTACTATACTATACTATACTAGACTAGACTACACTACCACTACTAATGGTACATCCTAGATGGGGAATAACATAAATATTATATCAGTTACTGCTACTACAGTTCTCACCTGAAATATAGGGACATAAGGTTAGCGTCATGGACATTATTTTGATAGGTGTTCATAACATTTATTCTAAATCGTATGCTCATATCAAATGGGAACTGGTGAAGTAGACACAGACATAAAGACCCATACTGTAACTGTTGTTCAGGTAAAAATGCGATTTTCATTTACTTAGATCAGGGATCTCTCAGTACCCTGACAACCAACAGCCGCAGCCCCCCCACCAGTCTAAGTCACTCTATACCATGAATCCCCTAATTATTGGTAAAGTAAATTTCATAGACAGTTACGCAAATGCTCGTATTGTTTACTCTAGATTATGTGCTCATCTCAAATGGGAACCAGTGAAGTAGACACAGACCAGTAGGACTTATACTGCAACTATTGTTCAGGCAGAGATGTGACATCTCATTTACTTGGATCAGGTGATCTCTCAGTTACCCGACAACCAACAGCTGCAGCCACCCCCAAGTCTGAGTTACTTTACACCATGAATCCCTTAATTACCTTTTTCAAAGTAAACCTTTTTCTCTGAAATCTTTGTCTAATCTGGATTTGAAAATGTCTATAGTCTTAGAACTAACTACTGATGCTGGGAGTCTGTTCCAATGTCAACAACTCTAACATTGAAGTATGACTTACGAGAAGTTGTGTTATATCTTTGTACTTTTAACTTCATACCGTTACCTCTCGTTACTGACGCGTTATTCATTTCAAAAAGTACTTCTGGATTAATTTTATTGAATTTATTTAGAATGTTGAAGACTTCAATCATATCTCCCCTAATTCTTTGCTTATGGAGAGTGAACATGTCTAACCGTTTTAATCGTTCCTCATATGATAAATTACGCAATGTAGAAATAAGGTTTGTCGCTCGTCTCTGTACTCTTTCCAACAAGTTTTGGTCTTTAATGTAGTTTGGTGACCAGAATTGTATCGCATATTCAAGGTGGCCTTACAAATGCCGTATAGAGTCTTTTTTATTACTTCTGGCGCTTTATGATCGAAATTTCTTGAAATTAGCCCCAGCATCATATTTGCTTTCTTACGAGCAGCTATGCACTGATCACTCACTTCCAGATTACAGTTAATGATTACACCAAGATCCTTTTCTTGTTTGACTTTATCGAGCTCCTGATCACACATTTTGTATTTAAAATTTGGATTTTTATCTCCAACATGCATAACCTTACATTTTTCTGTATTAAAAGACATTAACCATTTCTCAATCCAATCGATTAGTTTGTTTAGATCGTCCTGAATTTTTTCACAGTCTTTAGTGCATATTACTTTACCGCCAAGTTTTGTATCGTATGCGAATTTTGCTACCTTTGACAAAAAATTGCCTTCTAAATCATTTACATATATGATGAAGAGCGTGGGTCTCAGAATCGACCCTTGAGGCACACCACTAATTACATTTTGCCAATCAGATACTCCGCCATTTAGAACAACTCGTTGTTGTCGGTCTGAGAGCCAGTCTTTTATCCACGCACATAGATGATCTCCTATTCCATGTGTCCTCAATTTAGATATGAGCCGTTTATGAGGAACTTTATCAAATGCTTTTTGAAAATCCAAGTAGATCACATCATATGGCTCCCGGATATCCCAACTCGCGTAAACATCATTAAAGAAGTCCAACAGATTAGTTAGACATGATGTATTACCACGAAATCCGTACTGGTTTTCTGTTATTAATTTATTTTTCTCGAGGAACTCAACTATCTTATCCCTGATGATCTTTTCAAAGAGTTTGATTAATACTGACGTTAGACTAATTGGTCGATAGTTAATAACTTGTTTCTTTTCTCCCTTCTTAAAGATGGGGGTTATGTTTGCTCTTTTCCATGCATGAGGTACTCTAGCTTGTGTTAATGATTTATTGAATAAACTTGTTATTGGAGTTTCTAGCTGCGCACAACATTTTTTAAGTAGCCGTGGTGAAATTTCATCAGGGCCAACAGACTTATTTGGATCAATCTTGTGTAGATATTTACGAACCTCATATGCTTGAATTTCGGTTATGATGAGCTTCTCTTCATCGGGGCCTTGAAATATATTCGAAGGGGTAGGGATATCTGCTTTATCTTCCTCAGTAAAGACTCTACTGAACGTTGAATTAGGTATGGAGGCCATATCTTTGTCATAGCTGATTAGTTTATTATCATTATCTACTAGTGGGCCTATATTATTTCTTACGTTTTTTTTTTGTTTCGTATGTAACTAAAGAACAATTTGGGATTTTTCTTTGCTTCGTGAGATATCCTTGTAGATGGTGCTTGGGTTTTGTAATGCTAGTTGGTCGACTGGGTAGAGAAAACTCATTCCAGTTAAGGTTATTTATATATATATATATATATATATATATATATATATATATATATATATGTTTTTTTGTTTTTTAAGGTTTATTGTACAAATATACAGTTAACATGTTATAAATATATATAAATTATAGAGTATACAGTACAATGCGGGCATCTGTCCGCCAGTGAGGAGTGTCCTTTCCCGCTCTAAAGGTTCAAGTGGTGGTGTGTCGCGGTTGCGGCAGGTGTGGTCAGCGGGGGGGAGGTGCTGCTCTGAGCACCCCCAGGAGCCGGTCACGAGGGGTGTGTCTGACCAGGAGGGCAGCTTTCACCTCGCGACTGCTCAAGAGGCCCCCGCCGGCAGGCTGGGCGGCTGCAGCTGGCACCGGTCTGAGGCGGGCGGTGGCGGGGCAGGACAGGAGGTAGTGCACCAAGGGAAGACGGCTGTGCCTCCCGCAGTGGGCACACTCCTGTCCCTCAAAGTCCTCACTCAGCTGCTCCCGGGTGGAGTACGCCAGCCTAACGCGCTGTAACAGCACGCCGTCCTCCCTGGGCTGCTGCAGGGCGGCGCCGAGGGGTTGGTAGTCGGTGGCGACGGCGTACCAGGCCGCCTGCCTCTTACTGGCCTCCAACTCCCGGTGTCGCTGGTGGGTGTGTTGGGCCCCGGCTCGCCTCGCACGCTCCTTCACCTGTCGTCGGCTGGGCGGCACATGCTTGGTGATGGTGGGTCCTGCGGCAGCTCGTTTGGCGGCTTGGTCAGCCGCCTCATTACCACGTATCCCCACGTGGCTAGGGATCCAGTGCAGCCTGGCCCGCCTCCCCTGCGTGACCAGACTCTGCAGGCTGCCCAGGATGGAGGTGATGAGCCGCACGTTGTCGCTGGGGTGTGGCTGTTGCAGGACCTGTAGCGCCGCTCTGGAGTCCGTGTGCACGACCACCATCGCCTCCGGGCGACGCTGAGCGTGCTCGAGGGCGTGAAGGATGGCCACCAGCTCCGTCTGGAGGGAGGAGCAGTGGTCCGACGTCCTCCACGACAGCTGTGTGCCCACGGTGATGGTCGCAGCGCCCGTCGTGCCGCTCTCAGGATCCACGGAGCCGTCGGTAAAATACACCGCACTGCCCGGCTCCGTGACCTCCTCCATGGCCATGAGAGCTCGCTGCTGCATCTCCTGGGGGATGCAGTGGGCCTTGCTGGCTGGCAGGGGTGTGACGGTGATCTCGGCGACGGGTGGTTCCCACGGGGGCGGGGCGTGGAAGGTGGGGGCGGGGACATCGGCCTCCCGCCACTGCCATGGCCAACTCTCCACGTAGCCGAGGATGCTGGCAGCCCGGGTGGTGTTGGCGAGCCATGGGTTGCCGCGGAGGCACTCGCTGCCCTGTGCCATGGCCATCCGGAGCCTCCGTTGCACGAGGCCCTCGGCGTCACGGTGAAGGGTCCGCGCAACATGGCAGGTCACGATGTAGTTCACCCTGGTGGCGAGGGGCACCAGGCTGGTCTCGCTCTGCATCACGCAGGCGCTGCACCACCTCGGAGCTCCCAGCATGGTCCTCATGGCGCTGTTCTGCACCACCTCCAGACGCGTCCGCTGGTTGGGGGAGAGCGAGGTGAGAACGGGCGCGCTGTAGTCCACCAGGGAGCGCACCGCCTGCACGTAGTACAGGCGCAGGGCGTCATAGGTGGCCCCAGCGCCAGGCCGCGTCATGGCCCTCATCACGTTCAGCCTGGTCTGCGTCCTCTCTCTCAGGTATGTCAGCTTCGCCGCGAAGGACAACCGCGAGTCCAGCCACACTCCGAGGTACTGGTAGCAGCCAGTCCAAGCCAGTCCGATGCCCTGGACCCTCAGCTGGCCGGCCGGGTTGGCTGCTCTGATGGCCATGGCGCGGGACTTCTCAGCTGAGATTTTAAGGCCCAGCTCTTCACACTTGTCAGTGATGAGATCCAGCGCCCGCTGAGCCCCGCTGAGGTGGTTGCCTCGCCCAGTGACTACAAGGGCGAGGTCGTCCGCGTAACTGAGCAGCACGGTGCCCTCCTGGAAGGGGAGGGCAACCAGCTGCTCCATCAGCAGGTTGAAAAGGAACGGGCTGAGGATGCCGCCCTGGGGCGTCCCGTTCTCTAGCTCGCGGAAGCTGGACTTGTGGCCCTGAAATTTGACCCGGGCGCGGCGGTGCTGGAGATAGTCCCGGAGCCAGGCGAGCAGTCTTCCTCGTACCCCCTTCCTCGCGAGGGAGTCGAGGATGGCGTGGGGGCTGGCCAGCTCGAACGCTTTCTCCAAGTCGAGGAAGACTGCGACTGAGGGGCGGTGGTTGACGCGCGTGAGGAGGGTGATGATGCTGTCCGCCGTGCTTAAGCCGCGCGTGAAGCCAAACACGTGGGGGTGGAGGGCACCCACGCGCCACTGCAGGCGGGACAACACCATCCTCTCGGCAGTTTTGGCGGCACAGCTGGTGAGGGAAATGGGCCTCAGCTTGGCGGGTTCCCGAGGCTTGGGGATTGGCTATATATATATATATAACAAAAACATTTGAAAAACAAATATTAATAATTGTATATGAGCACTGTCTGAGGACAGTGCGTGCCAAGTTGAGTATGTGCGCTGGTCTGCAGCGCATTAAAATAATTAATAATATTATAAAAAGAAAAACATAACTAAAGATATACGAAATTATATATGAAATAATGAAAAATATAATAAAAACAAAATTACATACGTTATGGCTGCGCGACCCACGTTCTCAGGGAACGTGGTACCGCACGTTCTCTAAGCCTTTAGGGGAGACTGCTACATCCTTACTTCATACTCGCGCTTTCTTTTCCTTATCTCTCTTTTGCGGGTTATTTTAAGATCAACGTAACTGTTGTAATCTGAGGTTAACTGTAATAATTTGAATTTTTTTGTAAGCCTTTCTCTTTTCTGCTATATTTTTTTGTAAGCTGTCAGTCATCTATACTGGTTGACATGCATTAATTCTTCGTGGCTTATGTGGAATGTTTTCGTTAACTATCGATTTGAGATTTGCTATGAACCTATTATAAGTTTTGTCTATGCAAACATTTTCTGATCATTGATTCCAGTTTACAGATTCTATTTCCCTTCTTATGTTCGCAAAATTCGCCTTCCTATAGTTAAGTACCAATAACATATTTTCTTTTGTTATAATTTGAAGGTTTAATTCGGTTCTAACGATGTTATGATCACTGTTCCCCAGAGATTCGCCTACTTCACAACTGAGAATAATATCGCTGTCATTCGTGAATATTAGATATTATTTCCTCAAGTAGGTGTCTGAACTATTTGATATAGGAAAGCCTCCTCTGTTAGTTCTAATAATCTGGTTCCTTCTCGATCGGCCGTTAAAGTTGACCAGTTTACTGAGGGGTTGTTAAAATCTCTGCAAATTACTGCATTTTTATGTTTAATGACAGATTTAATTTCGTCATTAAGAATTCTATCATTTTCTTCGCTTAATTTCGGAGGTCTGTATATTACGTCGAGGATATATTTCTTATTTTTTTCGTAATTCCAACATAGAGAGTGTCATATGCATCCACATTTATTTTATTGATCTTAACTACCTTCATATAATTTTTTGCATATAATAAAACACCTCCTCCATTTTTATGTGTACGGCATTTCTCGAATACATTATAACCATATAATGACACTTCCGCAATTGGATGTTTGTCGCGTGTATTTATCCACGATTCCGTTAACACAATAATGTCTGGGTTTTCGGCGGTCGCATGTATTATCAACTGATTTTGTTTCGGAATAATACTCCTTACGTTAGCGTAGGAGATACTTATTTTCTCAGACGCTTTAGAGCTATACTTAGTGTTTATTCGAGCCTTCTTTGAAAATTTACCGTATCAGATCTTACAACTTATTGGCTGCCTGTCTCTGTACTTCTGTTAACAGACAAGGGCCTAAACTCTACCTGACCATCTGTCTGAGTACCTATTGTACTCGCATATAACTACCTCACGACTACTTTGGACAGGCTGAGCCCCCTTTTTGATAATTTCGCCTTATTTCTTATTAACTCGTATTTCACACCTTCATCCAAAACTCTACCTAATCTCGCTTTTCCAACTCTATTTAAATGAAATCCATCTCCGCTAAACAAGCTCCTATCGTTGCTGAAATGATCCCACACATCAATATACATCACATCTTCCATACTACATAATTTTTCCAGACGTGTGTTTATCCCTAACATTCTACTAAGGACGAGTGGACCAACATCATATCTGGGGATCAAACCGCAGACCACTGACCTTAATCTTTCTTATCATGGCCTTATATTTTTCATACA
>JAPQNM010000155.1:10000-12500 GCA_029783475.1 Metacarcinus magister | reverse complement strand
CCGGTACTGTAGCCATCCATCTGCTGAAACTCATGCCCTATATTTCTGCCCGAAATCATGCCAAATCTATTCTCCAATTTACTAAAAACTCTTTCATTCAGGTAAATATATATATTTTTTTTCATTCTTAGAATGAAAATTCAATAAATATAAAATATAACGTAATAGAAATGTGTCCAACATATATTTCACTGTTAGATCAATAAAACCAGCATCTATATATGGGTTTGTCAAAGATGGATTTATTCTCTAACTTACTAAAAACTCTTTCATCAATAGCAAATGTCATATTCTTTCCAATTCTAATTCTTCTCGTGGTTTCTGGCATCTAGCCAATAATATCTCTAACAATTTTACTTCTTCATATTTCCCTCCTTTACTTCAACCAGATGGCTCCACAGCTGTCTCTTCTTTCTCTAAAGCTGAACTTTTCGCTCAAATCTTTGCTACCAACTCTACTTTGGATGATACTGGGCATATTCCTCCTTCTCCTCCACTCTCTGACTACTTCATCTCTAAAATTTAAATTCATAATTTTCCATGCCCTCTCTGGCCTAGATTCGCGGATAGCTTACGGTCCGGATGGAATCAATCCTATTGTTCTCAAAAACTATGCTTCCGGGCTCGCTTTCTTTCTGATCAAACTCTTTCGTCTGTGTTTCTCTACTTCTACCTATCTTTTTTTGCTGGAAGCTTGCTTACATTCAACTAGTCCCTAAAAAGGGTGACCACTCCAATCCTTCAAACTATGGCCCTATAGCTTTGATTTCTTACCTCTCTAAAATCTTTAAGTCTGTCCTTAATAAGATAATGAGGCATCTTTTTTTTTATTCCTTACCAGTGAAACCGGTAGGCTTAGACGAACCCATAGGCAATAATATCTCTAACAATTTTACTTCTTCATATTTCCCTCCTTTACGTCAACCAGATGGCTCCACTACTTTGGATGATACTGGGCATATTCCTCTTACTCCTCCACCCTCTGACTACTTCATCCCTAAAATTTTAATTTTTCATTATGATGTTTTCCATGCCCTCTCTGGCCTTGATTCTCGGAATGCTTACGGTCCTGTTGTTCTCAAAAACTGTGCTTCCTAACTCGCTCACTGCCTGGTCAAACTTTTTCGTCTGTGTCTCTCTACTATCCTGCTTGCTGGAAGTTTGCTTACATTCAACCTGTTCCAAAATGGGTGACCGCTCCAATCATTCTAGCTACCGCCCTATAACTTTGATTTCCTGCCTTTCTAACGCCTTTGAGTCTGTCCTTAACAAGAAGATAATGAGGTATCTATCAGCTCACAACCTTCTCTCTGATTGCCAGTATGTTTTCCATAAAGGCCGATCTTCTGGTGATCTTCTTGCTTTCCTAACTGAATCTTAGTCATCCTCTTTTAGGGACTTCGGTGAAACCTTTGGTGTCGGTCTTGACATATCGAAAGCCTTCGATAGAGCCTGGCATATATCTTTAATTTCCAAACTTCATTCCTACTGATTCTATCTTTTTCTCTGTGCCTTCATCTCCTGTTTCCTTTCTGACCGTTTTATTACTTCTGTAGTGGACGGTCACTGTTCTTCTCCTAAACCTATCAACAGTGGTGTTCCTCAGGGTTCTGTCCTATCACCTACTCTCTTTCTATTATCCATCAATGATCTCCTAAATCTGATCCAATGCCCTATCCACTCCTATGCTGATGACACCACCTTTAATTTTTTTACGTCGTACAACAAACACCAAATCCAACAAGAAATATATTATTCAAGGCAAGATATTATAGGACTCCTAATTTCTGATCTTTCATTAGTTTCTGATTGGGGCAGAGCAAACCTGGTTCTGTTCAATGCCTCAAAAACTCAATTTCTACAGCTATCTATTCAACATAACCTACCAGATAACTATCCCTTCTTCTTCAATGACACTCAACTTCCCCTATCCTCCACATTAAACACATTCGGTCTATCCCTTACTAAAAACAAAACTTTCAATTTCATATCTATACTCTTGCTAAATCAGCTTCCAAGAAGTTAGGTGTCCTATGGCGTCTGCGTCCATTTGTCTCTCCCTCTCAGCTGCTTGCTCTGTACAGGGGCCTTATCTGCCCATGTATGGAGTATGGTCCTCATGTCTGGGGGGGGGGTTCAACTCACACAGCTCTATTAAACAGGGTGGAGTCTCAAGCTTTTCGTCTCATGAACTCTCCTCCTCTAACTGACTGTCTTTAATATTTATGTCACCGACGCAATGTTGCATATCTATCTATCTTCTACCGCTATTTTCATGCTGACTGCTCTTCTGAACATGCTAACTTCATGCTTTGCACCCTCCCGCGGCCTCACTGCACAAGACTTTCTACTTCTTCTCATCCCTATTCTGTCCATCTTCTTAATGCAAGAGTTAACCAGTATCTTCACTCTTTCAGCCCTTACACTGGTAAACTCTGGAAGTTTTTCCTTTGTCTGTTTTTGCACCTGCCTATGACTTAAACTCTTTCAAAAGGTTCAA
>JAPQNM010000153.1:0-18219 GCA_029783475.1 Metacarcinus magister | reverse complement strand
AATGATATTTCTAATATCTCTAGTAGCTTTCGAGAAAATGAGGAGGAAAGTAATATTTTTAAATAAATATTAAGTTTAATTTTACTGCGTAATTATAAGTCATAGAAAAAATATTCATAATATCAGTTTTACAGTTTAATTAGGTCTATCAGATGCTGCAATGATATTTCCAATATCTCTAATATCTTTCGAGAAAATGGCGAGGAAAATCATGTTTTTATATAAAAATACGGTTTTATTTTACTGCGTAATTATTAGTCATAGAACAAATATTCATAATATCAGTTGTACAGTTGCATTAGGTGTATCAGATGATGCAATGATATTTCCAATATCTCTAATAGCTTTTGAGAAAACGAGGAAGAAAGTAATTTTAAAAAAAGTAAAATTCACTATTTATTAGTACTAGTTAAAATATTTATAATGACAGTAGTAGATTTTAATTAGGTCTATCAGATGCTGCAATGATATTTCCAATATCTCTAATAGCTTTCGAGAAAATGAGGAGTAATGTCATGTTTTTATATAAATATATAGTTTCATTTTACTGCGTAATTATTAGTCATAGAACAAATATTCATAATGTCAGTTTTACAGTTTAATTAGGTCTATCAGATGCTGTAATAATATTTCCAATATCTCTTATAGCTTTCGAGAAAATGAGGAGGAAAGTCATGTTTTTATATAAATATTAAGTTTCAATTTACTGCGTAATTATTAGTCATAGAACAAATATTCATAATGAGAGTTGTACAGTTTAATTAGGTGTATAAGATGCTGCAATGATATTGCCATTATCTCTAATAGCTTTCGAGAAAATGAGGAGGAAAGTCATGTTTTTATATAAATATTAAGTTTCATTTTACTGCGTAATTATTAGTCATAGAACAAATATTCATAATGACAGTTGTACAGTTTAATTAGTTGTATCAGATGCGTCAATGATATTTCCAATATCTCTAGTAGCTTTCGAGAAAATGAGGAGGAAAGTAATATTTTTAAATAAATATTAAGTTTAATTTTACTGCGTAATTATAAGTCATAGAAAAAATATTCATAATATCAGTTTTACAGTTTAATTAGGTCTATCAGATGCTGCAATGATATTTCCAATATCTCTAATATCTTTCGAGAAAATAGCGAGGAAAATCATGTTTTTATATAAAAATACGGTTTTATTTTACTGCGTAATTATTAGTCATAGAACAAATATTCATAATATCAGTTGTACAGTTGAATTAGGTGTATCAGATGATGCAATGATATTTCCAATATCTCTAATAGCTTTCGAGAAAACGAGGAAGAAAGTAATTTTAAAAAAAGTAAAATTCACTATTTATTAGTACTAGTGAAAATATTCATAATGACAGTAGTAGATTTTAATCAGGTCTACCAGATGCTGCAATGATATTTCCAATATCTCTAATAGCTTCCGAGAAAATGAGGAGGAAATTCATGTTATTTAATAAATATTAAGTTTCATTTTACTGCGTAATTATTAGTCATAGAACAAATATTCATAATGACAGTTGTACAGTTTATGTAGGTATATCAGAATCTGCAATGATATTTCCAATATCTCTAATAGCTTTCGGGAAAATGAGGAGGAAAGTCATGTTTTTATATAAATATTAAGTTTCATTTTGCTGCGTAATTATTAGTCATAGAACAAATATTAATAATGACAGTTATACAGTTTAATTAGGTGTATCAGATGCTGCAATGATATTTCATATATCTCTAATAGTTTTCGAGGAAATAAGGAGAAAAGTTATGTTTATATAGAAATATTAAGTTTCATTTTACTGAGTAATTACTAGTCATAGAACAAACATTCATAATGACAGTTGTACAGTTTAATTATGTGTATCAGATGCTGTAATGATATTTCCAATATCTCTAATAGCTTTCGAGAAAATTAGGAGGAAAGTCATGTTTTTATATAAATATAAAGTTTAATTTTACTACGTAATTATTAGTCATAGAACAAATATTCATAATTTCAGTTTTACAGTTTAATTAGGTCTATCAGATGCTGCAGTGATATTTCCAATATCTCTAATAGCTTTCGAGAAAATGAGGAAATTCATGTTTTTATATAAATATTAAGTTTCATTTTCCTGCTTAATTATTAGTCATAGAACAAATATTCATAATGACAGTTCTACAGTTTATTTAGGTGTATCAGATGCTGCAATCATATTTCCAATATCTCTAATAGCTTTCGGGTTAATGAGTAGGAAAGTCATGTTTTTATATAAATATTAAGTTTCATTTTACTGGGTAATTGTTAGTCATAGAACAAATATTCATAATCACAGTTGTAAAGTTTAATTAGGTATATCAGATGCTGCAATGATATTTCCTATATCTCTAATAGCTTTCGAGAAAATGAGGAGGAAAATCATGTTTTTAAATAAATATTAAGTTTAATTTTACTGCGTAATTATTAGTCATAGAACAAATATTCATAATATCAGTTGTAAAGTTTAATTAGGTCTATCAGATGCTTCAATTATATTTCACATATCTCTAATAGCTTTCGAGAAAATGACGAGGAAAATCAACTTTTTATATAAAAATACGGTTTTATTTTACTGCGTAATTATTAGTCATAGAACAAATATTCATAATATCAGTTGTACAGTTGAATTAGGTGTATCAGATGATGCAATGATATTTCCAATATCTCTAAAAGATTTCGAGAAAACGAGGAAGAAAGTAATTTTTAAAAAAGTAAAATTCACTATTTATTAGTACTAGTGAAAATATTCATAATGACAGTAGTAGATTTTAATCAGGTCTATCAGATGCTGCAATTATATTTCCAATATCTCTAATAGCTTTCGAGAAAAAGAGGAGGAATGTCATGTTTTTATATAAATATATAGTTTCATTTTACTGCGTAATTATTAGTCATAGAACAAATATTCATAATGTCAGTTTTACAGTTTAATTAGGTCTATCAGATGCTGTAGTGATATTTCCAATATCTCTTATAGCTTTCGAGAAAATGAGGAGGAAAGTCATGTTTTTATATAAATATTAAGTTTCAATTTACTGAGTAATTATTAGTCATAGAACAAATATTCATAATGAGAGTTGTACAGTTTAATTAAGTGTATAAGATGCTTCAATGATATTGCCAATATCTCTAATAGCTTTCGAGAAAATGAGGAGGAAATTCATGTTTTTATATAAATATTAAGTTTGATTTTACTTCGTAATTATTAGCCATAGAACAAATATTCATAATGACAGTTGTACAGTTTAATTAGGTGTATCAGATGCTGCAATGATATTTCCAATATCTCTAATAGCTTTCGGGAAAATGAGGAGGAAATTCATGTTTTTAAATAAATATTAAGTTTCATTTTACTGCGTAATTATTAGTCATAGAAAAAATATTCATAATATAAGTTGTAGAGTTTAATTAGGTGTATCAGCTGTTGCAATGATTTCTCCAATATCTCTAATAGCTTTCGAGAAAATGAGGAGGAAAATCATGTTTTTAAATAAATATTAAGTTTCATTTTACTGCGTAATTATTAGTCATAGAACAAATATTCATAATATCAGTTGTAAAGTTTAATTAGGTCTATCAGATGCTGCAATTATATTTCACATATCTCTAATAGCTTTCGAGAAAATGACGAGGAAAATCATGTTTTATATAAAAATACGGTTTTATTTTACTGCGTAATTATTAGTCATAGAACAAATATTCATATTATCAGTTGTACAGTTGAATTAGGTGTATCAGATGATGCAATGATATTTCCAATATCTCTAATAGCTTTCGAGAAAACGAGGAAGAAAGTAATTTTAAAAAAAGTAAAATTCACTATTTATTAGTACTAGTGAAAATATTCATAATGACAGTAGTAGATTTTAATCAGGTCTATCAGATGCTGCAATGATATTTCCAATATCTCTAATAGCTTTCGAGAAAATGAGGAGTAATGTCATGTTTTTATATAAATATATAGTTTCATTTTACTGCGTAATTATTAGTCATAGAACAAATATTCATAATGTCAGTTTTACAGTTTAATTAGGTCTATCAGATGCTGTAATAATATTTCCAATATCTCTTATAGCTTTCGAGAAAATGAGGAGGAAAGTCATGTTTTTATATAAATATTAAGTTTCAATTTACTGCGTAATTATTAGTCATAGAACAAATATTCATAATGAGAGTTGTACAGTTTAATTAGGTGTATAAGATGCTGCAATGATATTGCCATTATCTCTAATAGCTTTCGAGAAAATGAGGAGGAAAGTCATGTTTTTATATAAATATTAAGTTTCATTTTACTGCGTAATTATTAGTCATAGAACAAATATTCATAATGACAGTTGTACAGTTTAATTAGTTGTATCAGATGCGTCAATGATATTTCCAATATCTCTAGTAGCTTTCGAGAAAATGAGGAGGAAAGTAATATTTTTAAATAAATATTAAGTTTAATTTTACTGCGTAATTATAAGTCATAGAAAAAATATTCATAATATCAGTTTTACAGTTTAATTAGGTCTATCAGATGCTGCAATGATATTTCCAATATCTCTAATATCTTTCGAGAAAATGGCGAGGAAAATCATGTTTTTATATAAAAATACGGTTTTATTTTACTGCGTAATTATTAGTCATAGAACAAATATTCATAATATCAGTTGTACAGTTGAATTAGGTGTATCAGATGATGCAATGATATTTCCAATATCTCTAATAGCTTTCGAGAAAACGAGGAAGAAAGTAATTTTAAAAAAAGTAAAATTCACTATTTATTAGTACTAGTGAAAATATTCATAATGACAGTAGTAGATTTTAATCAGGTCTATCAGATGCTGCAATGATATTTTCAATATCTCTAATAGCTTCCGAGAAAATGAGGAGGAAATTCATGTTATTTAATAAATATTAAGTTTCATTTTACTGCGTAATTATTAGTCATAGAACAAATATTCATAATGACAGTTGTACAGTTTATGTAGGTATATCAGAATCTGCAATGATATTTCCAATATCTCTAATAGCTTTCGGGAAAATGAGGAGGAAAGTCATGTTTTTATATAAATATTAAGTTTCATTTTGCTGCGTAATTATTAGTCATAGAACAAATATTAATAATGACAGTTATACAGTTTAATTAGGTGTATCAGATGCTGCAATGATATTTCATATATCTCTAATAGTTTTCGAGGAAATAAGGAGAAAAGTTATGTTTATATAGAAATATTAAGTTTCATTTTACTGAGTAATTACTAGTCATAGAACAAACATTCATAATGACAGTTGTACAGTTTAATTATGTGTATCAGATGCTGTAATGATATTTCCAATATCTCTAATAGCTTTCGAGAAAATTAGGAGGAAAGTCATGTTTTTATATAAATATAAAGTTTAATTTTACTACGTAATTATTAGTCATAGAACAAATATTCATAATTTCAGTTTTACAGTTTAATTAGGTCTATCAGATGCTGCAGTGATATTTCCAATATCTCTAATAGCTTTCGAGAAAATGAGGAAATTCATGTTTTTATATAAATATTAAGTTTCATTTTACTGCGTAATTATTAGTCATAGAACAAATATTCATAATGACAGTTATACAGTTTATTTAGGTGTATCAGATGCTGCAATCATATTTCCAATATCTCTAATAGCTTTCGGGTTAATGAGTAGGAAATTCATGTTTTTATATAAATATATAGTTTCATTTTACTGCGTAATTATTAGTCATAGAACAAATATTCATAATGTCAGTTTTACAGTTTAATTAGGTCTATCAGATGCTGCAGTGATATTTCCAATATCTCTTATAGCTTTCGAGAAAATGAGGAGGAAAGTCATGTTTTTATATATATATTAAGTTTCAATTTACTGAGTAATTATTAGTCATAGAACAAATATTCATAATGAGAGTTGTACAGTTTAATTAGGTGTATAAGATGCTGCAATGATATTGCCAATATCTCTAATAGCTTTCGAGAAAATGAGGAGGAAAGTCATGTTTTTATATAAATATTAAGTTTCATTTTACTTCGTAATTATTAGCCATAGAACAAATATTCATAATGACAGTTGTACAGTTTAATTAGGTGTATCAGACGCTGTAATGATATTTCCATTATCTCTAATAGCTTTATAGAAAATGAGGAGGAAAGTCATGTTTTTAAATAAATATTAAGTTTAATTTTACTGCGTAATTGTTAGTCATAGAACAAATATTCATAATGACAGTTGTACAGTTTAATTAGGTGTATCAGATGCTGCAATGATATTTCCAATATCTCTAATAGCTTTCGGGAAAATGAGGAGGAAATTCATGTTTTTAAATAAATATTAAGTTTCATTTTACTGCGTAATTATTAGTCATAGAAAAAATATTCATAATATCAGTTGTAGAGTTTAATTAGGTGTATCAGCTGTTGCAATGATTTTTCCAATATCTCTAATAGCTTTCGAGAAAATGAGGAGGAAAGTCATGTTTTTAAATAAATATTAAGTTTAATTTTACTGCGTAATTATTAGTCATAGAACAAATATTCATAATATCAGTTGTAAAGTTTAATTAGGTCTATCAGATGCTGCAATTATATTTCACATATCTCTAATAGCTTTCGAGAAAATGACGAGGAAAATCATGTTTTTATATAAAAATACGGTTTTATTTTACTGCGTAATTATTAGTCATAGAACAAATATTCATAATATCAGTTGTACAGTTGAATTAGGTGTATCAGATGATGCAATGATATTTCCAATATCTCTAATAGCTTTCGAGAAAACGAGGAATAAAGTAATTTAAAAAAAAGTAAAATTCACTATTTATTAATACTAGTGAAAATATTCATAATGACAGTAGTAGATTTTAATCAGGTCTATCAGATGCTGCAATGATATTTCCAATATCTCTAATAGCTTTCGAGAAAATGAGGAGGAATGTCATGTTTTTATATAAATATATAGTTTCATTTTACTGCGTAATTATTAGTCATAGAACAAATATTCATAATGTCAATTTTACAGTTTAATTAGGTCTATCAAATGCTGTAGTGATATTTCCAATATCTCTTATAGCTTTCGAGAAAATGAGGAGGAAAGTCATGTTTTTATATAAATATTAAGTTTCAATATACTGAGTAATTATTAGTCATAGAACAAATATTCATAATGAGAGTTGTACAGTTTAATTAAGTGTATAAGATGCTGCAATGATATTTCCAATATCTCTAATAGCTTTCGAGAAAATGAGGAGGAAAATCATGTTTTTATATAAATATTAAGTTTCATTTTACTTCGTAATTATTAGCCCTAGAACAAATATTCATAATGACAGTTGTACAGTTTAATTAGGTGTATCAGACGCTGTAATGATATTTCCAATATCTCTAATAGCTTTCGGGAAAATGAGGAGGAAAGTCATGTTTTTATATAAATATAAAGTTTAATTTTATTGCGTAATTATTAGTCATAGAACAAATATTCATAATTTCAGTTTTAGAGTTTAATTAGGTCTATCAAATGCTGCAGTGATATTTCCAATATCTCTAATAGCTTTCGAGAAAATGAAGAGGATATTCATGTTTTTATGTAAATATTAAGTTTCATTTTACTGCGTAATTATTCGTCATAGAACAAATATTCATAATGACAGTTTTACAGTTAAATTAGGTGTATCAGATGCTTCAATCATATTTCCAATATCTCTAATAGCTTTCGGGAAAATGAGTAGGAAAATCATGTTTTTATATAAATATTAAGTTTCATTTTACTGCGTAATTATTAGTCATAGAACAAATATTCATAATCACAGTTGTACAGTTTAATTAGGTGTATCAGATGCTGCAATGATATTTCCAATATCTCTAATAACTTTCGAGAAAATGAGGAGGAAAGTCATGTTTTTAAATAAATATTAAGTTTAATTTTACTGCGTAATTGTTAGTCATATAACAAATATTCATAATGACAGTTGTACAGTTTAATTAGGTGTATCAGATGCTGCAATGATATTTCCAATATCCCTAATAGCTTTCGGGAAAATGAGGATGAAATTCATGTTTTTAAATAAATATTAAGTTTCATTTTACTGCGTAATTATTAGTCATAGAAAAAATATTCATAATATCAGTTGTACAGTTTAATTAGGTCTATCAGATGCTGCAATTATATTTCCAATATCTCTATTAGCTTCCGAGAAAATGAGGAGGAAATTCATGTTTTTTAATAAATATTAAGTTTCATTTTACTGCGTAATTATTAGTCATAGAACAAATATTCATAATGACAGTTGTACAGTTTATTTAGGTATATCAGAATCTGCAATGATATTTCCAATATCTCTAATAGCTTTCGGGAAAATGAGGAGGAAAGTCATGTTTTTATATAAATATTAAGTTTCATTTTGCTGCGTAATTATTAGTCATAGAACAAATATTAATAATGACAGTTATACAGTTTCATTAGGTATATCAGATGCTGCAATGATATTTCCAATATCTCTAATAGTTTTCGAGGAAATAAGGAGAAAATTTATGTTTATATAGAAATATTAAGTTTCATTTTACTGAGTAATTACTAGCCATAGAACAAATATTCATAATATCAGTTGTACATTTTAATTAGGTGTATCAGATGCTGTTATGATATTTCCAATATCTCTAATAGCTTGCGAGAAAATGAGGAGGAAAGTCATGTTTTTATATAAATATAAAGTTTAATTTTACTACGTAATTATTAGTCATAGAACAAATATTCATAATTTCAGTTTTACAGTTTAATTAGGTCTATCAGATGCTGCAGTGATATTTCCAATATCTCTAATAGCTTTCGAGAAAATGAGGAAATTCATGTTTTTATATAAATATTAAGTTTCATTTTCCTGCTTAATTATTAGTCATAGAACAAATATTCATAATGACAGTTCTACAGTTTATTTAGGTGTATCAGATGCTGCAATCATATTTCCAATATCTCTAATAGCTTTCGGGTTAATAAGTAGGAAAGTCATGTTTTTATATAAATATTAAGTTTCATTTTACTGGGTAATTGTTAGTCATAGAACAAATATTCATAATCACAGTTGTAAAGTTTAATTATGTATATCAGATGCTGCAATGATATTTCCAATATCTCTAATAGCTTTCGAGAAAATGAGGAGGAAAATCATGTTTTTAAATAAATATTAAGTTTAATTTTACTGCGTAATTATTAGTCATAGAACAAATATTCATAATATCAGTTGTAAAGTTTAATTAGGTCTATCAGATGCTTCAATTATATTTCACATATCTCTAATAGCTTTCGAGAAAATGACGAGGAAAATCAACTTTTTATATAAAAATACGGTTTTATTTTACTGCGTAATTATTAGTCATAGAACAAATATTCATAATATCAGTTGTACAGTTGAATTAGGTGTATCAGATGATGCAATGATATTTCCAATATCTCTAAAAGATTTCGAGAAAACGAGGAAGAAAGTAATTTTTAAAAAAGTAAAATTCACTATTTATTAGTACTAGTGAAAATATTCATAATGACAGTAGTAGATTTTAATCAGGTCTATCAGATGCTGCAATTATATTACCAATATCTCTAATAGCTTTCGAGAAAAAGAGGAGGAATGTCATGTTTTTATATAAATATATAGTTTCATTTTACTGCGTAATTATTAGTCATAGAACAAATATTCATAATGTCAGTTTTACAGTTTAATTAGGTCTATCTGATGCTGTAGTGATATTTCCAATATCTCTTATAGCTTTCGAGAAAATGAGGAGGAAAGTCATGTTTTTATATAAATATTAAGTTTCAATTTACTGAGTAATTATTAGTCATAGAACAAATATTCATAATGAGAGTTGTACAGTTTAATTAAGTGTATAAGATGCTTCAATGATATTGCCAATATCTCTAATAGCTTTCGAGAAAATGAGGAGGAAATTCATGTTTTTATATAAATATTAAGTTTGATTTTACTTCGTAATTATTAGCCATAGAACAAATATTCATAATGACAGTTGTACAGTTTAATTAGGTGTATCAGATGCTGCAATGATATTTCCAATATCTCTAATAGCTTTCGGGAAAATGAGGAGGAAATTCATGTTTTTAAATAAATATTAAGTTTCATTTTACTGCGTAATTATTAGTCATAGAAAAAATATTCATAATATAAGTTGTAGAGTTTAATTAGGTGTATCAGCTGTTGCAATGATTTCTCCAATATCTCTAATAGCTTTCGAGAAAATGAGGAGGAAAATCATGTTTTTAAATAAATATTAAGTTTCATTTTACTGCGTAATTATTAGTCATAGAACAAATATTCATAATATCAGTTGTAAAGTTTAATTAGGTCTATCAGATGCTGCAATTATATTTCACATATCTCTAATAGCTTTCGAGAAAATGACGAGGAAAATCATGTTTTATATAAAAATACGGTTTTATTTTACTGCGTAATTATTAGTCATAGAACAAATATTCATATTATCAGTTGTACAGTTGAATTAGGTGTATCAGATGATGCAATGATATTTCCAATATCTCTAATAGCTTTCGAGAAAACGAGGAAGAAAGTAATTTTAAAAAAAGTAAAATTCACTATTTATTAGTACTAGTGAAAATATTCATAATGACAGTAGTAGATTTTAATCAGGTCTATCAGATGCTGCAATGATATTTCCAATATCTCTAATAGCTTTCGAGAAAATGAGGAGTAATGTCATGTTTTTATATAAATATATAGTTTCATTTTACTGCGTAATTATTAGTCATAGAACAAATATTCATAATGTCAGTTTTACAGTTTAATTAGGTCTATCAGATGCTGTAATAATATTTCCAATATCTCTTATAGCTTTCGAGAAAATGAGGAGGAAAGTCATGTTTTTATATAAATATTAAGTTTCAATTTACTGCTCAATTATTAGTCATAGAACAAATATTCATAATGAGAGTTGTACAGTTTAATTAGGTGTATAAGATGCTGCAATGATATTGCCAATATCTCTAATAGCTTTCGAGAAAATGAGGAGGAAAGTCATGTTTTTATATAAATATTAAGTTTCATTTTACTTCGTAATTATTAGTCATAGAACAAATATTCATAATGACAGTTGTACAGTTTAATTAGTTGTATCAGATGCGTCAATGATATTTCCAATATCTCTAGTAGCTTTCGAGAAAATGAGGAGGAAAGTAATATTTTTAAATAAATATTAAGTTTAATTTTACTGCGTAATTATAAGTCATAGAAAAAATATTCATAATATCAGTTTTACAGTTTAATTAGGTCTATCAGATGCTGCAATGATATTTCCAATATCTCTAATATCTTTCGAGAAAATGGCGAGGAAAATCATGTTTTTATATAAAAATACGGTTTTATTTTACTGCGTAATTATTAGTCATAGAACAAATATTCATAATATCAGTTGTACAGTTGAATTAGGTGTATCAGATGATGCAATGATATTTCCAATATCTCTAATAGCTTTCGAGAAAACGAGGAAGAAAGTAATTTTTAAAAAAGTAAAATTCACTATTTATTAGTACTAGTGAAAATATTCATAATGACAGTAGTAGATTTTAATCAGGTCTATCAGATGCTGCAATGATATTTCCAATATCTCTAATAGCTTCCGAGAAAATGAGGAGGAAATTCATGTTATTTAATAAATATTAAGTTTCATTTTACTGCGTAATTATTAGTCATAGAACAAATATTCATAATGACAGTTGTACAGTTTATGTAGGTATATCAGAATCTGCAATGATATTTCCAATATCTCTAATAGCTTTCGGGAAAATGAGGAGGAAAGTCATGTTTTTATATAAATATTAAGTTTCATTTTGCTGCGTAATTATTAGTCATAGAACAAATATTAATAATGACAGTTATACAGTTTAATTAGGTGTATCAGATGCTGCAATGATATTTCATATATCTCTAATAGTTTTCGAGGAAATAAGGAGAAAAGTTATGTTTATATAGAAATATTAAGTTTCATTTTACTGAGTAATTACTAGTCATAGAACAAACATTCATAATGACAGTTGTACAGTTTAATTATGTGTATCAGATGCTGTAATGATATTTCCAATATCTCTAATAGCTTTCGAGAAAATTAGGAGGAAAGTCATGTTTTTATATAAATATAAAGTTTAATTTTACTACGTAATTATTAGTCATAGAACAAATATTCATAATTTCAGTTTTACAGTTTAATTAGGTCTATCAGATGCTGCAGTGATATTTCCAATATCTCTAATAGCTTTCGAGAAAATGAGGAAATTCATGTTTTTATATAAATATTAAGTTTCATTTTACTGCGTAATTATTAGTCATAGAACAAATATTCATAATGACAGTTATACAGTTTATTTAGGTGTATCAGATGCTGCAATCATATTTCCAATATCTCTAATAGCTTTCGGGTTAATGAGTAGGAAATTCATGTTTTTATATAAATATATAGTTTCATTTTACTGCGTAATTATTAGTCATAGAACAAATATTCATAATGTCAGTTTTACAGTTTAATTAGGTCTATCAGATGCTGCAGTGATATTACCAATATCTCTTATAGCTTTCGAGAAAATGAGGAGGAAAGTCATGTTTTTATATATATATTAAGTTTCAATTTACTGAGTAATTATTAGTCATAGAACAAATATTCATAATGAGAGTTGTACAGTTTAATTAGGTGTATAAGATGCTGCAATGATATTGCCAATATCTCTAATAGCTTTCGAGAAAATGAGGAGGAAAGTCATGTTTTTATATAAATATTAAGTTTCATTTTACTTCGTAATTATTAGCCATAGAACAAATATTCATAATGACAGTTGTACAGTTTAATTAGGTGTATCAGACGCTGTAATGATATTTCCATTATCTCTAATAGCTTTATAGAAAATGAGGAGGAAAGTCATGTTTTTAAATAAATATTAAGTTTAATTTTATTGCGTAATTGTTAGTCATAGAACAAATATTCATAATGACAGTTGTACAGTTTAATTAGGTGTATCAGATGCTGCAATGATATTTCCAATATCTCTAATAGCTTTCGGGAAAATGAGGAGGAAATTCATGTTTTTAAATAAATATTAAGTTTCATTTTACTGCGTAATTATTAGTCATAGAAAAAATATTCATAATATCAGTTGTAGAGTTTAATTAGGTGTATCAGCTGTTGCAATGATTTTTCCAATATCTCTAATAGCTTTCGAGAAAATGAGGAGGAAAGTCATGTTTTTAAATAAATATTAAGTTTAATTTTACTGCGTAATTATTAGTCATAGAACAAATATTCATAATATCAGTTGTAAAGTTTAATTAGGTCTATCAGATGCTGCAATTATATTTCACATATCTCTAATAGCTTTCGAGAAAATGACGAGGAAAATCATGTTTTTATATAAAAATACGGTTTTATTTTACTGCGTAATTATTAGTCATAGAACAAATATTCATAATATCAGTTGTACAGTTGAATTAGGTGTATCAGATGATGCAATGATATTTCCAATATCTCTAATAGCTTTCGAGAAAACGAGGAAGAAAGTAATTTAAAAAAAAGTAAAATTCACTATTTATTAATACTAGTGAAAATATTCATAATGACAGTAGTAGATTTTAATCAGGTCTATCAGATGCTGCAATGATATTTCCAATATCTCTAATAGCTTTCGAGAAAATGAGGAGGAATGTCATGTTTTTATATAAATATATAGTTTCATTTTACTGCGTAATTATTAGTCATAGAACAAATATTCATAATGTCAATTTTACAGTTTAATTAGGTCTATCAAATGCTGTAGTGATATTTCCAATATCTCTTATAGCTTTCGAGAAAATGAGGAGGAAAGTCATGTTTTTATATAAATATTAAGTTTCAATATACTGAGTAATTATTAGTCATAGAACAAATATTCATAATGAGAGTTGTACAGTTTAATTAAGTGTATAAGATGCTGCAATGATATTTCCAATATCTCTAATAGCTTTCGAGAAAATGAGGAGGAAAATCATGTTTTTATATAAATATTAAGTTTCATTTTACTTCGTAATTATTAGCCCTAGAACAAATATTCATAATGACAGTTGTACAGTTTAATTAGGTGTATCAGACGCTGTAATGATATTTCCAATATCTCTAATAGCTTTCGGGAAAATGAGGAGGAAAGTCATGTTTTTATATAAATATAAAGTTTAATTTTATTGCGTAATTATTAGTCATAGAACAAATATTCATAATTTCAGTTTTAGAGTTTAATTAGGTCTATCAAATGCTGCAGTGATATTTCCAATATCTCTAATAGCTTTCGAGAAAATGAGGAGGATATTCATGTTTTTATGTAAATATTAAGTTTCATTTTACTGCGTAATTATTCGTCATAGAACAAATATTCATAATGACAGTTTTACAGTTAAATTAGTTGTATCAGATGCTTCAATCATATTTCCAATATCTCTAATAGCTTTCGGGAAAATGAGTAGGAAAATCATGTTTTTATATAAATATTAAGTTTCATTTTACTGCGTAATTATTAGTCATAGAACAAATATTCATAATCACAGTTGTACAGTTTAATTAGGTGTATCAGATGCTGCAATGATATTTCCAATATCTCTAATAACTTTCGAGAAAATGAGGAGGAAAGTCATGTTTTTAAATAAATATTAAGTTTAATTTTACTGCGTAATTGTTAGTCATATAACAAATATTCATAATGACAGTTGTACAGTTTAATTAGGTGTATCAGATGCTGCAATGATATTTCTAATATCCCTAATAGCTTTCGGGAAAATGAGGAGGAAATTCATGTTTTTAAATAAATATTAAGTTTCATTTTACTGCGTAATTATTAGTCATAGAAAAAATATTCATAATATCAGTTGTACAGTTTAATTAGGTCTATCAGATGCTGCAATTATATTTCCAATATCTCTATTAGCTTCCGAGAAAATGAGGAAGAAATTCATGTTTTTTAATAAATATTAAGTTTCATTTTACTGCGTAATTATTAGTCATAGAACAAATATTCATAATGACAGTTGTACAGTTTATTTAGGTATATCAGAATCTGCAATGATATTTCCAATATCTCTAATAGCTTTCGGGAAAATGAGGAGGAAAGTCATGTTTTTATATAAATATTAAGTTTCATTTTGCTGCGTAATTATTAGTCATAGAACAAATATTATAATGACAGTTATACAGTTTCATTAGGTATATCAGATGCTGCAATGATATTTCCAATATCTCTAATAGTTTTCGAGGAAATAAGGAGAAAATTTATGTTTATATAGAAATATTAAGTTTCATTTTACTGAGTAATTACTAGCCATAGAACAAATATTCATAATATCAGTTGTACATTTTAATTAGGTGTATCAGATGCTGTTATGATATTTCCAATATCTCTAATAGCTTGCGAGAAAATTAGGAGGAAAGTCATGTTTTTATATAAATATAAAGTTTAATTTTACTACGTAATTATTAGTCATAGAACAAATATTCATAATTTCAGTTTTACAGTTTAATTAGGTCTATCAGATGCTGCAGTGATATTTCCAATATCTCTAATAGCTTTCGAGAAAATGAGGAAATTCATGTTTTTATATAAATATTAAGTTTCATTTTACTGCGTAATTATTAGTCATAGAACAAATATTCATAATGACAGTTCTACAGTTTATTTAGGTGTATCAGATGCTGCAATCATATTTCCAATATCTCTAATAGCTTTCGGGTTAATGAGTAGGAAAGTCATGTTTTTATATAAATATTAAGTTTCATTTTACTGGGTAATTTTTAGTCATAGAACAAATATTCAATCATATTTCCAATATCTCTAATAGCTTTCGGGTTAATGAGTAGGAAAGTCATGTTTTTATATAAATATTAAGTTTCATTTTACTGGGTAATTGTTAGTCATAGAACAAATATTCATAATCACAGTTGTAAAGTTTAATTAGGTATATCAGATGCTGCAATGATATTTCCAATATCTCTAATAGCTTTCGAGAAAATGAGGAGGAAAGTCATTTTTTTAAATAAATATTAAGTTTAATTTTACTGCGTAATTATTAGTCATAGAACAAATATTCATAATATCAGTTGTAAAGTTTAATTAGGTCTATCAGATGCTTCAATTATATTTCACATATCTCTAATAGCTTTCGAGAAAATGACGAGGAAAATCAACTTTTTATATAAAAATACGGTTTTATTTTACTGCGTAATTATTAGTCATAGAACAAATATTCATAATATCAGTTGTACAGTTGAATTAGGTGTATCAGATGATGCAATGATATTTCCAATATCTCTAAAAGATTTCGAGAAAACGAGGAAGAAAGTAATTTATAAAAAAGTAAAATTCACTATTTATTAGTACTAGTGAAAATATTCATAATGACAGTAGTAGATTTTAATCAGGTCTATCAGATGCTGCAATGATATTTCCAATATCTCTAATAGCTTTCGAGAAAAAGAGGAGGAATGTCATGTTTTTATATAAATATATAGTTTCATTTTACTGCGTAATTATTAGTCATAGAACAAATATTCATAATGTCAGTTTTACAGTTTAATTAGGTCTATCAGATGCTGTAGTGATATTTCCAATATCTCTTATAGCTTTCGAGAAAATGAGGAGGAAAGTCATGTTTTTATATAAATATTAAGTTTCAATTTACTGAGTAATTATTAGTCATAGAACAAATATTCATAATGAGAGTTGTACAGTTTAATTAAGTGTATAAGATGCTTCAATGATATTGCCAATATCTCTAATAGCTTTCGAGAAAATTAGGAGGAAAGTCATGTTTTTATATAAATATTAAGTTTCATTTTACTGCGTAATTATTAGCCATAGAACAAATATTCATAATATCAGTTGTACATTTTAATTAGGTGTATCAGATGCTGCAATGATATTTCCAATATCTCTAATAGCTTTCGAGAAAATGAGGAGGAAAGTCATGTTTTTAAATAAATATTAAGTTTAATTTTACTGCCTAATTATTAGTCATAGAACAAATATTCATAATATCAGTTTTACAGTTTAATTAGGTGTATCAGATGCTGCAATGATATTTCCAATATCTCTAATAGCTTTCGGGAAAATGAGGAGGAAAGTCATGTTTATATATATATATATTATATATATATATATATATATATATTAAGTTTCATTTTACTGCGTAATTATTAGTCATAGAACAAATATTCATAATGACAGTTGTACAGTTTAATTAGGTCTATCAGATGCTGCAATGATATTTCCAATATCTCTAATAGCTTTCGGGAAAATGAGGAGGAAAGTCATGTTTTAATATAAATATTAAGTTTCATTTTACTGCGTAATTATTAGTCATAAAACAAATATTCATAATGACAGTTGTACAGTTTAATTAGGTGTATCAGATGCTGCAATGATATTTCCAATATCTCTAATAGCTTCGAGAAAATGAGGAGGAAAGTCATGTTTTTATATAAATATTAAGTTTCATTTTACTGCGTAATTATTAGTCATAGAACAAATATTCATAATGACAGTTTTACAGTTTAATGTAGGTCTATCAGATCTGCAATGATATTTCCAATATCTCTAATAGCTTTCGGGAAAATGAGGAGGAAAGTCATGTTTTTATATAAATATTAAGTTTCATTTTGCTGCGTAATTATTAGTCATAGAACAAATATTAATAATGACAGTTATACAGTTTAATTAGGTGTATCAGATGCTGCAATGATATTGTCATATATCTCTAATAGCTTTCGAGGAAATAAGGAGAAAAGTTATGTTTATATAGAAATATTAAGTTTCATTTTACTGAGTAATTACTAGTCATAGAACAAACATTCATAATGACAGTTGTACAGTTTAATTATGTGTATCAGATGCGTAATGATATTTCCAATATCTCTAGTAGCTTTCGAGAAAATTAGGAGGAAAGTCATGTTTTTATATAAATATAAAGTTTAATTTTACTACGTAATTATTAAGTCATAGAACAAAGTATTCATAATTCAGTTTTACAGTTTAATTAGGTCTATCAGATGCTGCAGTGATATTTCCAATATCTCTAATAGCTTTCGAGAAAATGAGGAAATTCATGTTTTTATATAAATATACAGTTCATTTTACTGCGTAATTATTAGTCATAGAACAAATATTCATAATGACAG
>JAPQNM010000152.1:57500-68888 GCA_029783475.1 Metacarcinus magister | reverse complement strand
ACCTCACCTCACCTCCTCTCACCTCACCTCCTCTCACCTCACCTCCTCTCACCTCACCTCACCTCACCTCACCTCCTCTCACCTCACCTCACCTCACCTCACCTCCTCTCACCTCACCTCACCTCACCTCACCTCCTCACCTCACCTCACCTCACCTCCTCTCACCTCACCTCACCTCACCTCACCTCCTCTCACCTCACCTCACCTCACCTCCTCACCTCACCTCACCTCACCTCACCTCCTCTCACCTCACCTCACCTCACCTCCTCTCACCTCACCTCACCTCACCTCACCTCCTCTCACCTCACCTCCTCTCACCTCACCTCACCTCCTCTCACCTCACCTCACCTCACCTCACCTCCTCTCACCTCACCTCACCTCACCTCACTCTCACCTCACCTCCTCTCACCTCACCTCACCTCACCTCACCTCCTCTCACCTCACCTCACCTCACCTCACCTCCTCTCACCTCACCTCACCTCACCTCACCTCCTCTCACCTCACCTCACCTCACCTCCTCTCACCTCACCTCACCTCACCTCACCTCACCTATTCTCACCTCACCTCACCTCACCTCACCTCACCTCCTCTCACCTCACCTCACCTCCTCTCACCTCACCTCACCTCACCTCCTCTCACCTCACCTCACCTCACCTCACCTCCTCTCACCTCACCTCACCTCCTCTCACCTCACCTCACCTCACCTCACCTCTCACCTCACCTCACCTCACCTCACCTCACCTCACCTCACCTCACCTCCTCTCACCTCACCTCACCTCACCTCACCTCCTCTCACCTCACCTCCTCTCACCTCACCTCCTCACCTCACCTCCTCTCACCTCACCTCACCTCACCTCCTCTCACCTCACCTCACCTCACCTCACCTCACCTCACCTCACCTCACCTCCTCTCACCTCACCTCACCTCACCTCACCTCCTCTCACCTCACCTCACCTCACCTCCTCTCACCTCACCTCACCTCACCTCACCTCCTCTCACCTCACCTCACCTCACCTCACCTCCTCTCACCTCACCTCACCTCCTCTCACCTCACCTCCTCACCTCACCTCACCTCACCTCACCTCACCTCACCTCCTCTCACCTCACCTCACCTCACCTCACCTCACCTCCTCTCACCTCACCTCACCTCACCTCACCTCCTCTCACCTCACCTCCTCTCACCTCACCTCACCTCACCTCCTCTCACCTCACCTCCTCACCTCACCTCCTCACCTCACCTCCTCTCACCTCACCTCACCTCACCTCCTCTCACCTCACCTCACCTCACCTCATCTCACCTCACCTCACCTCACCTCACCTCCTCTCACCTGAACTCACCTCACCTCACCTCCTCTCACCTCACCTCACCTCACCTCACCTCCTCTCACCTCACCTCACCTCACCTCACCTCACCTCACCTCACCTCACCTCACCTCCTCTCACCTCACCTCACCTCACCTCACCTCCTCTCACCTCACCTCCTCTCACCTCACCTCACCTCACCTCCTCTCACCTCACCTCACCTCACCTCACCTCCTCTCACCTCACCTCACCTCACCTCACCTCCTCTCACCTCACCTCACCTCACCTCACCTCCTCTCACCTCACCTCACCTCACCTCCTCTCACCTCACCTCACCTCACCTCACCTCCTCTCACCTCACCTCACCTCACCTCACCTCCTCTCACCTCACCTCACCTCACTCACCTCCTCTCACCTCACCTCACCTCACCTCACCTCCTCTCACCTCACCTCACCTCACCTCACCTCCTCACCTCACCTCACCTCACCTCACCTCACCTCACTCACCTCACCTCACCTCCTCTCACCTCACCTCACCTCACCTCACCTCCTCTCACCTCACCTCACCTCACTCTCACCTCACTCTCACCTCACCTCCTCTCACCTCACCTCACCTCACTCTCACCTCACCTCACCTCACCTCACTCCTCTCACCTCACCTCACCTCACCTCACCTACCTCCTCACCTCACCTCACCTCACCTCACCTCCTCTCACCTCACCTCCTCTCACCTCACCTCACCTCACCTCACCTCCTCTCACCTCACCTCACCTCACCTCACCTCCTCTCACCTCACCTCACCTCACCTCACCTCCTCTCACCTCACCTCACCTCACCTCACCTCCTCTCACCTCACCTCACCTCACCTCACCTCCTCTCACCTCCTCTCACCTCACCTCACTCACCTCACCTCCTCTCACCTCACCTCACCTCACCTCACCTCCTCTCACCTCACCTCACCTCACCTCACCTCCTCTCACCTCACCTCACCTCACCTCCTCTCACCTCACCTCACCTCACCTCACCTCCTCTCACCTCACCTCACCTCACCTCACCTCCTCTCACCTCACCTCACCTCACCTCACCTCCCTCACCTCACCTCACCTCACCTCACCTCCTCTCACCTCACCTCACCTCACCTCACCTCTCACCTCACCTCACCTCACCTCACCTCCTCTCACCTCACCTCACCTCACCTCACCTCACCTCCTCTCACCTCACCTCACCTCACCTCCTCTCACCTCACCTCACCTCACCTCACCTCCTCTCACCTCACCTCACCTCCTCTCACCTCACCTCACCTCACCTCACCTCCTCTCACCTCACCTCACCTCACCTCCTCTCACCTCACCTCACCTCACCTCCTCTCACCTCACCTCACCTCACCTCACCTCCTCTCACCTCACCTCACCTCACCTCCTCTCACCTCACCTCCTCTCACCTCACCTCACCTCACCTCACCTCCTCTCACCTCACCTCACCTCACCTCACCTCCTCTCACCTCACCTCACCTCACCTCACCTCCTCTCACCTCACCTCACCTCACCTCACCTCCTCTCACCTCACCTCACCTCACCTCACCTCCTCACCTCACCTCACCTCACCTCCTCTCACCTCACCTCACTCACCTCACCTCACCTCACCTCACCTCCTCTCACCTCACCTCACCTCCTCTCACCTCACCTCACCTCACCTCACCTCCTCTCACCTCACATCACCTCACCTCACCTCACCTCACCTCACCTCCTCTCACCTCACCTCACATCACTTCACCTCCTCTCACCTCACCTCCTCTCACCTCATCTCACCTCCTCTCACCTCACCTCACCTCACCTCACCTCCTCTCACCTCACCTCACCTCACCTCCCTCCTCACCTCACCTCACCTCACCTCACCTCCTCTCACTCACCTCTCACCTCACCTCACCTCACCTCACTCCTCTCACCTCACCTCACCTCACCTCACCTCACCTCACTCACCTCACCTCACCTCACCTCACCTCACCTCACCTCCTCTCACCTCACCTCACCTCACCTCACCTCCTCTCACCTCACCTCACCTCACCTCACCTCACCTCACCTCACCTCACCTCACCTCACCTCACCTCACCTCACCTCACCTCACTCTCACCTCACCTCACCTCACCTCACCTCACCTCACCTCCTCTCACCTCACCTCACCTCCTCTCACCTCACCTCACCTCACCTCCTCTCACCTCACCTCACCTCACCTCACCTCCTCTCACCTCACCTCACCTCCTCTCACCTCACCTCACCTCACCTCACCTCCTCTCACCTCACCTCACCTCACCTCACCTCACTCCCTCACCTCACCTCACCTCACCTCCTCTCACCTCACCTCACCTCACCTCACCTCTCTCACCTCACCTCCTCTCACCTCACCTCCTCTCACCTCACCTCCTCTCACCTCACCTCACCTCACCTCCTCTCACCTCACCTCACCTCACCTCATCTCACCTCACCTCACCTCACCTCCTCTCACCTCACCTCACCTCACCTCACCTCCTCTCACCTCACCTCACCTCACCTCCTCTCACCTCACCTCACCTCACCTCACCTCCTCTCACCTCACCTCCTCTCACCTCACCTCCTCTCACCTCACCTCACCTCCTCTCACCTCACCTCCTCTCACCTCACCTCACCTCACCTCACCTCACCTCCTCTCACCTCACCTCACCTCACCTCATCTCACCTCACCTCACCTCACCTCACCTCCTCTCACCTCACTCACCTCACCTCACCTCCTCTCACCTCACCTCCTCACACCTCACCTCCTCTCACCTAACTTCACCTCACCTCACCTCACCTCACCTCCTCTCACCTCACCTCACCTCACCTCACCTCCTCTCACCTCACCTCACCTCACCTCACCTCCTCTCACCTCACCTCACCTCACCTCACCTCCTCTCACCTCAACTCACCTCACCTCACCTCCTCTCACCTCACCTCACCTCACCTCATCTCCTCTCACCTCACTTAAACTCACCTCACCTCACCTCACCTCATTTCCTCTCACCTCACCTCACCTCACCTCAACTCCTCTCACCTCACCTCACCTCACCTCACCTAACCTCCTCTCACCTCACCTCACCTAACCTCACCTCCTCTCACCTCACCTCCTCTCACCTCACCTCACCTCACCTCACCTCCTCTCACCTCACCTCCCTCACCTCACCTCCTCTCACCTCACCTCACCTCACCTCCTCTCACCTCACCTCACCTCACCTCATCTCACCTCACCTCACCTCACCTCACCTCCTCTCACCTCACCTCACCTCACCTCACCTCCTCTCACCTCACCTCACCTCACCTCACCTCACTCCTCTCACCTCACCTCACCTCACCTCACCTCACCTCACCTCACCCCACCTCACCTCCTCTCACCTCACCTCACCTCACCTCACCTCCTCTCACCTCACCTCCTCTCACCTCACCTCACCTCACCTCCTCTCACCTCACCTCACCTCACCTCACCTCCTCTCACCTCATCTCACCTCACCTCACCTCCTCTCACCTCACCTCACCTCACCTCACCTCCTCTCACCTCACCTCACCTCACCTCACCTCCTCTCACCTCACCTCACCTCACCTCACCTCCTCTCACCTCCACTCACCTCACCTCCTCTCACCTCACCTCACCTCACCTCACCTCCTCTCACCTCACCTCACCTCACCTCACCTCCTCTCACCTCACCTCACCTCCCTCACTCACCTCACCTCACCTCACCTCTCACCTCACCTCACCTCACCTCACCTCACCTCACCTCACCTCACCTCACCTCACCTCACCTCCTCTCACCTCACCTCACCTCACCTCACCTCCTCTCACCTCACCTCCTCTCACCTCACCTCCTCTCACCTCACCTCCTCTCACCTCACCTCACCTCACCTCCTCTCACCTCACCTCACCTCACCTCCTCTCACCTCACCTCACCTCACCTCACCTCCTCTCACCTCACCTCACCTCACCTCCTCTCACCTCACCTCACCTCACCTCCTCTCACCTCACCTCACCTCACCTCACCTCCTCTCACCTCACCTCCTCTCACCTCACCTCACCTCACCTAACTTCACCTCACCGCACCTCACCTCACCTCCTCTCACCTCACCTCACCTCACCTCACCTCCTCTCACCTACCTTCAACTCACCGCACCTCACCTCACCTCCTCTCACCGCATCTCACCTCACCTCTACTCACCTGACCTCACCTCACCTCACCTCCTCTGACCTCACCGAACCTCACCTCCTCTCACCTCAACTCACCTCACCTCACCTCCTCTCACCTCACCTCACCTCACCTCATCTCCTCTCACCTCACACTCACCTCACCTCACCTCACCTCATCCTCTCACCTCACCTCACCTCACCTCACTCCTCTCACCTCACCTCACCTCACCTCACCTCACCTCCTCTCACCTCACCTCACCTCACCTCACCTCCTCTCACCTCACCTCCTCTCACCTCACCTCACCTCACCTCCTCTCACCTCACCTCCTCTCACCTCACCTCCTCTCACCTCACCTCCTCACCTCACCTCACCTCACCTCCTCTCACCTCACCTCACCTCACCTCATCTCACCTCACCTCACCTCACCTCACCTCCTCTCACCACTCACCTCACCTCACCTCCTCTCACCTCACCTCACCTCACCTCCTCTCACCTCACCTCACCTCACTCACCTCACCTCACCTCACCTCACTCACCTCCTCTCACCTCACCTCACCTCACCTCACCTCACCTCACCTCACCTCCTCTCACCTCACCTCACCTCACTCACCTCCTCTCACCTCACCTCACCTCACCTCACCTCCTCTCACCTCATCTCACCTCACCTCACCTCCTCACCTCACCTCACCTCACCTCACTCCTCTCACCTCACCTCACCTCACCTCACCTCCTCACCTCACCTCACCTCACCTCACCTCCTCACCTCACCTCACCTCACCTCACCTCCTCTCACCTCACCTCACCTCACCTCACCTCCTCTCACCTCACCTCACCTCACCTCACTCTCTCACCTCACCTCACCTCACCTCACCTCCTCTCACCTCACCTCACCTCACCTCACCTCCTCTCACCTCACCTCACCTCCTCTCACCTCACCTCACCTTACCTCACCTCCTCTCACCTCACCTCACCTCTTCTCACCTCACCTCACCTCCTCTCACCTCCTCTCAACTCACCTCACCTCACCTCCTCTCACCTCACCTCAAATCACCTCCTCTCACCTCACCTTACCTCACCTCCTCTCACCTCACCTCACCACACCTCCTCTCACCTCGCCTCACCTCACCTCTCTCACCTCACCTCACCTCACCTCCTCTCACCTCACCTCACCTCACCTCCTCTCACCTCACCTCACCTCACCTCCTCTCACCTCACCTCACCTCACCTCCTCTCACCTCACCTCACCTCACCTCCTCTCACCTCACCTCACCTCACCTCACCTCCTCTCACCTCACCTCACCTCACCTCACCTCACTCTCACCTCACCTCACCTCACCTCACCTCCTCTCACCTCACCTCACCTCACCTCACCTCACCTCACCTCACCTCACCTCCTCTCACCTCACCTCACCTCACCTCACCTCCTCTCACCTCACCTCCTCACCTCACCTCACCTCACCTCACCTCCTCTCACCTCACCTCACCTCACCTCACCTCCTCTCACCTCACCTCACCTCACCTCACCTCCTCTCACCTCACCTCACCTCACCTCACCTCCTCTCACCTCACCTCACCTCACCTCACCTCACCTCCATCTCACCTCACCTCACCTCACCTCCTCTCACCTCACCTCACCTCACCTCACCTCACCTCACCTCACCTCCTCTCACCTCACCTCACCTCCTCTCACCTCACCTCACCTCACCTCACCTCCTCTCACCTCACCTCACCTCACCTCCTCTCACCTCACCTCACCTCACCTCACCTCACCTCCTCTCACCTCACCTCACCTCACCTCACCTCCACTCACCTCACCTCACCTCCTCTCACCTCACCTCACCTCACCTCACCTCCTCTCACCTCACCTCACCTCACCTCACCTCCTCTCACCTCACCTCACCTCCTCTCACCTCACCTCACCTCACCTCCTCTCACCTCACCTCACCTCACCTCACCTCCTCTCACCTCACCTCACCTCCTCTCACCTCACCTCACCTCACCTCCTCTCACCTCACCTCACCTCACCTCACCTCACCTCACCTCACCTCACCTCCTCTCACCTCACCTCCTCTCACCTCACCTCCTCTCACCTCACCTCCTCTCACCTCACCTCACCTCACCTCCTCTCACCTCACCTCACCTCACCTCCTCTCACCTCACCTCACCTCACCTCACCTCACCTCCTCTCACCTCACCTCACCTCACCTCACCTCCTCTCACCTCACCTCACCTCCTCTCACCTCACCTCCTCTCACCTCACCTCCTCTCACCTCACCTCACCTCCTCTCACCTCACCTCCTCTCACCTCACCTCACCTCACCTCACCTCCTCTCACCTCACCTCACCTCACCTCACTCACCTCACCTCACCTCACCTCACCTCCTCTCACCTCACTCACCTCACCTCACCTCCTCTCACCTCACCTCACCTCACCTCCTCTCACCTCACCTCACCTCACCTCACCTCACCTCACCTCACCTCACCTCACCTCACCTCACCTCCTCTCACCTCACCTCACCTCACCTCACCTCCTCTCACCTCACCTCACCTCACCTCACCTCACCTCCTCTCACCTCACCTCCTCTCACCTCACCTCACCTCACCTCACCTCACCTCACCTCACCTCCTCTCACCTCACCTCACCTCACCTCACCTCCTCTCACCTCACCTCCTCTCACCTCACCTCACCTCACCTCCTCTCACCTCACCTCACCTCACCTCACCTCCTCTCACCTCACCTCACCTCACCTCACCTCCTCTCACCTCACCTCACCTCACCTCACCTCCTCTCACCTCACCTCACCTCACCTCACCTCCTCTCACCTCACCTCACCTCACCTCACCTCCTCTCACCTCACCTCACCTCACCTCACCTCCTCTCACCTCACGTCACCTCACCTCACCTCCTCTCCCCTCACCTCACCTCACCTCACCTCCTCTCACCTCACCTCACCTCACCTCTTCTCACCTCCTCTCACCTCATCTCACCTCACCTCACCTCCTCTCACCTCACCTCACCTCACCTCACCTCCTCTCACCTCACCTCACCTCCTCTCACCTCACCTCACCTCCTCTCACCTCACCTCACCTCACCTCCTCTCACCTCACCTCACCTCACCGTACAACAGACGCCCAACCCAACAAGAATTAAATGACTCAAGGCGAGATGCTATAGGACGCTTAACTTCTGATCTTTCACTTGTTTCTGATTGGGGCAGAGCAAACCTAGTTTTGTTCAATGCCTCAAAAACTCAATTTCTACAACTATCTACTCGACATAACCTTCCAGATAACTATCCCCTCTTCTTCAATGACACTCAACTTCCCCTCTCCTCCACATTAAACACACTCGGTCTATCCTTTGCTAAAAATCTAAACTGGCAATTTCATATCTCTACTCTTGCTAAATCAGCTTCCAAGAAGTTAGGTGTCCTATGGCGTCTGCGTCCATTTTTCTCTCCCTCTCAGCTGCTTGCTCTGTACAGGGGCCTTATCCGCCCATGTATGGAGTATGGCACACATGTCTGGGGGGGCTCAACTCACACAGCTCTTTTAAACAGGGTGGAGTCTAAAGCTTTTCGTCTCATCAACTCTCCTCCTCTAACTGACTTTCTTGATTCTTTAAGTCACCGCCGCAATGTTGCATCTTTATCTATCTTTTACCGCTATTTTCATGCTGACTGCTCTTCTGAACTTGCTAACTGCATGCCTCCCCCCCTCCCGCGGCCTCACTGCACAAGACTTTCTACTTCTTCTCATCCTTATTCTGTCCATCTTCCTAATGCAAGAGTTAACCAGTATCTTCACTCTTTCATTCCTTACACTGGTAAACTCTGGAACTCTCTTCCTTTGTCTGTTTTTCCACCTGCCTATGACTTAAACTCTTTCAAAAGAGGAGTGTCAAGACACCTCTAATGTTAACTGGATTCCCACCCCTTGCTTCTATTCTCCTACTGTCCTCTTTACAGGGTCTGGCGACAAGCGGGATTTTTTTTTACTTATTTCTGTTTTCCCTTAGCTATTACCCTTTTAATGGTAATGGTCCATAAGGATAATAAATTCTTTGTTTTCATTACATAACTTTTTTCTGACATGCGCACATACTTATCACCCTAAAAAGTGAACTCCAGACCCATCCTAAAAAAAAATTATATATATATATATATATATATATATATATATATATATATATATATATATATATATATATATATATATATATATATATATATATATATATTATATATATATTATATATATATATATTATATTATATATATATATATATATATATATATATATATATATATATATGCTATTTAAAACAAACTGAAAACCAAACTTAACGACCTTAAATACCACGAGACTTGATAAAAAAACAAAAACAAAAAGGAGCTAACAACATGAAATAAAACGTTATATATTTTAAACTAGAAAATTGTTAAAGTCCCCACGAACATAAAACTATAATGATAATACTAAAACAGTTACTACTAGACCATTATATAAAATAACAAACTAAAAACAAATACTAAATTTGAACAATAAAATGCTAATATACAACAAAAAATTATGAAAACTGCAAGGATGCGGTGTACGATTGTGCAAACAGTGGCAAAATCATTTCTTTCGAGCATTAGATTTTCAAAAGTGTGCACGTTAAATTCTTGGCGTATGTGTTGTGTTCTAATACAGTCAGCCACAACATGCTGCTCTGACTGGATCTCTCCACAGGAACACAAACGTTCTTCCACTGGCAGGCGACCCCTGCCTCGCCTGTTCCATCTCCCTTCTTCTATAGCGAGAGAGTGAGCGCTTATTCTGAGACGAGTCCATGAGATTCTTTCTGTTTCATTAACTTTAATCTTTCCACTGTACACTGCGTGGACATCAAGGTTAGGATTTAATGATTTGTAAAGCCTCACTCTATTTGACTCTGATGTTAATATTCTTATTTTCATATTTTCTATTGCAACAAATACATCATCCCTTCTGTTGTTTAGTAGGTCTCTTAAATATCTTGAGGTGTGACAGGCATTATCTAATGTGATACGTATAGCATGTGTCAGATGATCATCATCCATTCCACTCCTGTCCCCCCACATCTCACTAAAAAACATACGCTGTTTAGCCAAGTTGAGGGCACGTACAGGGGGATAGCCGAGCTCCGCCAGACACAGCTCGTTACAGGTCGTTTTTCTGACTCCCAACATTTGCTTAATGCACCACATGTATAATTTGTTGACAGGTCTCGTGTCGCCATTTAACCAGGACCCGCATCCATAAAATATTGTTGAAACGAAAGCAGCTTCAAAGACTTTACACTTCACAGAAAATGGAACATCATTATTCTTATTTATAAATGATACAAACTTAAGTGCATGACATATTTTGTACTGTGCGTGCGAGTTCGAGTGTTGCCAGGGTCGAGACGTCCCAGCCTCCAGTGGGAGTGTTTGTCAGTTTCATCTTGGAGAGCTTCCCAGACCTTGCCAAGCTTGTCACGGTCATATATATATATATATATATATATATATATATATATATATATATATATATATATATATATATATATATATATATATATATATATATATATATATATATATATATATATATATATATGTATATATATATATATATATATATATATATATATATATATATATATATATATATAGTATATATATATATATATATATATATATATATATATATATATATATATATATATATATATATATATATATATATGATATATGGGGAGGCGGTGGTACAGTGGTCTAGCGCTCGGGTGAGCGAGCCTAGGATCCCAGGTTCGAATCTCCGATATTCGCTGACCACTTTTCATTCTTTGATATCACCGCCGAGTGGCCAAAGACTACCCCACATTGCTG
>JAPQNM010000152.1:52500-55000 GCA_029783475.1 Metacarcinus magister | reverse complement strand
TATATATATATATATATATATATATATATATATATATATATATATATATATACATATTTTCTTTCACCTCTAACTACTTCCAGTATCACGCACACACGTACAAACACGTACGCACACACACAAACACACACGTTCACTTCACTTACGATCCTCTTAGCTATTTATTTGCATTTCGTTTATGTCTGTACTCGGAAACAAAACACAATGACTTCACTTCCTGCCTTTCATTGAACTAACTATCCATTCTTTTCCACTTCCCTCAACGCCTCATTTCACTGATGTCCTTTCCCTCACATTTCCCTTCTCAACCCCTCACTCGTTCTCCCTCCCTTGTTGTGCTTTCTCCTCTGTTTCCCCGTCACTTCCCCGAACCTCCTAGCACTATTAATGTGTTTCTGGGATGCCTCGTCACCTCTCTCCTATACATAAAAATAATAATAATGATAAAAAAAATAAAAATAATAGTAATAATAATAATAATAAAAACAAGAAACAACAATAATAATAAAAAATAGCAGGTTACAATATTAACATCAAATAGAAAATGGGGAGGATGAGGAGCAGGAAATAGAAGAGAAGGAGGAGGAAGAGGAGGAGAAGGAGGAGGAAGAGGAGGTTGTGTTATATAATTGTGGAAGAATAGAAAAGAGAAGATAAGGTTATCATCTTTCCCTTTTTTCTTCCTTCCTTCCTTCCTTTCTCTTCCTCCTCCTCCTCCTTCTCGTCCTCTTGCTCCTCCTCCCCTCCATTTCCTCCTTTTCCTCTAAGTTCGCCCAAGAGAAAACCAGATGATTACTTGGAAAATGACGTTATATAAAGAAATAAACGCTAATATGAGAGAAAGAGAGAAAAAAAGAGATAGATAGAGAGAAAAAAAAAGACACACGCATGCACGCACGCATCCACACACACACACACACACACACACACACACACACACACACACACACCCACCCGCCCGCCCACCAGCCCGCCCGCCCGCCCGCCAACAACACTTCCCCTTCTCACATGTATAGAAAAGGCAATATATTCATAGACATAACACAACAATTTGCATCACACTTATTCTTTACCTTTCCTCTCTAACACTCCATCCCATCCCTTGCTAGCTTTCATCGTTGTTGCAATTATTATTGTTTTACCTCGTATAATAATAATAATAATAAAGGCGTACATACCTTCCCCCTTCAAGCAAGCTTATTTCACACAATTAGGTACAAGTACAGTTTCTCTTCCTCCCCCAACACAATTTTAATAGAGATAATCAACAATTAATTTCGTCTATTCTTCCCATAATGATCAGTGATGATAATTTCTCTCTATTTTGCTTCCTTGCATCCTAACACTTTCAATGGAGTAAAATCAGGTTATATTACATTTTACATAACACGTATGATTCCTGAATTCAAGGAGACAGATAGAAACATACTAGACAGAAACCAATACCTTATACAATCTTACCTTCCCTTCCTTATACTACATTGAAGTAAGTTTGGGGAGGCAGTGGTACAGTGGTCTAGCGCTCTGGTATGCGAGCCTAGGTTCCCGGGTTCCAATCCCAGTTATACGCTGACCACTTTTCATTCTTTGATATCACCGCCGAGTGGCCAAAGACTACCCAAATTGCTGCCATACTGTCTTCAGACGGGACTAACAACGTTTATATGCGTCTGAGGCTGTAGCAGTAATTAGCCTCGCACGTTCTCACGTTCGAACCCGGAGCCTAGGGTTCCGGGTTCGAATCCCCGATATCCGCTGACCATATTTCAATATTTGATATCACCGCCGAGTGGCCAAAGACTACCCAAATTGCTGCCATACTGTCCTCAGACGGGACTTACAACGTTAATATGCATCTGAGGCTGTAGCAGTAATAAGCCTCACTCGTTCTCAACATATTCAAGAGAGAACTTAATCATTCGAGGCGTCACTATAAAACATTTAAAACCTACACCAAATAACAGGCGAGGCAAGTCCATCTGTGCCTCAATAAGCCTACTGGCGCCAACGGTTAATGATATAGGAAAACAGTTACCAGCCACGTAAACCTCTATATCATCAACATAATACCATTCCCGCAGCTTAATCCCGGGACAAAGTTGAACATACCAAGATAAACTTAAGAATCCCATCCTCCTCGATAGAAAACAAAAATATCAAGACATCTAGAATAATATAAACGTAACAACCATCATTTCCTTACCGTTTCATCACCATCCACATGTCTGCGACCGACCGTTCACTCTGAAACAGCGAAGGAAAACATTTTACAGTCAAAGGAACGCCAGGTATCAATAGCCAGGTGAGAGGCAGTCCCGTCCGCCCCTCATTACCTGTCATTACCGCCACTTCTACACCCCAAGACCCGCAGTGACGCCAGGTAAATGCTCACAGGTAAAAAGGTAATTAGGAGAGAAGAGTGAAAAGTGCGGACACTCGATCTTTGGGACGCAGCTAGTGATGTTTGAGGTGGAAGTGATGTGGTGTGGTGTGGTGGTGT
>JAPQNM010000152.1:27500-47500 GCA_029783475.1 Metacarcinus magister | reverse complement strand
TCAACCCACTTCCCCATCCAACAATTCCTGCCCCTTCTTCTCTCCCTCACATCACTCCCCCATCAATCCAGCCCTGCCCCCTCATCTCTCCCTCAACCCACTCCCATATCCATCTAGCACTGCCCACTCATCTTTCATTTACCCCACTCCCCCATCAATCCATCCCTGCCCCCTTTTCTCTCCCTCATCTCACTCACCCATCCATCCAGACCTGCCCCCCCCTCTCTCCCTCATACCACTCCCCTATCCATCTAGGTCTGCCTTCTCCTCTCTCCATCAACCCCACTCCCCCATTCCATCCAACCTTGCCCCCTCCTCTCCCCCTCATCCCACTCCCACATCCATCCTTATCCCTTCCCATATTCCTTAATCCCCTTCCATCCAAAACCTCTTTCCCCTTCTCTCCCTCTTCCATCCCCAACCCCTCTTACCTCCTTCTCATTACTTCTCCATCCATCACTACCCCATCCTCCCTCCCCACTCCCCAATCCTTCCCTCCCCCCTCCCCACTAACTCTCCCTCTAGTAGCAGTAGTAGCAGTAGTAGTAGTAGTAGTAGTAGTAGTAATAGTAGTAGTAATAGTAGTAGTAGTAGTAGTAGTAGTAGTAGTAGTAGTAGTAGTAGTAGTAGTAGTAGTAGTAGTAGTAGTAGCCTCTTTTCAGGTATTGTCTTTTCAGGTATTGTCTTTCCAGGAATTGTCTTTCCAGGTATTGTCTTTCCAGGTATTGTCTTTCCAGGTATTGTCTTTTCAGGTATTGTCTTTTCAGGTATTGTCTTTCCAGGAATTGTCTTTCCAGGTATTGTCTTTTCAGGTATTGTCTTTTCAGGTATTGTCTTTTCAGGTATTGTCTTTTCAGGTATTGTCTTTTCAGGTATTGTCTTTTCAGGTATTGTCTTTTCAGGTATTGTCTTTTCAGGTATTGTCTTTTCAGGTATTGTCTTTTCAGGTATTGTCTTTTCAGGTATTGTCTTTTCAGGTATTGTCTTTTCAGGTATTGTCTTTTCAGGTATTGTCTTTTCAGGTATTGTCTTTTCAGGTATTGTCTTTTCAGGTATTGTCTTTTCAGGTGTTGTCTTTTCAGGTATTGTCTTTTCAGGTATTGTCTTTTCAGGTATTGTCTTTTCAGGTATTGTCTTTTCAGGTATTGTCTTTTCAGGTATTGTCTTTTCAGGTATTGTCTTTTCAGGTATTGTCTTTTCAGAAGGCCTTAAGTGTATAAAAAGTGTAGTAAAGAAAAGAAAAGTGAAAATAGAAACAAATAATCAAAAGTGCTTGAAAATTGCATTGATACATTTACATTTGAAAAAAAGTATGTGATAAAGACATAGTTGAAAAAGAAAAGAAAGTAACAAGAAAAGAAAAAGAAAAGATAAGAGATAATAGAAAAAAAATGTATGAAACTAAGTGATATTATGATAATTATGATGATCCGCATAATGTTGTCCTTTGCATCAATGTATTTTGTATTTCCATTTCAGATGTGAACAACATTACTTGTTGTTTGTTGCGAACTAAATGTGTTGTGTGTGTGTGTGTGTGTGTGTGTGTGTGTGTGTGTGTGTGTGTGTGTGTGTGTGTGTGTGTGTGTGTGTGTGTGTGTGTGTGTGTGTGTGTGTGTGTGTGTGTGTGTGTGTGTGTGTGTGTGTGTGTGTGTGTGGTGTGTGTGTGTGTGTGTGTGTGTGTGTGTGTGTGTGGTGTGTGTGTGTGTGTGTGTGTGTGTGTGTGTGTGTGTGTGTGTGTGTGTGTGTGTGTGTGTGTGTGTGTGTGTGTGTGTGGTGTGTGTGTGTGTGTGTGTGTGTGTGTGTGTGTGTGTGTGTGTGTGTGTGTGTGTGTGTGTGTGGTGTGTGTGTGTGGTGTGTGTGTGTGTGTGTGTGTGTGTGTGTGTGTGTGTGTGTGTGTGTGTGTGTGTGTGTGTGTGTGTGTGTGTGTGTGTGTGTGTGGTGTGTGTGTGTGTGTGTGTGTGTGTGTGTGTGTGTGTGTGTGTGTGTGTGTCTTTTCAGGTATTGTCTTTTCAGGTATTGTCTTTTCAGGTATTGTCTTTTCAGGTATTGTCTTTTCAGGTATTGTCTTTTCAGGTATTGTCTTTTCAGGTATTGTCTTTTCAGGTATTGTCTTTTCAGGTATTGTCTTTTCAGGTATTGTCTTTTCAGGTATTGTCTTTTCAGGTGTTGTCTTTTCAGGTATTGTCTTTTCAGGTATTGTCTTTTCAGGTATTGTCTTTTCAGGTATTGTCTTTTCAGGTGTTGTCTTTTCAGGTATTGTCTTTTCAGGTATTGTCTTTTCAGGTATTGTCTTTTCAGAAGGCCTTAAGTGTATAAAAAGTGTAGTAAAGAAAAGAAAAGTGAAAATAGAAACAAATAATCAAAAGTGCTTGAAAATTGCATTGATACATTTACATTTGAAAAAAAGTATGTGATAAAGACATAGTTGAAAAAGAAAAGAAAGTAACAAGAAAAGAAAAAGAAAAGATAAGAGATAATAGAAAAAAAATGTATGAAACTAAGTGATATTATGATAATTATGATGATCCGCATAATGTTGTCCTTTGCATCAATGTATTTTGTATTTCCATTTCAGATGTGAACAACATTACTTGTTGTTTGTTGCGAACTAAATGTGTGTGTGTGTGTGTGTGTGTGTGTGTGTGTGTGTGTGTGTGTGTGTGTGTGTGTGTGGTGTGTGTGTGTGTGTGTGTGTGTGTGTGTGTGTGTGTGTGTGTGTGTGTGTGTGTGTGTGGTGTGTGTGTGTGTGTGTGTGTGTGTGTGTGTGTGTGTGTGTGTGTGTGGTGTGTGTGTGTGTGTGTGTGTGTGTGTGTGTGTGTGTGTGTGTGTGTGTGTGTGTGTGTGGTGTGTGTGTGTGTGTGTGTGTGTGTGTGTGTGTGTGTGTGTGTGTGTGTGTGTGTGTGTGTGTGTGTGTGTGTGTGTGTGTGTGTGTGTGTGTGTGTGTGTGTGTGTGTGTGTGTGTGTGTGTGTGTGTGTGTGTGTGTGTGTGTGTGGTGTGTGTGTGTGTGTGTGTGTGTGTGTGTGTGTGTGTGTGTGTGTGTGTGTGTGTGTGTGGTGTGTGTGTGTGTGTGTGTGTGTGTGTGTGTGTGTGTGTGTGTGTGTGTGTGTGTGTGTGTGTGTGTGTGTGTGTGGTGTGTGTGTGTGTGTGTGTGTGTGTGTGTGTGTGTGTGTGTGTGTGTGTGTGTGGTGTGTGTGTGTGTGTGTGTGTGTGTGTGTGTGTGTGTGTGTGTGTGTGTGTGTGTGTGTGTGTGTGTGTGTGTGTGTGTGTGTGTGTGTGTGGTGTGTGTGTGTGTGTGTGTGGTGTGTGTGTGTGTGTGTGTGTGTGTGTGTGTGTGTGTGTGTGTGTGTGTGGTGTGTGTGTGTGTGTGTGTGTGTGTGTGTGTGTGTGTGTGTGTGTGTGTGTGTGTGTGTGTGTGTGTGTGTGGTGTCCTTATTTAACTTTTGACTGTTCACGATGTATATTTGTTTTAATTAATATAATTTTTTTGTTCAGGGAATTAATTGTTCAAAGGTTTTTATGTAATTAATTTAGTGATGAAATTAATTGTTTTAGTTATTGATATAATCACTGTGTTGATGGAAGTAATTGGTCGAGTGTTTATATATATATATATATATATATATATATATATATATATATATATATATATATATATATATATATATATATACTATAACAATTTTGTTGATGAAACAATTTGTTTTGGTGTTTAAATGTAATTATTTTATTGATAGAACTAATTGTTATGGTTCTTTAATGTAATAATTTTGTTGATGTAAATAATCTAAAATAAAATTTGATAAGAATAGCAAATTGTACTTCTCTTTATTATTTCTCTATCCCTCTTCTTCTCTATCTCTCCTCCTCTCCCTTCACCTCCTCTCCTCTCACCTCACCTTACCTTATCTCACCTCACCTCACCTCACCTCCTCTCACCTCCTTTCCCCTCCCCTCCCATCTACTCACTCATCTCATATTCACTTCACCCCTCCCCATTCCCCTTTCCATCCTTACCCCTTCCCCTTCCAGGATCTTCCTTCCATCCCTACCCAATCCTCCCTCACAACTCCCCTTTCAATCCCTACCTTTTCCCCCCACCAAACTCTTCCTTCAATTCTTACTGCTTCCTCCTTCCCCACTCCCTCTTCCATCTCTACCCCTTTCCTCCTCCCCACTTTCCCTTCTATCCCTACCCCTTCCCACCTCAAAACTATCCACTCACCATTCCCCTTCCATCACTACCCATTCCTTCTTCCCCATTCCGCTTTCCATCTTTACCCCATTCCCCTACCCATTCCCACTTCCATCCTTACCCCTTCCTCCCTCACCCACTCTTCCTTCCATCCCTAACCCTTCTCCCCTCCCCATCACTGCAATCCTGTCCCCTTCCCCCTCCCCACTCTTCCTTCCCCTCTCCCCACTAATCCTTCAATCCCTACCCCTTCCACTTTCTCACAATCCCCTTTCCATTCTTATCCATTACCACATCCACTTTTCCTCTTCCATTAACTCCCCTTCTCCTCTCCCCACTACCCCTTCAATATCGTACCCATTCCTCCTTCCCAAATCCCCTTTCCATCCTTACCCCTTCTCCATCCAAACTCTCCCTTCCATCATTACCCCTTCCCTCCTCCTCACTCTTCCTTCCATCCCTAACCCTTCTCCCTCCCAACGCCCACTTCAATTCCTACCCCTTCACCCCACCTGACTCAACCTTCCATTCTTACCCCTTTCCCCGTACCATTTCTTCTTTCCATCCATTCCCCTTCCCCCATCCCCAATCCCCCTTCCATTCTTACCCCTTTTTCCTTAGGTACTCTTACTTTCCTTCCTCTTTCCCCCTCCCAACGCCACCTTCCATTCTTACCCCTTCCCCCTAGCTACTCATCTTTCCATCCTTACCCGTTTCCCCCTCTCAACTTCCCCTTCAACCCTCCCAACTCCCCCTTCTATCCCTACCCCTTCCTCCCTCCCAAATCCCCCTTCCATCCCTACCCCTTGCCCCATACCGATTCCCACTTCCATCCTTACACCTTCTCCCATCCTCACTCTTCATTCCATCCCTAACCCTTCCCCCCAATCCCCCATCCCCATTCCATCCTTACACCTTTCCTCCTCCCTAATTTTCCTTCCATCCCTACCCCTACCACCATCCCCACTCTCCCTTCCATTCACACCATTGCACCCCTACCCACTCCCACTTCAATACCCTACCCCTTCAACCGGCCCCACTTCAATTCTTACCATTTCCGACCTCTCCACTCTTCCTTCAATCCCTACTCCTTCCCACCTCCACATTCCCCACCCCCCAAATCCCCTTCCCATCATTTTCCCTTCCATCCACCAAACTCCCCCTTCCATCCTTACTCCTTTCCAATACCCATTCCCACTTCTATACTAACCCTTTCCCCCATCCCAACTCTTCTTTCCATGCCTAGCCCTTCCCCCCTCCTCACTCCCACTTCAATACCCTACCCTTTCCTGCCTCCCAAATCCCCGATCCATCCTTCCCCCTTCCTTCCTTACCCTTTTAAACCTTCCACTCCCTCTTCCATCCCTACCCCTTTCACCTCCCAACTCCCCGTTCAATTCTTACCCCTTTCCCCATCATCACTTTTCCTACCAGCCCTACCCCATCCTGCCTCTCCTATCCCACTTCCATCCCTAAGCCCTTCCCCTCTCCCCATTAACCCATCTATCCTTTCCCCGTCCTCCCTCCCCTGACACACTCACCCATCTAACACTTCCATCATTAACCCTTCCCTTCTCCCAACTCTCCCTTCCGTCCCTATCTTTTCCCCCCTCCAAACTTACCCTTCCCCCCTCCCCTTTCTATCATTACCCCTTTTCCCCCTTCCATTATTCCCACTTTTCTTTCTATCCCACTCTTTCAAACTCCCACATCTATCCTTTCCCCACTTTCCCTCCACCTCCCCACTCCTCCCCCTTCCAATTCTACCTTCCATTCATACCCCACTTTCCCTCCCCACTCCTTCGTCCTTCCGTCCCCACTCCCCCATCTATCCCTTCCCCACCCAACCTACCCTTCCACACTCCTCAATCTATCTCTTTTTAATTTTCTCTTCCCCATCCCAACACCCCCTTCCATCCCTTCCTCTTTCCCCCTCCTCACTCTCCCTTCCATCCCTACCCCTTTCCCCCTCCCCACTCTTCCTTCAATTTCTAACGCTTTCCACTCTCCCCACTCCCCATCCATCGCTCTCCCTTTCTCCTTCCCCAATCCCCCTACCATCTCTTTTCTTTCCCTTCTCTCAACTCTTCCTATCATCCTTACAAATTTCTCCCTCCCTACCTTTTTCTGCCCTCCCTAAACTCACTTGCTCCCTCCCCACTCCTCTTTCAATCCAAACTCCTTCCCCCCACACCAATTCTCCTTCCATACCTACCCTTCCCCCTCCACACTTTCCCTTCCATTCCTACCCAATCCTCAATCCCCAATACCCCTTCCATCCTTAACTCTTCCCCCTTCCAACTTCCCCTTCCATCCTAATCCCTTCCCCCTCCTCACTCTTCTGTTAGTGTCTACCCCTTCAACCCTCCACACTCCCCTTTCAATCCTTACCCCTTTCTCCCTCCCAACTTTTTCTTCACTTCCTACCCCTTCTCCCCTCCCCACTTTTCCTCGAGTCCCTATCCCTTTCCCCCCTCCCCAATCCACCTTCCATCCTTATCCGTTTCCCCCTTCCAACTCTTCCTTCCATCCCTGACCCTTCTTCCATCCCCACTCTTCCTTTCATCCCTACCACTTCCTTCCTCCCCTCTCTACTTTTATCCTTATCCCTTGCCCCTTTCACATTCACTCTTCCATCATAAAGCCTTACCCCTTCCCCACTCTTACATGTATCCTTACCCCTTCCTTCTTTCCCACTCTCCATTCCATCCTAACCCTTTCCCTCCTCAAAATTCCTCCTTCCATCCTTAACCCCCTGTTCCCACTCCCCGTTCCATCCTTACCCCCTCACCCATCCCACTCTTCCTTCCATCCCTACACATTCCCCCCTCCCTACTCCCCCTTCCATCAAAAACAATTGCCCTCCGTGCACACTACGCACTCACTTACCCAAACACACTCACTCACACTCACACTCACTCACCCACACTCACACTCACTCACACTCACACTCACTCACCCACACTCACACTCACTCACCCACACTCACACTCACTCACTCACAATCACTCACTCACTCCCACTCAAACTCACTCACCCACATTTACACTCACTCACTTACTCACACTCACAATCACTCACTCACTCACTTACCCACACTCAAACTCACTCACCCACATTCACACTCACTAACTCACTCACACTCACAATCACTCACTCACTCACTTACCCACACTCACACTCACTCATTCACATTCACACTCACTCACTCACTCATACTCACTCACCCACACTCACACTCATTTAGCCACACTAACAATCACTCACTCACACGCACACTCACTCACTCACCCACATTCACACTCACTCACTCACTCATACTCACTCACCCACACTCACACTCATTCAGCCACACTAACAATCACTCACTCACACGCACACTCACTCACACTCACGCTTACTCACCCAAACTCACACTCACACTTAATCACTCACACACACACTCCATCCTTACCCCTTCCCCTTTCCCCACTCTCCTCTTAATCCCTACCCCTTCCTCCCTCCCCACTACCGCTTCCATCCCTGCCTATTCCCCTCGCCGCACTCCCCTATCCTCCTCTATCCATCCCCCCTTCCATCCCTACCGCTTCCCCGTCCCAACTCCACCTTCCATTCTTACTCCTTCCCCCTAACTACTCTTCTTTCCATCCCTACCCGTTCCCCCCGCCCAACTTTCCCTTCAACCCTCCCAACTCGCCCTTCCATCCTTATCCATTCCCTTCCATAACCCCCTACCCATTATTCCTTCCATCTTTTCCCCTTCCCCTATCCCTACCCCTTTCCCCCTCCATACTCTTCCGACACATTCCATTCTCCCAACTCACCACCTCTTCACTCCCGCTAACTTCCCAAACCCTTTAAACCTTCCCTCTTCCACCCTTACCTCTTCCCCCTCCCCTCACTCCCCCTTTTATCCTTACCCTTTCCCCAATCAATATTCTTCCTTCAATCCCTACCCCTTCCCCCTTCCCACTCCCTCTGCCATCCAAACCCTTTCCTTCCTCGCAACTTTCCTTACCATCTCTTCCCCCTTCCCCCTTCCATCCGTACCCCTTCCCCCCTTCACACTCCCCCTTCTACCTTTCTCCTTAACCCTCCCAACTCCCTACCCCTTCCAAACCCTTTCCTTCCTCGCCACTTTCCCTACCATCCCTAACCCTTCCCCAATCTCCAATAATCCTTCCATCCCTACCTCTTCTTATGTATCCTTACCCCTTCAACCCACCCCACTCCCCCTTCCTTCCCTACTCCTTAACACTCCTTACTCCCATTTCTATCCCTACCCTATCCTCCCAGCTAACTCCCCCTTCCATTCCTACCCCTTCCCCCTTCCAAACTCCAATATCTATCATTTCCTCACTTTCCCTTCACGTCCCCACTGGAGGTCCCCCTCATAATACCCCCTTCCATTCCTACCCAACTTTCCCTCCCCACTCCTCCATCTATCCCTCCCTACTCCCCCATCTACCCCTTCCCCACTCCTCCATCTATCCCCTCCCCATTTCCCCTTCCCCTTCCCACTGTCCCGTCCATCCCTACCCCTTCTTCCCTCCACACTCCCTCGCCAATTTCTATCCCTTCCCTCCTCCTAACTCCTCCTACTATACATACCCCTTCCCCTCTCCCCACTCTTCTTTCCATCCCTACCTCTTCCTCCCTCCCCACTTCTCTTCCATCCCTAGCCCTTCTTCCCCTTTCTACTTCCCCTCTTATCACTATCCCATCTTCCCTCCCTACTCCCCATTCTACCCCTTCCTTTTCCTTCCTTCCCACGCTTCCTTCACTCCCTACACCTTCCCTTCTCCCCATTCCCAACTCCCCCTTCCATCCCTACCTCATCTTGCCTCCTAACTTCCCATTCTATCCCTACCCTTTTAATGCTCCCATCCTCTTTCCTTCTCCCCACTCCACTTTCCAACCCTATCCCTTCCTCCCTCAACACATCCATTTCCATCCCTACATTTTCCACCTTCCTCACTTCCCCTTCTTCCCTCCCCACTCCAGCTTCCATACTTACTCATCTCCCCTAACCCACTTCCCCTTCCTTTCTTATCTCTTCCTACTCCCCACTCCCCCTTCTATTACTACCACATCACTCAACCCATTCCCCCTTTCAAACTCCCCCATCTGTCCTTTTCCCACCTTTCCTCCCCCTCTCCATTCCCCCATCTACCGCTTCCATCATCTATCCTCCCCCTTTCCATTCCCCTTTTATAACTACCCCCCTTTCCATCCCCACTCCTCCGACTATCCTTATCCCTTCCCCCCTCTCTTGCCCTCCCAACCATTCCTACCTCCCCCTTCCAACTCTTCCTTCCTTCCATACCCAATCCTCTATTCCCTCTCCACCTCTCATCCCCATCCCGTCTCCCCCCACTAACTCTTCCATCCCTATCCCATCCACCTTCCCACTCAACCTTCCTCCCTACCACTTGCAACTCCCAACTTCACATTCATCCTTCCCCACTCCCCCTTCCATCCTTACTTCTTCCCACTTCCCCACTCTGCCTTCCATCCATATCCCTTCCTCTCTCCTCTCTCCACCTTCCATTCCTACATCTTACCCCCTTCCAATTATCCCTTCCATCATTATCTTTTCACCCCCTAACCACTCTTCCTTCAATCCCTACACCCCTCTCCCTCACTCCCCAATCCCACTTCCATCAATTCCCCTTCTCTGTTCAACACTACCCTTTCCCCCTCCAAACTTCTTCCATTCTTATCCCTTCCCCCTTCCCCAATCTTCCTTCCATCCATACCTCTTCCTCCATCCCCACTCACCCTTCCATCCTTACACCTTCTCCGTCCCCACTCTCCTTCCTTCCCTACCCCTTCCCCCTCCCCACTCCTCTTTTCCATCCTTTGCCCTTCCAACTCCCCACTCGAACTTCCAACCTTCCTCACTCTCCACTCTTCCTTCTTTCCCTACCTCATCCTTCCTCCCCACTCCCCCTTCATTCTCTTCTCCTTCCCTTCTCCCAACTCCCCCTTTCATCCCTTCCCCTTCCTTCCTCCCCAAACCCACTTCCATCAATTCCCCTTCCCTGCTCAACATTCCTTGTTCCATCCCTATCCTTTCCTCCCTTCCCAACTACTCCTTCCATTCTTACCCCTTCCCACTTCCCCACTTCCCTCTCCATCCCTACCCGTTCCTCCCTCCCCACTCCCCCTTCATTCTCTTCTCCTTCCCATCTCCCAACTCCTCTTTTCATTCCTTCCCGTTCCTCCCTTTCCAATCCCCCTTCCATCCCTACCCTTTCCCTCCTCCCGACTCTTCCTTAAATCCCTTCCCCTTCTCCCTCCCAATTCCATCTTCCATCCTTACCCCTGCCCATACCCACTCCCCTTTCCATCCCTACAATCTCCCCCATCCCCACTCACCTTCAATCCCTACCCCTTCCCCACTCCTCAATCTTCCTTACAACCCTATCCCTTCCTACCTCCCCACTCCCTTTTCCATCCCTTCACCTGCCCTTCTCCCCACTTTTCCTTCCATCTCTACCCCCTCTTGCCTCCCCACTCCAACTTCAATCCCTATTTTTTCCCCCCTTCCCACTTCCCCTTTCCCCCTCTTCACTCCCCTCTCCATCTTTACCCGTTCCTCCCTCCCCACTCCAGCGTCCATTGCTACCTATTCCCCTCTCCGCACTCCCCCTTCTATCCTTACCCGTAACTGCCTCCCCATTATTCCTTCCATCCTTTCCCCTTCCCCCTTCCCCACTACCCCTTTCAACCTTTCCCCCTTCCTATTTCCCTACTCCCCTTCTATCCCTACCCTTTCTCCCATCCCTACACCCGCTTCCATCCTTCCATCACTTCCCCTCCTCACTCTTTCTTCAATCCCTACTTCTTCCTCTCTCCCCACTCCCCCTTCCATACTTACCCTTTCCCCCTTCCCCACATCCCTTTACATACCTACCTCTTCCCCCTTCCCCACTCCCTTTTCTATCCTTACCCCTTGTCCCCTCCCCACTCCCCCTTCCATTCATACCCTTTCCTATCCATCCTCAACTTCTCCACTCTTTCTTCAATCCTTACCCCTTCCTCCCTCCCCATTCTTTCTTGCATTTCTACCCTTTCTCTCTTCCCAACTCTTCCTTCAATTCTTACACCTTTTCCCTCACCACTCCCCCTTCCATACTTACCCCTTAATTCCTCCCAAACCCCCCTTCCATCACTACCTCTTCCCCTTCCCTACTCTCTATGCCATCCTTAAACTTTACCCCCTCCCTACTCTTCCTTCCATCCTTACCCTTTCCCTTCCCCACTCTCTCTTCCATCCCTACCCCTTTTCCCCTCCTTAATCCCCCTGCTATCCCTACCCCTTTTTGTATTCCCACTCTTCCTTTCGTCCCTATCCCTGCTTCCCTCTCCATTCCCCCTTCATCCCTTTCCCTTCTTTCCTCCCTAACTCCCCTTCTCCTTCCTTCACCATTTCTTAAACCTCCCTCTCCACTCATCCATCTATTTCTACTCCTTCTATCCTCCAAACTCCCGCTTGCATCCTTACCCGTTCCTCCTTCCAAGTCCCCCTTCCATCTCTATCACTTCCTCCCTCCCAATTCCCCTTTCTATCCCTTCTATTTCCTTCCTCATCACTTTTCCTTCCGTCCATACACCTTCCACCCTCCCCACTCCCCCTTCCATCCCTACCATTTCCAACCTCCAAAGTCCCGCTTTCTTCCCTACCTCATACTTCTTCCCCACTCCCCTTTCAATCCCTACCGTTTCTCCCCTCCCCAGTCCCTCTTCCTTCCCTTCCTCATCCTTCTTCCCCATTCCACCTTCAATCCTTTCTCCCCTTCCTACTCCCCCTTCCATTCTTACCCCTTCCTCCCTGCCCACTCTCCCTTCCATCCCTATCATTTCTATCCACCCCCCTCCCCCATCCACACCTACCTATCCCCTATCCTACCCTATCCCACCCAACCTCCCCCTCTCAACTCCCACATCTATCCCTTCCCCATCATCCCTTCCCTTCCTCACTCTTCTTTCATCCCAAACTCTTGTCCCCTCCCCACTCCCCCTTCCATCTTTACCCCTTCTTTTCTCCCCACTCCACCTTCTATCCTTTACCCTGCGACCCTCCCCACTTATCATCCATTCGCCGCCCTCTCTCCCCTTCCGTTCTCCCACATCTATCCCTTCCCCATCTTTCCTCCTCTTCCCTCTCCCACTTCAATCCCTACCCTTTCCTCCCTACCCATTCCACTTTCCTTCTCTAACCCTTCCCTCCTTCTCACCTTCCACCCTTACTTTTAACCCCCATCACCACTCACCCTTCATACCTTACCCTTTCCCCTATCCACACTCTTCCTTCAATCCCTTCCTCCTCTCCACTCGCAACTCTCCCTTCCATCCCTACCCTTTTTCCCTCTACACTCCCTTTTCCATCCTTCCTCCTCCCCCCTCCCCACTACCTCTTCCATCCATATCCTTTCCTTCCTCCTTACTTTCCATTTCATCCCTTCCCCGCAACCCCCTTCCAATTTTACCCCTTCCCCCCTTCTCTATCCCCCTTCACCCTTTACCCTGCCCCTCTTCTCACTCCCCCTTTTCCCTTAACCCTCCCACCTCCCCTTAACTTCTCTACCCCTTCTTCCCGCCCCACTCCCCCTTCTATAAAAAACACTTTCGCCCTCTCCACTCTTTATATATATATATATATATATATATATATATATATATATATATATATATATATATATATATATATAAACATACATCGCAGGATAAACACAACATAATATAACATGGAGAGAGGAGACATTACTAGATGACATGTCCGTCGGCTAGTTGTGGTCTGTGAATAACTGGATACAGGAAAGGAGAGATCAGAAAATGAGATGCTAGGACCAGCACTGAACATAAAGGTGATAACAATATGGGAAGTACTCAACGAAACGACCAATAGCTGCCATAGTAGTAGTAGTAGTAGTAGTAGTAGTAGTAGTAGTAGTAGTAGTAGTAGTAGTAGTAGTAGTAATAGTAGTAGTAGTAATCCTTCTACTAAAACTACTACTACTACTACTAATGATAATAATAATAATAATGATAATAATAATAATAACAATAATATAAATAATAATAATAACAATAATGATAATAATAATGTTAATAATAATAATAAAACAATGATGCAAAAATAACAGACGAAGTTAAACACAAAAAAACCATGAGACGGCATGACTTTACAAAAGTGTTGCTCGTTTGTGACCTTCCCGTGGCGTGTTTCCATAAGTTGTGTTACAAAATTGTATTTATTTATTTACGGTTGAACGATTGTTACTTTTACATTAAAAGGATAATGGCTAAGGGAAAACAAAAATAAGTAAAAAAAATACCGCTTGTCGCCAGACCCTGTAAAGAGGACAGTAGGAGAAATATAGACATGGGGGGAAGTCTAATTTAGTGTGAGAGGTGTCTTAACACTCCTCTTTTGAAAGAGTTTAAGTCATAGGCAGGTGGAAAAACAGACAAAGGAAGAGGGTTCCAGAGTTTGCCATTGTAAGGGATGAAAGAGTGAAGGTACTGGTTAACTCTTGCATTAGGAAGATAGACAGAATAGGTATGAAAAGAAGTAGAAAGTCCTGTGCAGCGAGGCCGCGCGAGGGGGGAGGCATGCAGTTAGCAAGTTCAGAAGAGCAGTCAGCATGCAAATAGCGGTAGAAGATAGATGCAACAATGGTTAAAAAAAAAAAAAAATTCAATGCTGCTTTTCCTGCAGAGTTTTGTTTAGTTGTTTCACATTCTAATCAGGGAAGGGGCTTCTGCCTCAGGATTATTGTCTTCCATTTCCATTACCATCTCTCTCTCTCTCTCTCTCTCTCTCTCTCTCTCTCTCTCTCTCTCTCTCTCTCTCTCTCTCTCTCTCTCTCTCTCTCTCTCTCTCTCTCTCTCTCTCTCTCTCTCTCTCTCTCTCTCTCTCTCTCTCTCTCTCTACACCTTAAAAAATGACAGATTAAATACAACCTTACAAAATACATATAAAAACTTGAAAAGGCGAGTGAAACATCTTATACATAAAACAAAACAGAGTTATTATCAAGAAAAAATTCTTCATTCAAAAAACAGTGCCTCCACCTGGAAGATTATAAAAGACATAATTCCTCCTGAAAACACTAAACAAAACACACACACCCTCGACAACGATTCATGTAAAGCAAAAGATTTCAATGTTTTCTTTGCTAATGTTGGGAAGAATACCTACGATAAAACACAAACATTGCAACATAGTAACACAGAACCTGAAAATGATGTCACTACACAGGACACAACCACTTACTTTCGGCCCCAACCTGTTGACACAAACACTGTCATCTTAACTATCAAACATTTAAATGAAACAAAATCCTTTGGTTCTGATAATATTTCTCTTCGTTTTATTAAAGACTCTTTATATATCATTGCCGTTTATATAACATTTATTATAAATTCATCCATAGTCACTGGCAAGTTTCCCACTAGCTGGAAACATGCCGTAGTAACTCCTCTCTTTAAAAATGGGGAAAAAAGCGACGTTAATAACTACCGCCCGATCTCACTCCTCCCTATTTTTTCTAAAATAATCGAAAAAATCGTCGCTGGGCAACTCACAACATATTTAGAGTCAAACAACCTCCTTTCAAATAACCAACATGGTTTTCGGGCGAAACTGTCTACAGAAACAGCCCTCACAGTCATTACAAACCAAATCTACAATAACATGGATAACAAAAAGATTTCATTACTAACATTGTGTGATCTCTCTAAGGCATTTGATAGTGTAAGTCACACCATTCTTTTAAAGAAAATGCGTAAGTTAAGAATCGACACATTTTGGTTTGAAGACTACCTAGATGAAAGAACACAATCAGTTCGCATTAATAATATCACTTCTTCCAAACTATCAATAGAATATGGTGTACCTCAAGGCTCTATCCTAGGACCAATACTTTTTAATATATTTGTAAATGACATGATAGATAACATCAATGACTGTATGCTTGTTCAATATGCCGATGATACACAATTCCTACACAGTGGCTGGATCCACCAGACTAATAATCTAATAAATAAAACGGAGATAACACTACGAAAAGCAGAACAATATTTTCTCAGTAATGGTTTAATGATGAACGCTAACAAAACTCAATGCATTTTCATTGGAAGTCGCCAATTACTCTCTAAAATACCAAGTAACATCACCATACATTTCAACAATAGCAACATTACACCCGCTATACATGTGAAAAACCTCGGCCTGTACATGGATAGATATCTAACATTTGATAAACATATTAATGAAACTAATAAGAAGGCAATGGGCACTCTCATGTTTATCAATAGAATAAAAAACTTTTTCGACAAAAAGACACGCACAATAATAGTACAATCTCTTGTGTTGAGCATTTTAAATTATTGTACTGTGATATGGGGCACTACAAACACAACTCTACTAACAAATGTACAAAAACTACAAAATTTTGCTGCCAAAGTTGCTGACGGAAGAGCCAGGAAATATGACCATGCCACACCTATTTTACATCAACTACAATGGCTTACTATGAAAGATAAAATAACGTACGACTCAGGAGTAGCAATTTTTAAATATATTAACAAATTTTTTCCTGCCTATTTGCTGACTCTATCAACTGTAAATCAAGTAACCTGTAGCACTACGAGACAACAAAACAATCTGTATGTTCCCAAGGTAAATACTGACACTGGAGCCAGATCCCTCTCTGTGAGAGGACCAAAGATATGGAACGACCTCCCAACACACCTCAAACAGGCCAATACCCTATCTGTATTTAAGTTAAGACTCAAAAATGTACTCATCAATAAACAATATATTTCACATTGTTAATACTGAATAACTGGCTATTGTTCAGTATCACTATTATTTATTTACATCTAAATATGAGGTCTGTCATTTATGTATAATATTTTAATAATGGTCTTCATGGACACTTTGTTCTCTTTTTTCTTTATTTTAAAGCATTCTTCAATGTATTAAGAATAACCACTGTCAGTGGAAATAAAATTATTATTATTATTATTATTACTCTCTCTCTCTCTCTCTCTCTCTCTCTCTCTCTCTCTCTCTCTCTCTCTCTCTCTCTCTCTCTCTCTCTCTCTCTCTCTCTCTCTCTCTCTCTCTCTCTCTCTCTCTCTCTCTCTCTCTCTCTCTCTCTCTCTCTCTCTTTTGCTCGCTCGCTCTCGCTCTCGCTCTCGCTCTCGCTCTCGCTCTCGCTCTCTCTCTCTCTCTCTCTCTCTCTATCACACACACGACAACACAGATACGTAGGTCACCTTATCTCTGATCTGGCAACGCTCGCACAGGCTCGCCAAACTACCCCCTCTTACACTACCAACAAGTCTAACACATTTATATGCTAAATGCGTCGCCGCAACAATATATATATATATATATATATATATATATATATATATATATATATATATATATATATATGTATATATATATATATATATATATATATATATATATATATATATATATATATTTATATATATTTATACAGAGGTACCGATCATTGTATAAGTGAAAATAAATGAGTCAAGGTCTTAGACCGGCATCATGATGCTGGATAGATATCGGGATATCGGGGATCCAAGACGTCGGAATGATGCTGGTCCGATATCAATCTCAAAAATTTTAACTTTTTCCCTTTACATATACGATAATGGCCCATTAAATATGTTGGGTATATAATGGCTTCCAGTAATGGACCCAGTATGGTCCAGATTGTTCACCAATACTGGGCCGCTGTGCATCCGGATAACTTTTATTAATCGGACTGATAAATCATGACATTATGGCCCATCATGAACAATATCGGAAATTCGATAGTGGCCCAATATTTGTCCGCTTATTCAATGTTTGCTGGGAGGTAGCTTTAAAAGACGGTTGGATCAGAGTATGGATAGGGATGACAGGTGGGATGGCTAAATATTGGGATACGCAGTCGTGGTGGGGTGTGTTTGGGAGATGTGGCTGGTTGTTGGAAGGAGGAGGCCAGGAGTGAGAGAGCCAACACACAGACAGAGGAGAGAGAGACAACAGACAGAGGGACACAGCAGTGGGAGGCCGATCCTGGGCGCGTGAAGGGCAGGACCTTGGAAGGAAGTGGACAGGGTGGCCGGAGAAATGGCACCCTGGCTTCCTTAGGCTCTGCCCTCGCTAAGGGAGTGGCTGACTGGCTGTGTGGAGGCTGTTGTGTGCATCCTGGGCGCGTGAGAGGCAGGACCTTGGAGGGAAGTGGACAGGATGGCCGGATAAATGGCATCCTGGCTTCCTTAGGCCCTGCCTTCGCTAAGGGAGTGCATGGCTGTATGGAGGCTGCTGTGTGTGGACTTGTGGAGGCTGTGTGTTCTGGGTGAACCTCTTGTGGGGAACTCTGTGCCCTGAGGCTGTACTATTGTGCTGTACCATGTAAGTGTTTGTAAATATACCAGGAAAGGAGGAGAGTTGTTGTCTTTGTGTGATTTTTAAAACCCTTTTCCCGTCCCGCCAACCCCCGCTACACGATTCCCAGGAGGGCGTTACCTCAGGTAAGGAGAGGTAACGTGTTTTGCGACACCCTGCCTTGGAGGGAAGTGAAAAAAGGGGGGTGCCGTAACAGTATCTATAATTTGTAAAAAAAAAGCTTGTTCAATAAGATTATTTTTCTTCAATTATTCGCTTATATTACATAATAGTGATAATTTTAACCATTCAATGTATTTAACTATATTTATCGATACACCAAATTTTTTCTTGAACTCTTTGGGATATTTTCTTTCTCAATCTCCTTTTTATTATATTCTCTAATAAACAAAAACGCACACAACCATTAAATTAACCATACATCATTATTCATCACGTGAATATCCTCCATCAGACGCTTAGAAATCAAAATAAACCTAATTTAATAACAAACTTTTTCGGGTTGGCTTCCCTTGACACTTAACTTAACATAACATAACATAACATGTTAGGATGACAAAAAGCCACCAGGGCCTATCTAGGTCATCCTATTTGTCAGTCAAGCGACTTTGTCAAGTACATAGTATGTCTAAAAACTGCAAACTAACAATAATAACAATAATAATAATCAGTCAAGCGACTTCGTCATGGTTCCTAAGACTGTACACTACTAATAATACTGTACATACTGTATGAGAATATTTATAAGCCACCAGAGGCATGGTCATCCTGTATGTCTGTCAAGCGACTTTGTCTTAAAATACTAAAAGTACTGTATCCAACCCTCTATTTCCTACCTAATCTTCTCACTCATAAACTGATCTAATCTCTTTTTAAAAATATTTAAGCTACCGCTATTAACTACCTCCCCTGGCAGTGCGTTTCAGAAATCTACCACCCTATAACTAAAGAAATATTTTCGTAAATCTAACCCACAACTTTGTTTCCTAATCTTCCTGCCATGACCCCTTGTCCTGTTTCCCTCCTCTAGAATAAAGAAAGTACTTACATCTAAGTATTCACTATCTGAAAACATTTTAAATAACTCTATCATGTCCCCCCTTAGACATCTCCTCTCGAATGAAAACATATTTAACTCTTTTAACCTATCCCTATACTCCAGGTGCCTCAAAGCTGGTATCATCATCCTAGTTGCTCTCCTCTGGACTGCTTCTAACAAATTCACATCTTGCCTATAATGTGGTGACCAAGCTTGTATACAATACTCTAGATGAGGCCTAACATATGCATTATATAAACTACGCACCACCTCCTTACTTTTATAACTAACATTTCTTTTTATAAAACCTAGGGTCCTATTTGCCCTATTCCTTGCTTCTAAACACTGCTTTGAGAATTTCATAGTCCTATTTACCACTACCCCTAAATCCTTTTCTTCCCCAACTGCCTCTAACCAACATCATTCCATATCATAGCTAAAATTTCTGTTGTCTTTGCCTAAATGCATAACCTTACACTTTTGGGAGCTAAACTCCATCTGCCACTTATCTGCCCATGCCACCAACCTATCCAAGTCCCTTTGTATCCTATAATTATCCTGAGCACCCTGTACTGTATTGACTATCTTTGTATCATCTGCAAACTTTAATATTTTACTACTAATCCCTAAATCTAAATCATTTATATATACTAAGAATAAAAGTGGCCCTATCACTGATCCTTGAGGTACCCCACTAACCACTTCCTTCCATTCTGATTTGACCCCATTTAATACTACTCTCTGCTTTCTACCCCTGAGCCATTCATCTATCCACTCTACTACTGTGCCCCCTATCCCATGTGACCTCAATTTATGTACTTTGTTGTACTTTATTGTACTTTGCAAGATTGAAGTATAAATAAGTTTGACTATTTTATAACGTAATTGAAAATGGTAAAATAAACCTTATATACATACTTAACATACTTTTGTCACTCATTTAATATAATTTAACTCGATCTAGCGTTAATTTAGGTCAAGTTTACCGTAATTATTTTTCCAACGGAGTAACAAATAAATAACAATAACAAACACTTTTGGCGCCAAGCTGTCGCTAGTGAAGTGAGCCGGTTGTCGTGTTAAATATCACCGCTTTTCTCCTTTATTTCCCCTTCAACCAAGATGTACCGGTGTCCCAGGCTGGTGGATGGCCCGGTGGTGGTGGAGCTTCCTAATGTTATGTATAAGATACCTGTATATAACGTGAAAAGGGGAGAAATAACGAGTGTGTCTCCAGCTGATGAGGTAAGGAAGATGACAGCGTACGATTAATGTTTTGTTGATGTTGATTTGTTGGGTTTTATGTCTTTCAGTGTTGGTTTTGAGGTTATAT
>JAPQNM010000152.1:0-22500 GCA_029783475.1 Metacarcinus magister | reverse complement strand
TTATAGAACTCTCGGTGTATAGGTGAACAGTATGGGTCTTACATTTCTCTCTTTAAAAATTGCAGCTGACTGATATAAGGTTAAAGATGAAGTATTCAGTATTATTATCCCTCATGAAATATCCTGTATCATGGGTGTATAAAGCAGACTTTGGAGATAGTCTATAGGATATATATAATCATTTAGTAAACTGCAATATACAGTTAACCAAAGGACGTTAGAAAATACATCACAGAACATTTTTCTTTGTCAGTGTAAAAATTTTGAAGTCCATTATCTCTGTGAATAATAATACAATATATTGAAATACATTGTTTTGATAGTGTTATTGAGTGGTGTTCTGTGTTTCAGTGTTGCCACAGTGACGGTGGTTGTGGGCATGATACAAGATGCAGGAGCTGGAGTGTGCCGGAAGGAGACATTGAGTTGGACAACATTCTTCTCCCTCATTCGCTCAGACTGGTAGTTACATTTTACACTCCTTCACACATCATTGGTGGACACTTCACCATGAGTGTTAGTACTTTGTCTGTTCACTTACTCTTTGTCACTTATCTTTGGGTGATAATTAATAAGTTGAGGTAGTTTGCCTCATACGGAAAGAAAGAAGAGCAAAGAGTTGTTGATAAAGTATATGTGAGTGAAAAACCGAGGGTCCTTTTAGGAGGGAAGGCTAGTTGTGAGATGGAAAGAGATGGGTGAATCAGGACATACATAAAAGAGTTGCTGCTAAAGGGGAAGGGATTGAACTGCAAGGAGTGTGTGTGTGTGTGTGGATGTGGAGGAGAAGGCTTAGCCATCCCTTTGGGGGAAAGCTCCTGAGGAACAAGCCATCAAAGACTAAACATACAATAGATATAACACATTATAATAATGCAGGATACCAGATATATTTTTTTATATTTCAATAATTCTAATGGTATAAAATACACTAAGTCAATCAATGTACTATTCTAAACATTCTGTTTCATAACAGGTGGACAGAGCATTAACAGTCTTGCTATAGCAGATGAGTTGCTTAAACTTTGTGGAATTTTCTTTAAAATTACCTGAAGATACAGTGACTGACCTCAGAAGCTAAAATGGCATGTTGATTTTTGTTATAAGAAATCTTTCAAGAGTTGTGTATTGTTACATTTTATTTTTTAATTTAACTTTACAATGGTGTTAACAGGAATCCTGATGGTGCTGCCACTGTTGTCTGCCATCATCACCCTCACGCAGACCACCCTACAAACCATCTTCATTTTGGATGCCACTCGGCGCTGCTGTTACAACCACGACCAGCTGGAGCACAAGCCTGGAAGGGAAATGGTAGGCTCTCACTGGATGGGTTGGTAATATAGTCATGTAACCACGGAGGCAATCTGTATAGTGTCATGTACACAAGAAATTAGAAACTAACTGGTACTAACAACCATTACTGATCCTGAGGACATACCAATTTTAAAATGTGCTTCCCCTCACAAAACTATTTACTGATCCTACTTTATCCTTAATCACTAAAACTCGCTACTACTAAATAAAACCTTTACTCCCACTGTCTCTCTCTCCTCCTTCCCCTAGTGAAACCATCTCTGATATTGAAGCCTTTATGGCAAAAACTTTCATTGATGCCTCACTTTCTTCCCCGTCTTCTACCTGTCAGCCACATTCAGTAATCCCACAGAAGTTTGGTTTTTTACCTCTCCCTGACTCCTTCTCCCTCCCATCCTCTTCCCTCCCACCCGTTCATCGCATCTATCAACAAAATCTGGATACTCTCGTGAATTTGTTATAGTGATTCTCTCTCTCCCAAGATCACTCCCGCCACGTACTGCCCTACTTTCCATACCCTACTTCTGATCTCCTGCTCTCCTCTAATGATCCCAGTATTCCTATCCCAAAATCGTCTAATTTGCTTTACATAAATAATTATTCTGCATCCCATAGAAATGACCTTCGCTGCCTATTTTTTATCCATGTTTTTTCAACTTACATCTTACGATCCCTTTTACTTGAACACTTTTCTACTCATTCACTATAATTAACCATTCTTTATGTCCCCATATTAAAATCCTACCTTGCTGTTATCTCCTTGCTCTGCCATCTGCCCTTTAACTTAACATATAGTCCAGTAATTAAAGGGCCGAGGTTGGACAAAATTGCTTTATTATGTTTCTCAACTGAATTTGACAGGAAATTAGGTCTACTTCTCAGTATAAAAAGTCTACCCTGATCTACTCACTGCTAGTACCCTAAATTTGGGAAGGGCCTGCAAGCAGCTATGTCCCGTGCATACTCTGAGCATGCGCGAGCAGTCTCGCCTCGTGATTGCCCTGCATCTCCTTCATCAGCACAGCTCAAATCAACAAAGAATAAGAAGCCTCGTGAGCTGCTGAGAATGGCTTCTAACTCAGAAACAAGTGAAAAATGTTAGTGGACTGAGGTCTGTTGGGCTCAGTGGTGCGTTTTGTAAAACTTTACCATGTTATGTTATGTTAAGGATGTTGGTAGGTTAAGTTGTTAGGTAGGTTACGGCTATGTTATGTTTAGGTTTGGTTCAGTTATATACAATATATAACGCAGGAAAATAAAATATTGTTACAAATTATATAACGCAGGAAAATAAAATATCTGTTACCACAGTGATGATTGGGACGGGAGGGTCTGAGATGACGAGAACATGTGAAAGGAAACCATAGTACACATTGGTAAGAAAAGGAACAGGTAAATATTATAGTTACTGAAAGACAGAAAGAAGCTGCTTTTACCAATTTACATGTATCAGCTGATGAGATGTTTACATATATCAGCTGATGAGAAGGGGGCCAATCACGAGGCGAGACTGTGTGCAGGGACATAGCTGCTTGCAGGATGTATGCAACATTTGAATCAACAGAAACGCATGTCTCTGAAGTTGGATACTCCTCTTTATGACGTTCCATGGAACTTATCTCTGTTCTTAGTGAATTTCCCAACTTGTTTCAATAAGTCTGTCCATATCGGAGAGTTCTTTCATTTCACTTGCTCTGTCATGGGCTTCTTGAATGATGGAATTTTAACATTGGACGTCAGAGTGAAGACTTTACGGCGTTGTTGATGGTGTGTAATTACACCCCTTGTTCCATAGTGGTTCTCTAACTCCAACATTTCAAATAACATTTCAAATAACAACAATGAAGACATGCTGTACATACATACAATAACAGACAGAATATGACAATTTTTGGCACAAATATAGAGTATGATTGCAATTATCTGCAATTACAGACAATAATACCATAATAAATGAATTCCCTGACCCCAAAATCATAGGATTGACACTTTGTTTGCATTTATAGTCCTTTTAGTTTGGAAAATATGCTAATTTTTGGCATTCGGTTAACAGCGATGAGCCGCCATCCTTGGATTAGGGTCAAATTTGGGGTACTAGCAGTGAGCAGATCAGGGTAGACTTTTTTTACTGACAAGTAGGACCTTAATTTCCAGTCAAAATCAGTGAGAACACAAAAATAAAGCAATTTGTCCAACCTAGATGTGTTTTTTTTACTTTAATTACTGGGGACTAATAGTGCCTTAAGACTTTGATGTCTGGTGGTTACTTTAGTCCCACTAACTCACTCACTCATTCTCGTCCATTAATATCCTCCCCTCTTCTGTGCCAAACTGCTGGAGATCGGACATCCAGCAAAATACTGTAGATCCATGGTCCGCACGTTGCCACTCTCTCGTATGGCCTCACTGGCCATACCCGTACAAACATGCCTTCACCAAAACGCATCTGAGCAAACTGCACCCAAGAACATATCTCCTTGAGGCTGTCCTGTCTACAAAATTTGGATCAGAGGTTGCTGCCTTACCTTCACACATGCTTCAATACTCTAGTAGCCAATACTCCATGAAGCTAGACCACAGAAGCCGTCTCAGTGCTTCAAAACAGCGCACTTCCACTAACACCCGACAGACTACATCTATCACTACCTTTCCAACTTACTACATCCCATTCTCCTTCCTCCACTCTCATTCCTCTTTTCCTATCATCTCTGGCATAATTACCTCTTCTACTGCTATTACGTCATGCCTCAGTGGTGCAGTGGTTAGCACGTCTGACTACGTGCCATTACCCTCTCTTGCCTCTTCCCTTTCCACTTCTCTCATCTCACTCATCCCCTACTGTAGCTCCTTCAGTACCAGTGACTAATAATTTTTCTTTACTAAACCTTAACACCCCAACCTCTACTTCCTTCAAACCTTGTCCCCCTTGTATTCATACAGAAAACACCAAGCGTCACTCAATGTGCTTCCCTCCATAACTGTCTACTGATCTTAACTTCATCTTAATCCCTAAAACTACTTCTCTACAGCATCCTGCCAAGAAAATTTTTACTCCAGTGTCTTCTCTCCTCCTTCCCCAAGTCAGACCATCTCAGACTTCTCACTGATGTCTCAATCCTTACCATCCATCCTCTACATCATCAACAATCAAACAACTTCCTAATACCACCACTGTGTTCCAACCCAAGTTCATCCCTAACCCATGACCTTTCACCACTCCCCTGCAACCTCCCTCATCGCCCTTTCCGACCCCTCTAATCCCTCACTAATCTATTTGCAGCTACATTTACAGAGAACTAACTGGAGATAGGGAGTTTTGCTTGAGTAACCTGAAATATGCATGCAGCTAATAGAGATGAGTGGAGAAGGTTGGGGGGACTTATAGCAACATACACTATAGTTAATATCTACATTTTATTTCAGGTTACCTTCATGTTGGTGTGTAATCTTGCATAGGTGGGCTATCAACACCTTTGAGACAGTCTCGTGCCGATGCCCATCCAACACAGCTAACTTCTGTGGCATCTGGTGTGGACGATCATCTCTCATATATCCAATGCCACTCGCCATCTTCTATCGCTTCCACATGACTGTCTGCCTCTGTGAAATATGGAAGAGGTCGTACAAGCTCAAGCATGAGTATATTAAGATGATTTAAAGGAATGTTAGGATGGAAGAGTTGTGTCTGAAGTTTTCAGAATATATTGTAAATGCTGAATTTTGTTCTGCTATAATACTAAAAACAACTATGACATATGTCAAACACTTACACTTACTTGATAACTGTTATTAATTGTGTATATATTGCCTACTATAATTAATACTGTACTAATGCTGGCAAATCTTCATTATGGTAAGAATCTAGTTGAACAGAGATATGTATGTAAAGTTAACATGTATTCTCTTATTTACATAGCAAATATCAAAGAAAAATTTCATTCTCCCAAAAGCATTAGGGTTATTGTAAAATTATTGTTATATCCTATACATTCACCAGCATTATATGGTCATAGGCTTTTTATCTTATATTGAAACCGTTGCCTTAAGGCATCTCTGAACTTTATATAACTGTCTTCAATATCATGCAACAAAATAGAACCCTAGACAGCAATTCACCATTCAAGGCAACACTCATTCTTCTAGCACAACCATCCTTCATTCTCAAATTCCTCCTACACATCGTCCAAATTCTTCCACAAACTGACACACATTTCTCCTCCGAATCCGCACTAAAGCTGTCTCATCCACAAACAGTAGCTGATTTATCTTCCACTATCATCACAATTGGACCAAACTGACACAACCTTACCTAACATACATCTGAACAAAATACTTCCTTCAATGTCTGTGAGTATCTCCACATGGAAGTGTCATCAATGGAGAGTTGAGTATCAGAACATCCTCTACTAAGATGATGTATTCACAGTCTGCATCAGTCTCCTCCAACACCTCAACAACTATTTCACCAAGGGGAAAGTTTTCTGGTCTTTTTCCCTTCAAGGCTGTCTGTTTCCAGGTGCACATCTGTAAAGTGATCCTTCCTTAGTGATTTAATGGAGTCTTTGAGCCTTTCATAAACCACACACTCTATGATCTTGTTTTCAAGGATTTACAGTAACATCAGTGTAAACTTTGCATCCTCAGTAGAGTGCAAACACCCAGCCTGACAGTGAAAACCAACGATGAAAGAAATATCCTTACGTTTCCTCCTTACATCCTGTAATCTATCTAATTCTCTTTTTGCCCCTTTCTCTCAAGTATCCTAGTACTCTTCCTCCCATTTTAGTGAGCTCATTCTCTTTCACAATCATGTACACTCTCTTAATTATCTCACTTTGTGGCAAACTTTCTGTGCTCAAACTATCTTAGGTAATGCTGTTTGACACATAATTATTCAACATTACATTCTTCACCTTTACTAAACATACTAAATTGTTATGCTTCAATACTTCCATTCTTCTCTTATCAGGGCTTTTCAAAGGTCACTAATTTCTATGATGTTAGAGAGCAGTTAGTGGAAAGAATGAAGGCATCTTATAGGAGGTAAGTGCATGTGTGAGGAATAGATGGAGAGCTCAGTTACAGTTTTCTAAAGGAGTGGGAGGGGACAAGGACGTGTGATATCTTCAGGGATATTTATATTTTTCATAAGGGGATGTATGAGAGAAATAAAAGTTAAATTGGGAGAATGTAGGTGCATAGACTGAAAATAATGGCATGGGTTAGGCAGCAGTGGCATGATGACACTGTTGTGTGTGGAGAGTAGTAGAAGAGTGGTGGATGATTTTATAGTGTATGTACAAGAAGTGAAGGTGTAAGTAGACTACTCCCTGAACTAGGCATCATATACACATAGAGTCCTGCTAGGTTAACGAGAGAGTGCTGCCACTCTCACACAAGAAGCTGCGTGACCAGGATTGAACTCACACCTCCTAGGTCTGTACTCCCACACACACACACACATTCAATAAGCTTTTACTCCAGGTAATTGATATAGTGGATGAGAGATGGATGGGGACTCTGCATTTACCTGGATTTGAAGAAGCCTTCGATAAGGTGCGTACAAAAGACTAATGTGGAAATAGAACATGAACAGGAGGAATTGGAGGATCACATTAAAATGGATGGAGGACTGGCTTGCGAGTGAGTCTGCTGTTTAGCTGTTTCTGGACAACGGTGCTGCTATGCCAGATCTTGTCACGTGGATGACACATCGCAGCCATCTCAGCTCTCCACATCCGGCGTGGACACTCTACACGGGCTATCTCTGACCAGACAGGTGTCACCTGCAAACGATTACCGTGAAGCGTAGGGCTGAACTCTGCGGCAACAAAGATACCACCATGGTAAACACTCAGCGTAAAACTTCCCTGGAACCCTGAGGCAGTGAACCACCTTGAAGTCGATACGCAATCCACGAGTATCGAGCCGAGGAAAAACCAGGCGAGTAGACAAATCTTGGTAACATTTGCTGAGTCATGTGTCTGTCGAGGACATTCTTGCGCTGCGAATCCACGACGCTGCGCGTGGGAGAGGATGCGACAAGTGTTTATGACGAGCACACTGTACTCTCTTGTACCTCATTTTACTGTTAAGGTGGAGCGGGCCAGGTCTTACATCGCGTCTAAGAACACAAACACACATACTGTCTTCACTACGGCCTTATGGAGGTAGATTCCACCCGCAAACATCTCTGTTCGCTGAGGCCTAAGCGTGTTAACATTACACCACCACTCAACGCATATCACTCTCGTCTCTCTCATGCATCTCTGTCTGCTGCCCACTCTAAATCGATGGACAAAAATAACTGATAACTGCACCACTGGACCTCACAAACCAAAACAAAAATCATTCCTTAACTATGCAGTGTAGCATCTAAATTTAGCAAACAAAAAAACGTTCATACTATCATAATTCCTAGGATTGATGTTAGTAGTGTAGGCTACCTTTGAGTGTTGGTACTACCCTGGTGCTGAACACAGCTGGCAAGTGTGTGTTGTTGTAGCGCTTCTCCTTTTAGAACAGTTCCCTCAGTATGGAGATTACTGCAATAACACGTCTACAGCCAGCACACTTGTACACTTCGCCATGCAGGACCGTGGAACTGTACAACATAGTACTAGCTTTTACTGGCACTGCCATTCTACATCCTACTACTACTAATAATAATAATAATAATATAATGATGAAGTAAACAGAAATGATGATGATAATAACAATAATAATAATAATAATAATAAGAATACGATGAGAATAATCGAGCCGATAATAATATAATCAATCACTGATAGACTTACAATATAATAATAATAATAATAATAATAATAATAATAACGAACAAACAACACACACAGAAAAAAATTCCCACTCACATTTTCTTTACATAGTTGAATGAAGAGCACTGATTATCGTAAACAAGCATGTGCCTACATTATTATTGATAATCAGTGTACAGTAGGCTTGAGGTGCCGCCGTCTTGTGGTTGCAGCACCCATGATAGTATAGATAGATAGAAATATTACTGGACATACATTACCCTGCGACCCAAGTCTGCCACTAGCTTGGCTCTGCCCTGCTCACCTCCACCTTGCTGACACTTCCTGCTGGGTGAACAAGTGTTGTCTGATCGTGTTCTCCTTCCAAGGGAGGAGATTTAGACTCTATAGGAGTGCATGTATAATCTCAGTGATTCTGTGCTGTGAGGTGTTCCCATCTCTACCTGTGAAAGATACAAAAAAGACAGTTACATAAGTTTGTTTGCTGTTGATCACAAATTACTAAGGAAGACAAGAAACCAAACAGGATTGTGAAGCGATTTTGCAGAATTATTTAAACAGATATGTAAATGATGCAAGAGGGAAATGGATTTAATGTTGTTGACGATGTTTATTGAATGATCCATGTATTGGAAATATGAGGGAAGAGTGAAAGGAGAGCACCATAAAACATCGGACACCTACGTAAAGTTATGGGACACACATATCAAACCTAAGTAGAAAAAGATGTGTAGTGGCTAATACAGTGACATCAACTTATCACCAGAGAAACTTATCGATGCAATGAAAATGCACATATTTGGTGACCATTAAGGATGCTAAGAATATAATGACGAGAAAACTAAATGATTTAGTATTATACAAATTGGAATATGCTTGCAATTTACATGGTCCCCTCACAATAAAATACAGCATTTATGATCCAAAAATGGAATACAAGAGAATACCAACTAAAATGGGAACCACTCTTTGAAAGATCTTTACATACGAGGAAAATATTTTGTTAAAAAACTGTAAACTGACAACAATTGAAAGAGTAAAAGAGAAATAGTAGACTCATTGTACCTATTAGCGTTAATTGATAATACAACTCTGTTGGAAAAATGGATAGAAATCACCAATAATTGAGAAGAAAAGAGTAGCGGTGCATATTTGAATGGGTCTAAAAAAAAAAAGATTGTTTAAAGGAGTTTGCCTGCAGACAAAAAAGTACATGCTTTCCCCAGAGAAATATAGGTACATGGAATTAAATAAAAATAATAAAATATAATGACCATATAATATGTTCATCTATCTACATACAATGACAAGGTTATTTTACTAACCTAAAAATAATTACAACAACTTGAATTATAAGATACAGGTGTTTTCAATGTTGTTTTCTGCCTTTAGGAAACGATTCCAATGTGCCGAAGTGAGGATGAATGATCAAGCAGTCACTGTCAGATATTAACTCATTTGGTCTTGAATATATTACAGAAGGAATTTATTCTTACGTATTTTTTGTGTCCCGCTTAGCCGTACCCTTTTAATGTAGAATATATAGTGCTTGAGTCTCATGGTATCTTGTTTTATCATGATAATTGCTTTCAGAACTAGCTTACATGCTGTCCTCCTCCCTACCTTGACTGTCATACCTATTGCTGTGCTATTCACTTTACTGATACAAAAAAGTTAAACCATTTATATGAATTAATTCTTGGCGGTCATAAAGGTAAGGCTCGAGCTTGAAAAATGCGTTGGTATTGCCTCTGTTTTTCCATCAACATATTAATGATTCGATCTGTTACTCTTCACCAAGCAGGACCTATTGTTTGCTTGAATGGCACCTTTTATATATAGTTAAACACATGCTTCAGTCTACTATATAATATAAGTGTGCACATTATTATAGTTGGGCAACTGTTATATTTTTCACTAACAAATCAACATGAGAAGAAAAAACCTACAATTCATACTAACCTTATTTTGTTATCATTTAATTTAATGATGTTATTGCCTGACCGTGGGCATGTGAAAGTCTTTTTTTTCCACTCCATGTAGTTTCCTGTTCGATTTCTCAGTCAATTCAAGTTTCTATTATCTGTTGAAAAAAAGGTGTTAAATATTTGTGTTAGCCGCATTAGTATATACACATGATCTCATCTTCTTCTATCATGCAGCTCCTATGAATATCTCACCTAGTACACACATCAACTATATTCACATATCCCTCACTAACTATATGTAGTCGTAAGATTCAGTGGCATTATGGTGTTTCTGTTACTGGGTGTGCTGAACAGTGATTCTGTCCATACTAACATATCTCCCTAATTACATGGTGTGTGTGTGTTGGTGTGTGTATTACAATTTTATAATTTATTCATACTGTTAGTTTGGAAAATAACGCAAATTTTATGTGTAAATTTAGAATAATTAATTTTATTAATTTTGATTATGCTAATCTTACGCACCTAAATTAACACAGTAGATGTTGAGTGTGTTGACTTGATTTCTTGATTACTTTATAATTCAACTCTATCATCTTTCGTGTTTTTGATGATAAACTGTCACGCTCACAATGCGGAGACGTGCTACCACGGCGCACAGTCACAGGTTACCACAAACACCACAACATTGGTCCACTGTCCACCACCTGTACACTTGTGCCTTCCACCCACTATTTCACCACTTTTATGAGTCCCACCCACTTTACGAATACCATTCACATAACCCATATATACCGTCTATACCAGCGTAGCCACTTTTCAAGGGAAAGATTTTTTAAAGAATATCCAGCGTAGCGCATTAGGCTGCCTCTCTCGTATCCCTAGTCCGCTGCAGATGGGAGTGAATGCCCTCACATTCACTCGCCATCTCCCCGTCTTTTCCCATCGCTGGTAACGCCATCATCAGATGCCAAACACACCGCAACACAATATAATAGTACATTACTAATTACTCACAAGTCACAACTACTGTCAATTTAGCTAGAAGTCAAGGGAAAATGCAACGTGCTCCTCGACACTTGGCGTCAATTGAAAAAATGATTTTAGTATAACTTGGCAAACTCAACTTACTTCCGTTGGCACTCAATCCTTTATTTCCTGCTTAATAACATTTGGTTTCATAACAAATCTATAATATCATTCCCTGCAATCTTAATTATGCCATGTATACTGAATGGCAAAGACACGTTATATACTTTCTATCCAATATAAAATTCAGCAGCAAAAACGAACGCAAGCAGTGTTGGCATTTGTAGAGCCGCACAACCAGCTCCATATTTCAACAGCTGCCCTCCGCCACTCCACCGTATCTGCTATGCTTACAGTAATTGATTTCACACAAATTTGTGATTATTGTCTGCAGTGCTTCTACAGAACACCTATAGTTGCAAATATTTGATAACAGGGCTAATAAACAATAGAAAAAAATATCGTTTTTCCAACTTACTGCTAGACAATTTTATTTATAGCCACTCTTCTATGCATCTCTCTTCTCTGGTCTCTAGCTGTAGGGTGTGCGGCCACACCTAGCACACCTGATATACCCCCTGATAATAATTAGTATTCTGTTTGTTCATAATGTTCAAGTTGAATGCTACTTTCTTTCCTCTCCTCACAATGGGTCCAGCGAGTCATTTCACTATCTGTCGCACCTGGCCAAAGCAATACCCTGCAATTCTGTCCCACCACTTCATTCACACACTTCTCTCTACTTTCTTTGACTTCTATTGCATTTTTGTTTTTTTAGGTCATTGTTTTTAGTATGTTTTGTGTTTTAACTTATGATTTCCTTTACGTTTCCTAAGTTTAATATCTTGTGCTTTTATATATTTTCATGACTGAGTGTGCTTTGAGATTTCATATTTGTAGTTGTAAAGCACTTCAAAAGTTAACATTAACATAACATAACACTTGATCCCTATCTCATATTTTCCCTCCACAAGCGTTTGGGTCACCTCTCAACGTGGTTTATCATTCATATATCTATACCATATATATATGCATGATTATAACCTGAGAGACAACACATCTACATACATACATTAGCATACTACCTACAGTTAATCTACTGCTTTCCCATCACATCTTTGACTCTAGAACTTTAGGACACAATGAACTGATCTGCCCTATACCTATAATCTACACATCTTGTAGCCTACAGTTGTGGGGGTCAATCTTGGTGCAGATCAGTAGTTTTGTGCAGCAGATGGTGACCAGGGCTCGCGAGTTAACTGGCGTTACAGCTACTGTGTATTCTTACACACATCACACTAGAACCAGTCCTTTCTTCTCTGGCACCTAACTCACTCACTTAACTTACTCTAACTAAAGTCATGTCCTCCATTAATGTACTCAACTTACCTGCCTCCATAGTCCTTTGTCAGAACCTAACCCAAGCAGGAGGCGGTGGTGCAGTGGTCAGCGTTCGGGCTGGGAGCTAGGGTCCTCGGGTTCATCGAATCCCCGATTCCGCTGACCACTCCTTCAATATTTTTGATATCACCGCCAAGTCACGCCAAAGACTACCCTAAATTGCTGCCATACTGTCCCTCAGACGGGACTTACAACGGTAATATGCATCTGAGGCTGTAGCAGAAAAAACTGGTAAATATAAGCCTCACACTCTCTCAACATATTCAGAGAGAACTTCTAAACTGCGACTACTCGAGGCGTCACTTCTCTTCCTTTGATCTGTTATAATTAAAAATTATATCCAAAAAAACCCTACCTCACCAAATAACGGGCGAGGCCGAGTCCATCGTGCCGTCCCCATATTTGACATACTTAGTGGCCAACGCGTTAACGTGATATAGATCTTCCTTTGTTCAAAAAGCACATCTTTCAAAAAAAAAAAAAGAAGAGTGTCAAGCCAAGCTACTTCTGCCACTAATATTGGACTTCCGCCCATGGTCTATTATTTCTCCTACTGGGTCCTCTTTGGCAGGGTCTGGCGACAAGTGTGGGCATTTTTTTTAGGGGGGGGAAATTAATTTATTTTTGCGCGGTCTTATCCAGTAAACATTACACCCTAACATTGACATTAATTAACCTCACCATGTACCACCACTGCCTTAAAGAAACCTTCATCATAGAATTAAAACACTTGATTTGAACCTCAATACATTTGTGAAGAGGATGTTGTGTGCGTACCATTACATGCAACACTACCGTTATGATCAAAGTGCGTAAATTTGGAACTGCTCCTTCAGCTGTTTCATTCTGAGTGAGTGTCCTTCCAGCTGCTACTTTGTAACTCTGCATGGCTGTCCTAAGATTTTGTGATTTAGTCCACTTCTTTTGGTCTGCCTGCGTTCCACCTCCACCTCAAAACACCTCCAGCCCCCTTCTCTCAAACCACACATGATATGTGCAACATGCTAGGATCCACACAGATTTATGTTACTGACATGTTGTCAATCATCACCTGATGAATAAACAGGTATAAAAGATAAATTTTCATGAAAGTACTCAAATATAAAATACAATATCAGAAATATAATCCTATACACTCCACCTTTGACACTGGCTATATACTTCTGGGAATATAAATATATTATTTTCTTGGTGGACTGGCAATATCTAGCTATCATGTGATGCGCCTCGTTGCCTCCAGGAATTGCTTGAAGGTGTGCGCCACTATGGCAGAAGAGTCTCATATCCTATCCATACACTTTCACTCACTTGCTAGTTCAATCATCATCAATTCCCTCCTATCAACAACTTTATATCATGCATGTACATCCTTCACTACCTATCCTTATTACCAGTCTACACTGCCGTTCCTCTCCTCCTAGATTCTCATTTCACCTCACATACACTTTATATTCACAAACTATCACTATTCCTTTCTCTCAATATGGTCAACGACAAGCCTCAATGTATTTTCTTCACTTACCATTGATCCCCCACTATACTTCCCTTTCATCCATTTATACAACTTTCAATACACACTTTTTACACTGCTCTCTATATAAACCCTCCATCTTGTCACAAGTGTATCCTCCTCTATCCTATATAAAATCATCTTTTTTTTTTTACACAAGCACACTCTTGGACTGCTGTGTCCATGTGTCAGTGTTTAGCAAGGAGAATACTGTTCCTATGTCCAAGTGTGGTGTGCAATACGTCAGTGTTAGCAGGAGAATACTGTTGTCTCTGTCAAAGTGTGTGATGCATACTCAGGGTTTTAAGCAGAGAATACTGTTCCAGATGTCCAAGTGTGTGATGCATACGTTCCTGGATTAGCAGGAGAATACTGTTCCATGTCCAAGTGTGTTGGTGACATACGTCAGTGTGATTAGCAGGAGAATACTGTTCATGTCCAAGTGTGTGATGCATACGTCAGTGTTAGCAGGTATAGAATACTGTCCTTCCCATAAGTGTGTGGTGCATACGTCAGTGTTAGCAGGAGAATACTGTTCCATGTCCAAGTGGTGTGATGCATACGTCAGTATTAGCAGGAGAATACTGTTTCATATGTCCCAGTGTGTGGTGCATACGTCAGTTGTTACAGGAGAATACTGTTCCATTCCCAAGTGTGTGATGCATACGTCAGTGTTAGCAGGAGAATACTGTCGTTTCCTTAAATCTTTGTCGTCATAACCCTTGCCTTAATAATCTGCCTTCCATAACCCTACCTTATTTCCTTCCTTCCTCTTACTCCATATGCTTGCACTAACCATCACACTCGCTACTAATTATTAGAAACTCTTTCATCTATCCTCATATTCTCTCCTAGACACCGACTCACACCTTCCTACTGCTGGCAGCACTCACCTTATAATATGCTAATCAAATGTCACCTCACTACACTAATTAAACACAACTTCCACAATGAGATACTAGAAGGCTTCCGGTGGGAAAATGACTCAGACTTAGAATAAAGAATATTTGATACAGAATAAAGATTTGGCCAATTAAAAACCAACATTTTTGCATCATTTAGAAGTGACACAAAGATGAGAGTAATTATGATTTGGTTAAGCAGTGCTATATGATTAGTTGGTTTGTTTTTAGGTTTCCTTTTTTACATTAACCCCCCTTTTCACACTAACAAAGACACTGGTGTCCACCTATACACAGCACACCGGTGTCGTTGTTGGACACTAGTTTTTTTTTTTTTTTCTTTTTTGGTGTGAATATATCAAAGGAACCGTTGGCGCCAGTAGGCTTATGAGGTACACACATATGGATCTGCCTCCCTTGCCACAGTTTATTTGTGTGCTAAAGGTTTTCCAAAGAAACTATGGTTTATATGGATGCCTCCACAGACTAATGTTCTCTCTTAATACGCTATTTGATGTAACGTGCAGGCTAACTGCTACTACAACTCCTCAGATGCAATAGATACACATTGTAAGTCCCAGTTCTGAGGACGTATGGCGAGCAATTTGGGTAGTCTTTTCTGCCAAGCTACGGCGGTGATATCAAAGAATTGCAATACGTGAGTCAGGCGAGAATCAGGGATTCGAACCCGAATCCTAGGAAGCTTTGCATACACCAGAAGGGTGGGGGGGGGGGAGGGGTGGGGGGCGGCTAAGAGGCGCACTGTACTGAATCTCACACACGCCTCTCATATCGACAATACCACTAATGGAACCCTTTCACACGAGGTCATACTTGCGCTAGTGTCTCTACTAGAACACGACATACCCGCCAACTAATATTTTGGTGGCTCACTTACCGCACGTTGTGGCGGACACTCGCAGTTGCCACAAGCTGCAGAACCTATACAATCTTACTGTAAGCATTGGTTACTAGCAAATATTAAAAGTGTATTGATAGGAGACACAAATAATCACTGTGTCCATTCTTGGTGATACAATTGGGATTACAAATAGCTGCGTATCATCAGCTACAATAAGTTCCAGTCGGTCCCTCTTCGATTATCCTTTTAGCCAGCAACGATGTCAACGAGAACGTGGCTCTTATTGGGTAATGCCATTCTTACGACTGGCAAAGGAGCGGTGTAATCGTCATCAGAGTCATCTGTGTTGCCCGGGACAAACTTGACCAGAGGTGCAATCCAGCGGGGCACACACAAGTGTGGACACGCAGTGTCCTCAGAAACAAGCTGTGCACAAAGGGGGTTAAAGAGTGCTGCTAAGCGACAACAAAAATAGCGGGTCAAAAACTTGCTGCTTGTCGCCAAGACACCTGTAAGAGACACACAACATGAGTGTTAGGAGAAATTAGAACGCAAGAGGGGGAGGTCCAGTTTAACAGTAGGTTTGTGACACTCCTCTGTTAGCCAGTTTGATATAGTTATGTTGATATTTTAGATATAAAGAGACAACGGTACATAATCTAAGATTGGTCTAGCAAGGCATCATTGTGTTGTTTAAGGTGCAGCATCTCCTCGTGGTATGGTGGTATCGATGTGTCTAAAGCTGCTCTTCTCACTCTTGCATTGCACTCACTCATTCATCTCCTTTCAGATAAGTGAATCTGGTTGGCAGTTTTCACATTTGAATCTGCATCCTTAAGGGATGCCATTCACCTATTCCTTCTCCAATTTCAACTGTGTGATCTGAAAGTTAGGGTCGCTATCATCTATTGTACAATTAAATCATATATTATAAATCTGATCCAGCCTGACCTACCAAATGTGCAATACAGTACATAACTTAGCTACAGCGTACTCATTCATTCAGGCAACGCTTCTATGGTTTATATTTCTAAAGTGAGAATAACACATTATTTAAGATTTCAGCGCCAAAGAGAAAAAATTTTTGTTTTAACTGCATTGCCATTCACTTTTTATAAAAATTTGTCTAAGACAAAATGCTCTGCTTTGCCTGCATATCTCTCCGTTTTCCCTTTGTTTAGTACTAAAAGAAGATCATGAGACGATGATAGATAAAACCTACACTCCAAACTACCATGAATGAATGAAATACACTCTAGATTATGAACAAACACATGGACAATTTAAGATGATGTGGAATATTGAAGCGGAGACATAGAGAAACTGTCACAACACTTAAGAGAAGTGAAAAATGGTAGGTGGTGAGATCCTTAACATACAAATTAAATTACAATCAGTGAACATAGTGAGTAAACAACTGCTACACAGCTTGACAGCGTGGTTCAAGCAGCAAGACTGGTTTATACTTCAAGTGATACAACATGTACATGACTTAAAGTTTGAAATGTGTATGATTGATAGCTAGTTAATATAAATTTATTTGGAGTGATATTATATATGTGCTATGAATAGAATGGTTGGTGAGGCTTAAAGTAATACTGCATCAAAGTGTCTAACTTGTGCCAAGTATATGATGCGCAAGGTAGCGTGCCAACCAACTTTACATCACGAAGAGCTATCTAACACATATCATCCTTTGTAATACTTGTGTGCTAACAAGAATTGCAGCCAGAAATAATAAATCACAGTTCACTGCAAGTGTTTCATTTCTTGCAATCTTTACACATTCATAGTCTCTGTCCTTCTGCCATCCATTGTTAACCGCTGCATGCCTTCCACCCTAACACCCTCGACTCATTCCTGCTACACAAAATGTTCTGAGGGCAGGCACTTACCGCTTAAAAACAACTTAGGCTCGCTACCATAACACTACCAACCAAGAGTATTCGGTGATTGAGTGACCACATGGCTGGGGAAACCCGTCATGAACCATATGGTGTCAGTGGAGGAAAATCTGTGCTATTTTTTTTACATCACTCCAGATCTCAAGACTGCAACCCAAGCGTCTAAGGCTGCAGCAAAGCAAACTCAATGCTGGGCAGAAGTCATGGACTCGATATGTTTCTGGCACTACTGTATACAGACCTGGTTCTCTCCTTCACTGACAAAGCAAATCCGAGTGCAACTGCATATTCAGGCTTCGGTCGCCATAATCTCCGGAAGGACATTGACACATTGGAAAAAGTCCAAGAGAGCTACTAAACGGCTTTCCACGCGACTGATGGGGTCTACAAGAAAGGAGCACCTCCCATATAGCAATACGAACAGAAGGCTACTTGCACATCGTGGGTTCTTACTACACGTGGAAGCAAGAAGATCAAGAGGCTTACTTGCTCGGAGTGCCTATAAGATTCTACATGGTTGATGAAAATGTGACTACACCCAAATCTTCACGTCAGCTATGCGCACAACCATGTAAACATTGCTACACAGGACAAATGCACAGTTTTAAGCTTAAGAAAGACGCGGATTCAGGACCCATAGAAGGTAAGCCATTTCCCTTTAGATGTCAAGGTATTTGTTAACGGGGGAACAGTTACCTGAAACTGTTGTGTGTAAGACCCTTGCATCAAACTCGTTTTAAAATGGTTTATGACAAACTATGAGAGAGTCTATCCACTGAGACAAGATGGCAGCCCTCTACACGATTTACATGCGTCAGTGGGCAACCCTAGCCTCTTTAACTATCACTAAGATAAACACACACGGTTGTGTAATGGGGGAGCCATGAAAAGTAATTACCGATGATCGTGTGAAATTTTACATCTCAGCCATACTCTTGGCCATCTGTTTATCTTGGTCTGCATACTCTGCGTCTGCACAATTCTCCAAGGGCATACTCCCTACTTTTGGTCATAGCGAAACATTGAGTGTCTTCTAAATCTCAACCTAACCCCCTAACATAACTAACAAATTAACAAAAAACCTTAACCTACATTGATAAATACATAACCTGTTCAAACCAACCTAAACCTTACTTTTCCGAAGAGAAGGTCTCACAGAAAACATTGAATATCTCACAACAACTAAGAATTTGCGACGGAAATGTAGCTACGAAACCTTCCCAACAATGGCTCAGTAATGGATCATAGACACCCTGAATTCTCTGGAGCATCTGGTGAAGATGTAAAATAATACAAACACTACATTGTAATGTTATTTGCATGACGGTTCGTGTAAATAGACTTTTTCATTACATGGTGCATGACGGTCGTGTAAATAGACATCTTTTTTTCATTTATGTGCATGACGTCGTGTAAATAGACTTTCTTTCATATTGCATGATGGTTCGTGTAAATAGATTTTTTTCATTATGTGCATGAGGTCGTGTAAAAGTACTTTCTTTTCATTGATGTGCATGACGGTCGTGTAATAGACTTTTTTCATTATGTGCATGATGGTCGTGTAAACATAGACTTTTTATTCTCATTATTTGCCATGAGGGTTATCGTGTAAAATAGGATCTTTTTCATGCCGTATGTGCATGACGGGTCGTGTAAATAGGCTTTTTCATTATGTTGCATGACGTCATGTAATAACCTGTCAGTTTGTCATTATGTGGCATGATGTGGCCTCGTGACAATTAAAAAATAGACTCTTTCATTTCAAGTCAAACCAAAACCACATTGCTAACTGGTGGAACAATACTCGAAAGAGGAATACCACGAGGTGATCGCGACAGTCAAAAAGTTAACCAAAATCGAGACCCAATTGGTGATACTTAAACTGCTTGTGATGAATTTAGGTCAAGATCTTCCTACCACTTCGATATCTCTTATCTTATAATGACACTGCCAAATTCAACCTCAGAAAATACTTGTCTCACACTTTGCCTCAAACAGTTATCGCTGAATGACAGAATATTCTATTTATATTTTTGTACATGTTTTTTATGCTACGTTAAGTTTGGGTTTACATTTTAGTTTAGGTTAGTTAAGTTAAGGTATGGTGTCTAAATATTATGTTTTCGTTATGTGATTTTAGAAGCTATCAACTGTGTTCTATGACTAAACATATGAGAGTTTGTGTGAGGTGGAGTTACGCCATTTTTTTTCATAGCCACACGCCATTCTGGCTGAGGAACCGATTAAAAGTTTATACTGAAAAATTGCTTTGTTGGTATAACTTTCCCAGGCTGCTGTTAAATAAAGGCCGTAGTGCATAAACCCATGGCAATACTTACTCTAACTAACCTATCTGAGACCAACCTACACAACCTAAACAAAACCTAATGTAAACTTTTTATATTGTCTTAAATATGGTATTTTTTTCGTAATTTCACGGCATAACTGTTTGGAGTGATCGGAACAAGTTTCCTGAGGTTTAATTTGCGCAGTGCATTTAAAGGTACCACAGGAGACATTGAATTGTTAAGTAAACGAATCCTTTACCTAATTATAAGGTATTTTTTTACATCCTCACAATAGTTATGCACCCTGGAGTCAAATACATACTTTTTGGTATAGATTTTCTTATCCATTTTGAATGACTTTTATGACATTTCCTTTCTCCAAGTCGCAATGCCATATATTGTTAAATATTTCACTACTACCTCCACATGCTTGGCGAACCTTTGGTAATGCGGGGTTTCTAGGGGGAAAATATGAAATACATGATTTGACACCTAAAAAACCAAGACTATGTTTGACATTAAAAGGAGCACTAGTGCAAGAAGACACGACATACATAAACAAATTAAATGAAAATCAGCCCACCTGTCCACCAGACCCTGTAATGAAGACGAGACAAGGATAGGAATTAAATGCAAAGACTATACACAGTGGAGTGGTAGAATCACTAACTCTAACCTTGACATAACCTACTGAGGATAACAAATTTCCTGCTTCATGAATGTGCAATGCACTCGATGCTCATAAAGAAATGCACCACCACACAAAAAGCTGCACGCGAATTGCACGGCAAATCAAAATATACGTTAGAGCGCGATACACAGGCGTTATTCATAGGGTAAACTGAAATGAGAAAATAGCGTGTTCTGCACCTGGCCTTCAACCTGCTACACGTTGTGTGCATTGGTAAGACAATTGGCAGTTTTAAGGAAGCCAAGTCACCTATTACACTTGTTTCTCTTGTACGCTTTGTCCCCTGAGTATTACATCAAACAAGCTTTGGGGGACCACTTGGGAAAATAGTAAGTTGGTTCTTAGTTGCCGTGAGGTAACATCAAGTATTCGTGCCCTATGCAAAAAAAAATTTTAGTACAACAAATTTACATAAACAAGCTTATTTTATACACCGAATCCAAGATCACCAAGAATACAAAACAACACACATACGGCCACTAAACCAAAACTGACCTTGGGGCGGAACGCGGTCCCCCGGAGCACCAATCTTAACTAACCTAATCTAACCAAACTGAACTCACATAAATAAACCTCCATTACTGCCCCAGACCCCTCCAAACCTAACCTGAAACTGCGTGAACTCGACACGCAGGCTTGCTCTGGACATTTAAACATGGTGTAGCCAACAGATTTGTAGTCCAAATTGTAAAATAACCAAGAATACAGATACAATTACTGTCACCAAGAATTTGCGCCGATGTGATATAATTATCGCCAATTGTTTTTATTTGACGCAAATGGTGGACATAGCAAGGCCTGCTCATGAGCATGTAAATTACAATTTTAGACATTAAAGATTACCATGTTTTCCTTAACCACAATAATATCAATACCCTTCGTTGGACCAATGTATCTATAATGCACTGCAAATTCAACCTCAGATAACTTGGTTCAATATCACTAAGAACAGCTAATGCCGCTGATTATATTAGAAAACATATGTTTTTCTCTCTTCCTTTTAGGTTACGTTATGTAAAATGGTTATATACAAATATGAGGAAAGAGGTTATTGCAAGATAGTAGTTTTTTCCAAGTGTATTTAAATCTTGACGCAAAATTTTCATGTATAAAGGGCAATAAGATATCATTCATTTTCTGGCATAAACTAGCTAGAGAGGCACGTCAAATAGCGTACAACGAAATCTAGAAGGAAGTTGTAGGAAGATTTTATGTGCGGGTAAGCAATAATTATGTTTACAATAAAGGAATACTCAGTCCCCCAGAGCCAACTGTTCGCTGATCCTTTCACTTCTTTCTTTTTGCCTCCCGCCCTGCACCTCTTTTTAAAATAAATACTATACATTAATAATAACTCCAATTACTTTTCAATAAGCTAATCATCCACTTGAATAGGTCATTACATCATACAGAAGATCACGTCCAATCTCCTTCTTAGTTAAATAAATTTTTATTTTAAATCTACCTTTCGTCCAAATTTCACAAAGAACTATACTACTTATACAACCAAAAACCAATGATTATAATCTCTTACAGATATTAAACCTAATTACTAAGTAAGTTTTGTTAATATTAACTCTACCCAACTTCACTTTCATTACAAAATGATAAAACTTAAATAATCCTGAAGCCTTGAACCTCCCTTTAATAGATAGCATACCCTTGCTTTCTCTAAAACACTCATTATACATTACTTTGCAATGAATTATCCCTTTTTGTCTTTTTTTTTCCTTTTTTTATAAGCTAGAAAATAAATAAAATACAATCGTAAGATGGGCCCATTTAGCCGCCGGTGTCTCATTATTAAGTTTCTCCATTTTGCAAAACAACAATTAAGCGTGGGCTGTATCTTCTCACCTAACAGAAAAAAAATTAATTAACGCGAAAGC
>JAPQNM010000148.1:137500-140324 GCA_029783475.1 Metacarcinus magister | reverse complement strand
AAGATCCTGATAGTCCTGATTCTCAACTCAGTAATGACAACCATTCTCTCCTTAGTCACCATAAACAAGCCACCACCGACGTTTCTTCCCTCCAAGATCCACTGTCGCCTCTTGATGACTCGCCTTCGCCCGTAACCTCCCTCTCCTCTCAAGACAAGGACAACCTCCTTTCTGGATGTCAGCATCTACCACCAGTTGAATCCTCCACTACTCAAGTGTGTGCTGTGGAGACCAGAGCCGGTCGATCTAAACGGGTCCACCCTCTAGTTCTGCCTAGGCTCCATCCTTTGTCTGTAACCCCTGATGAGTTTCGTCAACTTCAAGAATCCTGCCCTTTCTTGACGTGTTTACAAACAAAGGTGTCAGGGCCGAGGTGACTACCAATTAATATTATCTTTTTATAGAGTTCTGGGGAAGAAAAATCATGGAGTATGATACCCCGAATATATTTACACACACACAAATAGCAAACAATAGGCTAGAAGCCAAAATAAATCACCAACGACGAACTGCTCGTAAACAATTACCAGAGCAGGGGTATGACACCCAAAATAACTCCCTGTACAGCTGTCTGGAGGGTGAGATGCGTGACAGCAACACTCGGCAACGTAGATTCCTCCTCAGACAGCAGGAAGGGTCGAATGGTGTAGGTACAGTTGAAGGGCACACTGGAAGGGAGCCCAAGTCTCCAGAAATGCCTTCGGAATGTTGAGAAACCAGCAGCAGGTGGTGAGGTGTTGTCAGGTGTGAGAGCTGAGGCGTTCTGTCCTTCTCCAAGCCGGTGGCGTGGAATTTGGCTCCGTTAGACTACCCCCCTACCCCTGGACAAGGGGGTGGGGTAGTGGCGGGGAAAGCTGGTGAACAAGCGCCGGCAGACGAGAGTGGTAGTTCAACCACTAATTAGGGGAAGACGAGGCAGGTGCAGTTCCTCACAAAAGGCTACCAATCAAGAAGTTGAGAAGACACGGGATGGTGCCACATACTAGTTCATACATGAAGACGGCCTCCTGTACCGAAAATGTCTCTTCTCGGATCACCCTAAATAGATAAATGGTTTATCCTTGGTTGTTCCCAGCGATTACCGTCCCGTCATCCTACGTGTTGCTCACGAAGGTCATTTGGCTGGACATTTCTCCCACCGGAAGACCCAGATGAAGGTATTGCAAGACTTTTATTGGCCAGAAATGTGTGCAGACATCCGGGATTACTGCCGTTTCTTCGACAAGTGTCAACGTATGTCAGCTAAGGGAAGGGTACGTCCAGTACCTCTTCCACCATTACCTGTCGTAACTGAACCCTTCTCCAGAGTTGCCATTGACTTGGTAGGTCCTTTGTTTCCACCGTCTTCTGAAGGGCACCGTTACATTGTAACTCTTATTGATTTTTCCAATGGGTTTCCAGAAGCCATGCCTCTAAAGGATATTGACACCATATCTGTATCTGAAGCTCTGTTAACCATCTTCGCCAGAGTGGGAATCCCCAGGGAGATCCTTTCCGATCGTGGGACTCAATTTACTTCCCAGCTTATGGCAGAGCTACACAAACTACTGGGAGTAAAACCCATCTTCACCACGCCTTTCCACCTCAGCGGAAACGGGCGAGTTGAGCGGCTGCACGGTACCCTGAAGTCTGCCCTTCGGAAGTTGTGCTCTGATAAGCCCAAGGAGTGGCATCGATATCTAATTCCTACCTTGTTTGCCCTCAGAGAGATCCCTAACGACCGGACTGGATTTTCTCCTTGTGAACTCCTCTATGGCAGGTCAGTGCGAGGCCCCCTCTCGGTGCTCCGTGACCTATGGAAAAACCGTAGGATCCCAGAAGTGCTGGTTTGGAGAGAGTCCATCAACTATTTGGGATTTGTTTTGTCACGCGACCATCTTCAACCACAAGCTGGCAAGTTGACTGCCATCGCCTCCATGACTCCTACCACCAAGAAGTTACTCCGGAGTTTCCTAGGTTTGATATCGTTTTACAAAGCTTTAATTCCTCAGGCCTCTGAGCTTACCGGCCCCCTCTCTGACTTGTTAAAGAAGCCGGTACGGGATCCCCTCCAGTGGACTGAAGATCTGCATGAATGGTTCAAGCTGCTGAAGCAAGCCTTGACTTCGGGACCTATTCTTCGTCTTCTGGACCCTAGCCAGACCTTCGTCCTACGTACCGATGCTTCGAACTATGTACCATGATGATCGTCCACATCCCATCTCTTACGCCAGATGGAAACTATTTGATCGGGAACGACGATACTCTACCGTCGAGAGGGAATGCCTGGCTATCGTGTTCGGCATCCATAGGTTTGACTTTTATCTTCGAGGTAAGGAATTTATCCTTGAAGTAGACCACAAGCCTCTAATATACCTTCAGAAATTTAAAGGTAAAAATGATAGAGTACTACGTTGGGCTTTTGGTCTTCAACCCTATAAATTTAGGATTATTCATGTTGCCGGGACAGACAATATTGGAACCGACCTTCTCAACCGGCAATAGTTCTTCTTTATTTGTTTCCTGCACTCCAGTCTTTTTACAAGTTTTGTTTCCTGCACTCAAGCCTATTATAAGTTTGTTTATGTCTCCTGGTCAGCTGCAGTTCTTCAACATCAGCTGTGCAGCAAATGTTTTAGTTGGGGAATGTGTGAGGAACTGCACCTGCCTCGTTCCCCCCTAATTAGTGGTTGAACTACCACTCTAGTCTGCCGGCGCTGGTTCACCTCTCCAACTGCTTGTTCACCGGCTTCCCCGCCACTACCCCACCCCCTTGTCCAGGGGATAGTCTAATCAAGGCAAGCTCCACGCCGCCGGACCGGGGACAGACAGAACGCCTCAGCTC
>JAPQNM010000148.1:132500-135000 GCA_029783475.1 Metacarcinus magister | reverse complement strand
CCACGGGTAAAAGATAAAAAAATATGTAATAATAATTTTTTAAAAAATGGATGTTAAGTGAATTCGATGGATGGATTTTCACAAGGAATAAAGAAATGTTTCCACGTTGCATTGCAAATGCAAAAAAAAACTAGATGGATTCACCTTAAATGTGCTTGACTATGCTGTAGTGAATGACGTCATGCCTTAGATATATATTTCCACAGTGCGTAGATTCCTTTTGGCAAAGGAAGTATTATAGTTTTCGGTGCAAAATGATGAACAATCCAATTCCAGCTCCTGCCGCACAGTATACTTACACCTAGAAACATAGCAAACATCTTTTCAATAATGTTAACAATGGCATTAGTATTTGTTACGATATCCATCTTAATGCTCAATACAGGTGGGTGATTAGGGACATAATTCTTCGATATCTTATCAACACACTTCTATACTTGTAACATGGGGATGTGTGCTTTGAGACGACACATAGGATGCATTTTTTTTCTTCAAAATATTAAGCCCATCTCTTCCATACAGCATCCTTCTCACTTAACAGTCTATGAACCACTACTTTCCCTGATATTCCTTTCCTTCTTTACTATCTTCCAAAAATATTATCTCATTCTACATCTCTCATACGACAAGGTTATCCATCCTTTGCAGTCATACTTTATATGCTATAGCTACAGTTAATTCCTCACACCACCTCTCATTTCCTTTTTTCACACCACCACACGCTTAAGATCACACCATTTTTGCCCACCCTACATCACAAGTCTTAAACAATTGCCATTTATGTTCCACATCACAATTTTCTTGCTCTTCTTGCTCACTCTCCTCCTATACTTTCCTGTTACTCTATCACGTTTTACTTTGCCAAACTCACTTTCAAGGCTTCCTTAACACATCCAATTCGTTTAGCTCCTACCCATCTCAAACCTATTCTCATCTTTCCCTCTATAATATAATGATTCGATATACGTTCACTTACTCAAAACTCTCACATCCAGTAACCTCCTAATTACACTTCTGGACAAAATCACATAATCCATCATCGCCTTATCAACGATACTTTTGCAGTCTTATATCACCCATTTATGCTTTTCCTTCTTCTCGAGCATTGTGTTTTCAATCATCGTTTCTCACTCAAAATATAATAACCCTATCATTCTTTCTCCTTTCTCGTTTGTTCCATACACAGCATATATATATTTTTTATTTATTTTTTTTTTTTACATTATATGCCAACACCTTCAACTATTATATTTCCAATTTCAATATTCACATCTAATACAAAACTCATCATCAAAAAGTTTCTATCTTTTCTTCATCCCTCTCAATACCAGTCGACGTAAACACTTAAAAACACCCACACCCATCATCCAAATTTTTCTCATGAATCTTGATGTAACCTTTCATTCCAACATACATTGCTACACTGTTTGGCTAACCAAAATTACCACTATATTTTTCCTCTTTCGATACGTGACCAACTTCCAATCATGCTCCCAAACCCATATTCTCGCTTTCCTTGCATCTATGTTTCACTCAAAACTAACACATCCATCTTCCTTTCCAAAAACTCTCTTCCAATTTCTTCCCTTTAAACGTCACATGACCTTTTTTTTGTGGTGCCTAACACTCAATCAATAAAAACAACCTTTTGCATACAACATCGATGACCATTCATAAACCTGTTCATTTGGTTTTGGGAAAACTTTAATCACTCTTTCTCTTCTACACCTTCTTTTGCTATATAAAGATTGTCAGCTTGCTTGCTCCATATATAACGGACATGAATATGATTTATATCTTTTCCCTTTTTACTACAGATTTGGGTGGTGCTCCTGGCAACTATAGTTCTGGTGTTTTTGGCAACAACACTTATCCACCGATCGCAGGACAAACTGTTGTAAGTAAAATTTACACAATTACGGAGCACCTCAGTTTTGTTGCAATAAATTCCCGTTTAATGTATGTTTTCAGCTCAAAAGAAAAAACAGTATAATCTGCAGAAAGAGGTTCTCAAAACTTGCGGCATTTTTGGACTTATCAATCAATGTTTCTCTTTTTTCTTGACCACTTTTCCTCTATATTATTTTTGGGACCAGGCCTTAATAACAGAGTAACGTTATACAATATTAGCAGTGAGATGAATAGTTTCTCTTGCATGTGAAATATGGCGTGCAATACCCGTTCACGCTCACACTGACGCGTAGTGGCGAGTTTGAAAATCTTTCAAACACTAATCATTGACAAGACGATATCCAGCAAATCATGTTTAGTGTTTCATATCTCCTTCCCCCCTGTCCCCCTGGGACGGATATTTTAATTTAGTTGCTATGACGGTCTCATGTAGCACTTGTGCACTCAACCCTTGGTTGCCAATTAAGTTGCTTAACCCATTCAATGCTTGCGGCACAGCGTATGTGCCAGCAGCGTCTCCCTCTCCTGTGTGTGCGGCACGACGTCTGTGCCAAGATCTTTATATCATTACCATGCATATACCAAACGT
>JAPQNM010000148.1:117500-122500 GCA_029783475.1 Metacarcinus magister | reverse complement strand
TAAAGTAATCCTTCATTCCTTCTTCATTAGACGAGCAAAGTCACTTTTTTTCCTACTTCAGTGGTTTTAGCGTTCTGCAATTCCTATTATATTCCTGGGATGGTAGTAGTTTGTTCATGAGGAGCAGCAGTCTGCTGTTTTTGCACAATATAATGCTGAAACAACTTACTTCTCACCACAACACTTGTTTCACCGCAAACAGCAAAGTTGCTATGTTTGAATAATTTTTAATCTTAACGTTTTTTGAAGCTTTTTTGTGTTTTTTGTTGTACGAATGTTGTGAATTAGAGATGGAGACAATGTCTTGACGAACTACAAGGTCAAGAAATATTGTGTTTTGGCATGTGGCTGACATTCTGTTTTTCTTTTATTACTTTTGTGAAAAAATATATACCGGCTTTTAGTTATACATAAAAATACGCATCCTAAGTCCTTAACATATATTACTACCTAAAAAGTGTTTTGATTACATCAATGAAATACATTTCTCACTGAAGTTTTTGATTACAAGAATAATATGCTTTATTCCCTTTTTATTCAACTTTATTCCCATGATGTGTGTGGGCTTTGATTGTATCCCAAGTTATCTTACATTTAGTGATACATTATTTCCATCATATAACACCCAAAGAAAAATAAAGCACGTCAGAACAGAGGTTCAAATTATGTGAAGAAATTTAGCATTAATGACAGAACGACAGAACATCAAGAGCTTTGCTGAAAACCCTGTATGCATAGTACAGTAAGGTAAGTATTTGACAAAGCTTTCCTTGACAGGACCAGCACGGTTGCAGAAGTTTCCGAGGGTCATTACGGCTCTGTGTGGTGGACCTCCTGCCTGTGGACGGTGTGTGCCTCCCTCGCCCAATGTGAGTCTTGGTAGGACTTCATGCATCGCCCTCCATTATCCCACTTGGTTATGTACTATTGCCATAATGAATTGGAACAAATTAACTGTGTTGTTTCCCAATTTCTTATATCCAGCAAAGTTTCCGTAGCCATCCATCTGCTGAAATTCATGCCCTATATATTTCTGCCCGTAATCATGCCAAATCTTTTCTCCAACGTACTAAAAATTCTTTCATTAATAGAAAATGTCAAAATCTTTCCAATTCTAACTCTTCTCGTGATTTCTGGCATCTAGCAAATATTATCTCCAACAATTTTATTTCCCCATCTTTCCCTCTACTTTAACCAGACAGCTCCACAGCTGTCTTCTTTCCTTAAAGCTGAACTCTTTGCTCAAACCTTTGCTACCAACTTTATTTTGGATGATACTGGGCGTATTCCTCCTACTCCTCCACCTTCTGACTATTTCATTCCAAAAAATTTAATTCTTCATTATGACGTTTTCCATGCATTCTCTGGCCTTGATGTTCGGAAGGCTTACGGTCCGGATGGAGTCCCTCCTGTTGTTCTCAAAAATTGTGCTCCCGAGTTTGCTCCCTGCCTGGTCAAACTCTTTTGTCTGTGTCTCTCTACTTCTACCTATCCTTCAAACTACCGTCCTATAGCATTGATTTCCTGCCTTTCTTAAGCCTTAGAGTCTGTCCTTAACAAGATAATGAGGCATCTATCAGCTCACAACCTTCTCTCTGATTGCCAGTGTGGTTCCGGGAAATGCCGGTTTACTGGTGATTTTCTTGCTTTTATAATTGAATCTTGGTCATCCTCTTTTAGAGACTTCGGTGAAACTTTTACTGTCGGCCTTGATAAATCGAAAACCTTCGATAGAGTCTGGCATAAATCTTTAATTTATAAACTACCCTCCTACGGATTATATCCTTCTCTCTGTATCTGCATCTCCAGTTTCCTTTTTGACTGTTATATAGCTGATGTAGTAGACGGTCACTGTTTTTCCCCTAAGACTATCAACAGTGGTGTTTCTCTCTCTTCTCCTGCACATTAAACGCACTCGGTCTATCCTTTACTAAAAATCTAAACTGGCAATTTCATTCTTTAATCCTGCTAAATCAGCTTCCAAGATGTTAAATGTTTAATTGCATCTGCTTTCATTTTTCTCTCTCTCCCAGCTGCTTGCTCTGTGCAGTGGGCTTATCCGTCGATGTATGAAGTATGGTTCTCATGTCTGGGAAAGTTCAACTCACACAGCCTTACTAAAAAGGGTGGAGTCTAATACTTTTCGTCTCATCAACTTTCCTCCTTTAACTGACTGTCTTGATTCTTTAATTCACCGACGCAATGTTGCATCTTTATCTTTTTTCTACCGCTATTTTCATGCTGACTGATCTTCTGAACTTGTTAACTGTATGCCTCCACCCCTCCCGAGGCCTCCCTGCACAAGACGTTCTACTTCTTCTCATCCCTATTTCATCCATCTTTCAAATAAAAGAGTTAACCACTATCTTAAGTCTTTCATCCCATACACTTATAGACTCTGGAACTCTTTTCCTTTGTCTGTTTTCTCACCTGCCTGGGACTTGAACTCTTTCTAAAGAGGAGAGTCAAGACACCTCGCACGCTAAATTGGACCTCCATTCCTTGCCTCTATTTCTCCTACTGTCCTCTTTACAGGGTCTGGTGACAAGAGGGATATTTTTCAAAGTTTTTTTTTGTGTGCCTTTGGTCGGTACCCTTTTAATAAAAAAAATGCCTTTTCAGAATCATGATGTATAGATGGAATCACTTTAAAATCAGCGATTGCTCCGTGAGACTGAACCTATTACCAGCATAGTCCGCTAACATCAACTCCGTCTTTATGGTCAAGTAGCTACTATCGGACGGAGGCTGACCGTCTAAGGCCTCTAATAAGCCTACTGGTGCCATGGGTGAAGGATAAAAAACAAACATGTATATATATATATATATATATATATATATATATATATATATATATATATATATATATATATATATAATTATTTATTTATTCGTTTATATATTTATTTTAATTTTTTTTTTTTTTTTACTTTAAAAAGGTACTGGCTATGGGACACTTGAAAACGTAAAATAATTCCCGATTGTCGCCAGACACTGTAAAAAAGACAATAGGAGAATTAGAAGCAAGTGTTGCAGGTCCAGTTAACATAAGAGGTGTCATGACACTCCTCTTTTGAAAGAGTTTAAGTCATAGGCAGGTGGAAAAACAGACAAAGGAAGAGAGTTCTGGAGATTACCATTGTAAGGGATGCAAGAGTGAAGATACTGGTTAACTTTTATATTTGAAAGATGGACAGAATAGGGATGAGAAGAGGTAGAAAGTCTTGTGCAGCGAAGGCACGAGAGGGATGGAGGCATGCAGTTAGCAAGTTCAGAACAGCAGTCAACATGAAAATAGCGTTAGAAAAGAGATACAAATGCAACATTGCGACGGTGACTTAAAGAATCAAGACAGTCAGTTAGAAGAGGAGAGTTGATGAGATGAAAAGCTTTAGACGCTACCCTGTTTAATAGAGCAGTGTGACTTGAACTTCCCCACCCCACCGCGACATGAGAACCATACTCCATTCATAGGCGGATAAGGCCCCTGTATATAGCAGGCAGCTGGGAGGGAGAAAAGAATGGACGCTGACGCTATAGGACATTTAACTTCTTGGAAGCTGATTTAACAAGAGTAGAGATACGAAATTGCAAGTTTAGATTTTTATTAAAAGATATACCGTGTATGTTTGATGTGGAAGAGAGAGTAAGTTGAGTGTCATTGAAGAAGAGGGGATAGTTATCTGGAAGGTTATGTCAAGTATATAGTTGTAGAAATTGAGTTTTTGCGACATTTAACAGAACCATGTTTGCTCTGCCTCAATCAGAAACTAGTAAAAGAACAGAACTAAGGCGTCATATAGCATCTCGTCTTGAATCACTTAATAAATCTTGTTTGGTTGGGTGTCTGTTGTACGACGTTGAAAAATGCAAGGTGGTGTCATCAGCATAGGCGTGCATAGGGCACTGAGTCAGATTTAGGAGATCATTGATGAATAATAGAAAGAGAGTGAGTGATTGGACAGAACCCTGAGGAACACCACTGTTGATAGCTCTAGGGGAAGGACAGTGCCCGTCCACTACAGCAGCAATAAAACGGTCAAAAAGGAAACTGAAGATGTAGGTACAGAGAAAAGGATAGAATCCGTAAGATGGTAGTTTAGAAATTAAAGATTTATTCCAGACTCTATCGAAGGCTTTCGATATGTCAAGGCTGACAGTAAAGATTTCACCGAAGTCCCTAAAAGAGGATGACCAAGATTCAGTTAGAAAAGCAAGAAGATCACCAGTAGACCGGCCTTTCCAGAAACCATACTGGCAATCAGAGAGAAGGTTGTGAGCTGATAGATGCCTCGTAATTTTCTTGTTAACGACAGACTGAAAAGCTTTAGAAAGGCAGAAAATCAAAGCTATGGGGCAGTAGTTTGAAGGATTGGAGCAGTCACCCTTTTTAGGGACAGGTTGAATGTGAGCTAACTTCCAGCAAGAAGGATAGTTAGAGAGACATAGACGAAAGAGTTTTACCAGGCAGTGAGCAAGCTCGGAAGCACATTTTTTGAGAACAACAGGAGGGACTCCATCCGGGCCGTAAGCCTTCCGAGAATCAAGGCCAGAGAGGGCATAGAAAACGTCATAATAAAGAATTCTTATTTTAGAGATGAAGTAGTCAGCGGGTGGAGAATTAGGAGGAATAAACCCTGTATCATCCAAAGTAGAGTTGGTAACAAAGGTTTGAGCGAAGAGTTCATCTTTAAAGAAAGAGGAGACAGCTTTGGAGATGGCTGGTTGAAGTAAAGAAGGGAAAGATGATAAAGTAAAATTGTTGAAGATTTTTTTGGCTAGACGCTAGAAATCACGAGAAGAGTTAGAATTGGAAAGATTTTGACATTTTCTATTGATGAAAGAGATTTTAGTTAGCAGGAAAATAAATTTGGCATGATTACGAGTAGAAATATAAAGGGCATGAGTTTCAGCAGATAGATGGCAATGGTATCCTTTGTAAGCCGCTTCTCAATCTCTGACAGCACAAGAACAAACAGAGTTAGAGCAGGGATTCTTAG
>JAPQNM010000148.1:100000-110000 GCA_029783475.1 Metacarcinus magister | reverse complement strand
GTCAACAGGGCAAGGCAGGCTCAAAATGGGATTGTAAGAAGATTACAACTGTAGGAATGCCAGCATATTAAAGGTCCCCAGGACATTGCCCCTTCTCCATAGTAGGGCAACTTGTCCAGCCTCTGGGACTTGGGGAACTTCCCAAGTAACTTAGAGTTTATATGAAAGCTGAATCCGGAGGAATAGCTGGCTCTTCCGGTTACACCAAGATATTAGAAAAAAAATGGATTGGCTTTTGATAGGTCCAATACTGCCTCAAGAATGAACCTAAGTTTTAGGTCATTTAGTACATGATTTTAATCTAAGTTTTTTTTCCGGTTTTGAACATAGCGACCACACAAGGATGCATAGACAGGGATATCAGGAGGGACGCTTAGTTCTCCATACATATATAGAAGGATATGCCCCTGTATTTTCTCCACTTGACGATGGTAGACGGTGGGTTTTGGCGTCGATGATCATGAGGTTGAAGGAAGATCTTAGAGGCTGGCAGCCTCTCAGGATCTTATTTTTTTAACTCGTCGTGTGTACCAGCAGATAGGAGAACGACTCAGTGACCACTCCTACTTTTGTGAAAAAGACTGAATGCCAACAGACAGTTTTATGGAACTGCATATCCATCCTACGCAGCACTTATCGAAGTTTATATCCACGGACCCCTCTCCTACAAAAGATTGAGAGTACGTCCATGCGGTGAAATTTCGAAGCAATTTAAAGTGCACAAAGACCTTCTCTGAGAAAGCGAGGCCTATGGAAGACAGTAACAGTAACATTTGCCACGTATGTCCGGAAATCTTGTGCTACAAAGGTGCGATGCCGTCCAGGGTGCTCGATTCCATTAACACAATTGCATTTTGGATTTTAGTGTTCTCAGACTAGACGCTGTAGGCTCTGAATACAGAAAGAAGCCAGCTATTTCATCCCAGGCCGGCACCCACATCCTCCACATCATGGTCTGGTGACATGACCTCAGCAGCTGGATACTGGTAGCGTAAGTAATAGTTGATACTGGTGCATGGGACCTAACCAACATGAGGAAAGTTGACTTCTGCAGCATCAAGAACTTCCGGCGATCACTTACAGCAAACACGTGGGCCGCTCTGGGTCTGACCAAAGTGGATCTAAGGATCCTGGTTGTCAGCATGGTTAAGGGGGGGATGGCCACATTGCATCTATTCAGTGGAGTACCGGGACGTTACCCTGTACTAAACGGGATTCGTACCACCCGTGTAACAACAACACTATGTGTATTATACCTTCAATTATTTAAACATTAAGTAAATCTGATTTGATTTGACATTTTCAATGAAATTGTAATTCAAGGCTAATGATTCAATTGAGCTTTACAGAAAAAAAGGTATAATAGCAACACTTCTATAATAACAGGATGGGATGACTGAGAATGACTCATGAAAGAATGGCAACCGTTGCTAGCCGGGCACCAGCGAGCTTAATGAGATCAAGAAAGTGGAAGCGGTTCAATGAAAAATACAATTAGCAGTTGTGTGAGGTATGAAATATTTTCCCAGCAACAGCTGCACCAGGAAGTGTAGAAGCCAGTCAGTTGATAGCCAGAGACCTCACTCAATAAACGCACAGCTACGTGCTCGTCTGCTTATCCTTCATAAGGCAGTGAAAATTATTCATAACGCAGCCAAGATGCCGCAACAATCTCCACACACACCCAGGACAAGAGCCTCTAGGCTCGCAGCAAGGAACCGCGGGCATACAGCAGGCGCAGTCAATGTTGATCACCTAGCAAGAGCAAATGCAGTGGCTTCAGGCATATGTAGCTTCTCGCAGAATGCGGGATGCCGCTATACCTGTCCCACGGGTGCCTCATGCTATCCCAGAGAAGTGCGACATGGAGATGTCGTTGGCTGCCTTCATGACGTGGAATGGTGCCTTAGCTTATGCAAGTGGCCGCCTGCTGAGGCAGTACAATATGTACGACTGCATTGCGTCCCCCCGTTTCAGCGGGTCATTTATGCAAGAGTCACCTCCGACGAGTGGGACATTATGACGCCTGAGGTAGCACAAGACGCGGTGAAGAAGCTCGTCCTACGTTCTACCTACCAGACAGTGACGTGGTCGGAGTTTATTTGGAGCTGCACAAGGCCAAAATGAGTGCATGAGTGACTACTTCGGTAGGTGTGCTCAGAAATCTACAGATTGTGCGATTCTGAGAATACATGCTTCTACGGAATTTAATAGTGGACTAATTAATAATTAATAATAATTAATAATTAATAATTAAGTTTTTTTTTTTTTTTTTTTTTTTTTTTACATTGATAGGGTACTGGCTTAGGGACAAAAAAATACGTTAAAAAATTTTCGCTTGTTGCCAGACCCTATAAAGAGGACAGTAGGAGGAATAAAAGCAAGGGGTGGAGGTCCAGTTAACATAAGAGGTGTCTTGACACTCCTCTTTTGAAAGAGTTTAAGTCATAGGCAGGTGGAAAAAACAGACAGAGAAAGAGAGTTCCAGAGTTTACCAGTGTAAGGGATGAAATAATAAAGATACTGGTTAACTCTTGCATTAGAAAGATGGACAGCATAAGGATGAGAAGAAGTAGAAAGTCTTGTGGAGTGAGGCCGCGGGAGAGGTGGAGGCATGCAGTTAACAAGTTCAGAATAGCAATCAGCGGTAGAAAAGAGATAAAGATTTAACATTGCGGCGGTGACTTAAAAAATCAAAACAGTCAGTTAGAGGAGGAGAGTTGATGAGACGAAAAGCTTTAGACTCCACTCTGTTTAATAGAGCTGTGTGAGTTGAAACCCCCACAGACATGAAAACCATACTCCATACATGGGCGGATGAGGCCCTTGTACAGAGTAAGGAGCTGGGAAGGAGAGAAAAATAGACGCAGACGCCATAGGATACTTAACTTCTTGGAAGCTGATTTAGCAAGAGTAGAGATATGAAATTACCAGTTTAGAGTTTTAGTATAGGATAGACCGAGTGTGTTTAATGTGGAGGAGAGGGGCAGTTGAGTATCATTGAAGAAGAGGGGACAGTTATCGGGAAGGTGATGTCGAGTAGACAGTTGTAGAAATTGAGTTTTTGAGGCATTGAACAGGACCAGGTTTGCTCTGCACCAATCAGAAACTAGTGAAAGATCAGAAGTTAGACGTCCTATCGCATCTTGCCTTGAATCATTTACTTCTTGTTGGGTTGGGCGTCTGTTGTACGACGCTGAAAAAAGGTGGTGTCATCAGCATAGGAGCGGATAGGGTATTGAGTCAGATTTAGGAGATCATTGATGAATAATTTATAGAAAGAGAGTGGACGATAGGAGGAACACCACTATTGATAGGTTTAGGGGAAGAACAGTGACCGTTCACTACAGCAGCAATAGAACGGTCAGAAAGGTAACTTGAGATGAAGGTACAGAGAGAAGAATACAATCCGTAGGAGGATAGTTTAGAAATTAAAGATTTATGCCAGACTCAATCGAAGGCTTTCGATTTGTCAAGGCCAACAGCAAAGGTTTCACCGAAGTCCCTAAAAGAGGATGACCAAGATTCAGTTAGAAAAGCAAGATCACCAGTAGACCGGCCTTTCCGGATACCATACTGGTAATCAGAGAGAAGGCTGTGAGCTGATAGATACCTCATTATCTTCTTGTTAAGGACAGACTCAAAAGCCTTAGAAAGGCAGAAAAGCAAAGCTATGGGCGGCAATTTGAAGGAATGGAGCGGTCACCCTTTTAAAGGAGAGGTTCAATGTGAGCAAACTTCCAGCAAGAATAGGTAGAAGTAGAGAGACACAGACGAAAGAGTTTGACCAGGCAGGGAGCGAGCTCGGAAGCACACGTTTTGAGAACAACAGGAGGAACTCCATCCGGACCGTAAGCCTTCCGAGAACCAAGGCCAGAAAGAACATGGAAAACGCAATAATGAAGAATTTTTATTTTAGGGATGAAGTAGTCAGAAGGTGGAAGAGTAGGAGGAATATGCCCAGTATCATCCAAAGTGGAGTTAGTAACAAAGGTTTGACCGAAGAGGTTAGCTTTAGAGAAAGAAGAGACAGCTGTGGAGCTGTCTGGTTGAACTAAAGGAGGGAAAGATGAAGAAGTAAAATTGTTGGACATATTATATGCTAGATGCCAGAAATCATGAGAAGAATTAGAATTGGAAAGCTTTTTACATTTTCTATTACTGGAAGAGTTTTTAGTAAGTTGGAGAATATATTTGGCTTGATTACGGGCAGAAATATAAAGGGCATGAGTTGCAATAGATTGATTGAAAGCCGGCTCTCTATCTTTGACAGCACGAGAACAAACAGAGTTAAACCAGGGCTTTTTAGCTTTAGTATTAGAGAAAATATGAGGAATTTATAACTTCATGCCAGAGATAATCACCTCTGTTATACGCTTAGCACAAAGAGAAGAATCTCTGACATGGAAGCAATAATCATCCCAAGGAAAATCTGAATAGTACTGCCTTAGGTCCTCCTGCTTAGCAGAGTTAAAATGCCAGAAGCACCTCTTCTTAGGCGGGTCCTGAGGCTACACTAGAGCGATAGAACAGGAGCGAAAATAAGATAGTGATCGGAGGAGCCCAACGGAGAGGAAAGTTTAACAGAGTAAGCTGAAGTGCTGAAAAGACACGTATATCAGAGATGTGAGTCCATTACGAGTGTGATCCTTTGCGGTCATTGTGTTTCATCTTCGAAGCAGCCAGGCGAGACACCACAAATGGCGTGGGTGAGCAGTTTTGGCGAGAAAATCGACGTGCGGCTTGGTGAGGCTGACATGCCTGAGGCCGACACTGCTTTCAAAAATGCAAAAGCTCTAACGACGTAGACGAAGGCATGGAGCTACTGTGACAATCCCACGCCCCGGGTAGAGCACACTGCCCTGCTAGAAACTCCACTTGCAACGCTTGCGATAAGACGGGACACTTCAAGAAATGTTATAAGACCACGGTAGGTCTCCAGATTAAGTTGGCAGTACCCGAGTGCATCTCGTCTGGCGCAGTGGTGTGTGTGTGTGTGAGCGCACAACACCTGCCCCAGCCCACGGTGGAGTTCCATGTAAGGTGTGAAGAACACGTGGGCGGGCCCACGACAGCAGCTGTGCCAGATACGGGTGCCCAAGTGTGCGTGGCTAGACCTGCGCTGCTGACCGCTTTTCACGTCAAACCTGCGCTATTACAGCGTCAGGCTGGCATTAGGGACATGACAAACGTGTCTCTGAATTGACTAGGTTCCTAGAAGTGCAGCATCTCACTGGGTGGACGGACAACTCCCCAGGTGTACTTTATAAAATCTGTCAAGACTTTATTTTTGTCGTTGGAAACTGCAGGAGCTGCAGTTGGTGCCCCTCCTCACGAGTGGCCCGCGTGAGCCTCAGGGATGACATAACCAACACGCAGAGCTCAGTGCCAGCCAAACTCGCCATCCTGCCCTTCCCGCCCGTGGAGGAAAAAGTCTCCTGCTTGGATGAATGGCTACTTTGTCACTTCTCTACCACGTTCAACACCTCCCAGAAGACCCTGTTTGTGATAGCAGGCAAACCACATCCCATCCACTTGGCGGTGGATGCTGTTGACTATGTTTGTCACACACCTGAGTCCATACCAAAATATTAGAAGGACAACTTGACAGAAATTTCCTTTGGGATGTCCTGGAAACGGTGCCAGCTGAGGGAAGCTACGGATTGGTGTGCCTGCATGGTGGTGGTGGCCAAGAAATCGGGACAGCCATGGTGCACTGTCGACTTCTAATGACTCAACGGCAACTTGCCTTCGAGAGACGCACCACATCCCTGCCCCGTTTGATATGGTGTCCGGTGTCCCCAAGCCCGTCTTCAAGACGGTGGCCGATGCATATTGGAGCTTTCATCAGGTAGAACTGGACGAGAGAGTCACTGCCTGACTGCCTTCATCACACTCTGGGGGAAATTCAGGTACCGCCGGACACTCATGAGTCACTGCTCAGCATCAGCCGCATACACAAAGCGTTTCCATGATGGAATACAGTTTCAACCAGGAAACACAAGTGCGTCGACGACACGCAATTATATGACAGCGGCGTGGAAGAGGCTCTCTGGAACGTGTAAACTTGTTTTGGCTACGTGTGCTGCAAAGGAAGTGACACTGAAGCCAGAAAAGTTTCAGTTCTACCAGAGAGGTCGAGTTCGTTGGCGTTCGTCTAAGTTGGGACGCCTTTCAATCCACACACGACCGTCTGGCAGCTATCAAGAGCTTCCACATGTCTGACAAGCCGACCATACACGACATCAGATCGTAGTATGGTTGTGTGAACTCAGTCATGAGTGCCTTCAGGGACCTTCTCAAGAAGCCTAAAGTTTCATTAGGCACAAGACACCATCTGTCAGTTAGCTAAGGAAGGCTTATCATATTACGAAAAGACGTGCCCAACAGCCGCGATGACTGACTGGGACAAGGAGGGCATAAGCTTCATTGTCCTCCAACAGTACTGCCACTGCTCTTCGCCAGACACTCCATTCTGCTGTAGGGGACACTGGCGTTTCGCGCTGTGTGGTAGCCGTCACCTGACTGCAGTGGAGGGCGAGGCGCTAGCGATGATGTGGTGCCTGTAAAAAGCCAGACTCTTTCTCAACAAGTGTCTTAACCTAACCATCGTCACGGATCACCGCTCGTCAAGCTACAAGGGTGACAAGCCACTAAAGGACTTGGCTAGCGCCAGGCTGTTCCACTTGAAGTAAAAAAAACTGTAGTTTAGGTTCACCTTTAAATACCTTCCAGGGAAACGGAACAATGCAGCAGACTTCATGTCGCGCTATCCAGCGCTGAAAACATCGCCAGACACCCAACACGCTGATCTCGACGATGACCTCTCATCAGCCATGGCGGCGGCCACAGTCTGCGCCATTGAACATGACACACATGTTATGGATGAAGCTACTGTGAGGAAAGCAGCCGCAGATGATCCTGTCTACCAGTTGCTGCTGACCAAGGTGTCGCCTTTTTTTTTTTTTCGTTTACCTTTTACCCGTGGCGCCGGTAGGCTTCATGGAGACCTTAGATGATTGGTCTCCGCCCGTTAGTAGCGCGGGCTAAATTTTTAAAGTGACGCATCGTTTCACATAGAGAGGCTCATGCTGCCAGCGGAAGCTCCTCGCGCATATAGCATTGCAGTCCCGTCGAGGATAGTGGTATGGCAGCATGTGGATGATCTTCGGCCACTCGGCGGTGGTAACAAAGAAAAGTGGCCAGCACGTGCCGGGACTCGAACGCGGGACCCTGAGCTGGTATGCCCGACCGCTAGCCACTAGGCCACCGCCTCCCCATGGTGACTGGCAGCAGCACAAGACCCAGGAAGTGGCCCGCCTCCGGCCATTCTACAGTGTGATGGCCCAGAAGCTGGTGACTTACACTTATGACCAAGGTTGTGTGCGTCTGGTCATCCCAGACACTCTACTCCAACGGGTGACGTCAAGCTTACACGCGGGCCATCAGGGACTGGACTCAATGCTACGAAGGTCCAGGCAGTCAGTTTACTGGCCAAGGCCTCGTGCTGCCAGTTTACAGGGCCTCGTGCGCTACATGCGAGACCCACGCACCGTCGCAGCCACCACAGATGCTCTCCTTTGCACCACCAACGGAATACCCGTTTCAGATGACGGTGGTGGATAAGTTCCAGCAGGAAGGACAAGCTTACATGGTCTATGCTGACAGGCTCACTGGGTGACTAGAAGTATCTCATTATCACGATGGAACCATCTCCTACTCCCAGAGGATCAAGAACCAGGTTCAACGCTACATCACGCAATGGGGCGCCTCCGATCAAATCGCCATGGACGTTGGCATGAACCTGGTCAGCGAGGAGTCATTCTTCAGGAAATGGGAAGTGGCGGTCTGGATATCTTCTGTGCAGTTCCCCCAGTCTAACAGTAGAGCTGAGACTGCAGAAGACTGCTGAGATAGCGAAGAGGGTCATTAGAGACAACACGGATGGCAGAGGAAGCCTTGATACTGACATAGAGTCACTTGCTCTGCTACAGTACTTGAACACACCACTGAAAAAGGTGAACAACTCCCCTGCCCAACTCACCTCTGGCAAAAAGCTACGAGACGGAGTTCCGACTATAACCTTAGGATGGACAGGCGTTGGGGCCCGACCATGAAACAGCGAAATATGCAAATGACCAGGCAGCAGAACGCGCTGACAGCTGCCAACACGACGAGGAACCTTACACCATTGCAACCTGGCACTGCAGTCCGGCTTCAGAACCAGGCAACAACTTGTGAGATCGGACGGGTATGGTGGTATCCCACACCGTACACGGTGAGGCTGCATGATAGTGGCCGCCTCTCTTTAAGGAACTCTCTCTCTCTCTCTCTCTCTCTCTCTCTCTCTCTCTCTCTCTCTCTCTCTCTCTCTCTCTCTCTCTCTCTCTCTCTCTCTCTCTCTCTCTCCCTCTCCCTCTCCCTCTCTCTCTCTCTCTCTCTCTCTCTCTCTCTCTCTCTCTCTCTCTCTCTCTCTCTCTCTCTCCCTCTCTCCCTCCCTCCCTCCCTCCCTCCCTCCCTCCCTCGCTCGCTCGCTCGCTCGCTCTCTCTCTCTCTCTCTCTCTCTCTCTCTCTCTCTCTCTCTCTCTCTCTCTCTCTCTCTCTCTCTCTCTCTCTCGCACGCTTCCTCTCGCGCTTCCTCTCGCTCTCGCTCGCTCTCGCTCTCGCTCGCTCTCGCTCTCGCTCGCTCTCGCTCTCGCTCGCTCTCGCTCTCGCTCGCTCTCGCTCTCGCTCTCGCTCTCTCTCTCTCTCTCTCTCTCTCTCTCTCTCTCTCTCTCTCTCTCTCTCTCTCTCTCTCTCTCTCTCTCTCTCTCTCTCTCTCTCTCTGTCTTTGCTTATTCTTCCCTCCATACTCCACCTCCTTTCCATATTAAGGATACTGTTACGTATATTTTCCTTGGTTCATACACTGTAAAAAAAAAATTAAGGGAGAGAGAGAGAGAAAGAGAGAGAGAGAGAGAGAGAGAGAGAGAGAGAGAGAGAGAGAGAGAGAGAGAGAGAGAGAGAGAGAGAGAGAGAGAGAGAGAGAGAGAGAGAGAGAGAGAGAGAGAGAAAAAAAAATAAATAAATAAAAGAGAAGAGCCGGGAGAGACGGGAGACGGAAGAGACGGAAGAGAGGGAAGCGGGAGACGGGAGAGAGGGAAGCGGGAGACGGGAGAGACGGGGGAGAGAGAAGCAGGAGACTGGCAGAGCGTCGGAGCAGGAGTGCGACTGATTTGTGTTAACAGTGTTTTCGCCCCGCTCAGAGAAATGAGTCGTGTGCTTGGCAACAAACTCGCCTCCCGCACATGCGAAGAACGGGCGGACCGTCTGACAATACGGACAATTACTCCACCTCACACCGGCCAGTTGATTCCTGATAACCAGAGAGCTCTCTCAATAAACGCACAGCTACCCACTCGTCTGCCTATCTTACAGCAGTTATCATTTAATCACGATACAGGCTTAGAAAAATAGCATGATTGACTCACCAAGAATTGTGGGACAACACAGGAAGAAGAGACGGATGTTTGGTGCAGAATGCACCCAGGTTTAAAAAATTAGGAAACCTTAGGGAAACTTTATGAAACGTTGATGAAAAGCTATGTCAATAAAGCTTATCAACTCAACCACTGAAAGTCTTCTGCAATAGAGGAAGAAGAATAGGTCAAGGAAGAAATCTTTCTCCCGCAAAAAAATAAGTACATGGCAAATGTTTTTTTTTTTTTATGAAGAGAAGCTAAATCCTTGACCTCACTCATCGAGTGACTTGATTAAGTGTTACTTGGATGTGAGGCACATCGACATCGATGTTGAAGTAAGCATAAGATATGGGAAAATCCTCTACGTACATAGAATGTGCATTACATATCCTGGGAAAGACTGCTATGTCATTGATGTCCAAATAGAACAAGGTGAGGCTGAGAACACTGCCCTGTGAGAGAAAAGGGAAGTTCAACGGCAGTAGTCAGCTTGGAGGTGTGATCTCGGAGAAAGAATTGAATAAACAGGGGAACACATC
>JAPQNM010000148.1:72500-80000 GCA_029783475.1 Metacarcinus magister | reverse complement strand
TTCTGAGGAGAGACATGGAGAGGTATGTCAGGAGTTACGCTGAGGATGTAGAGGGTCATTTAATTTCTTTTTTTTTTTTTTATATCAATTAACCGTTGGCGCCAGTAGGCTTTTGGAGGCACAGATGGACTTGCCTCACCTGTTATTTGACGTAGGTTTTTATCAGATTTTTTATAGTGACGCCTCAAATGTTTATGTTCTCTCCTGAATATGTTGAGAACTTGCGAGGCTAAGTGCTACTACAGCCTCAGATGCATATAACATTGTAAGACCCGTTTGAGGACAGTATGGCAGCAAGTTGGGTAGTCTTTGGCCACTCGGCGGTGATATCAAAGAATGAAAAGTGGTCAGCGAATAACGGGGATTCGAACCTGGGACCTAGGCTTGCATACCCGAGCGCTAAACCACTGTATCATCGGCTCAAACCTTCTTATTGAGTCCTGAAGAAGCTTCGCTTCGAGTTTGCATCTCGGATGAATGGTATCCGAACAACAGATTGTTGCCTCGTATTGGCAAATGGCTCGTTGGGCTGGGTACTCTAAGCAGTTGTTCAAGGTAAACCTCCAAACGGGCAACTTTGAACCACTTTGTTACAAGTGATGGATGCTAATCCACCCATTAACAAAGCTGTACCCTCTATTGATGAAGTCAAAAAGGCTGTTGCAAAGTTGAGGGGTGGAAAGGCAGCTGGCATTTGTAATATTAGTGCAGAGCTGCTCAAAGCTGGAGGCGAGGACATGATTTGTAGGTTGCATGCTGTTTTGACTACTGTATTACATTTAGATATCATTCCTCCTGACTGGCAAAGGGGGTTGGTCGTCCTTATCTGGAAATGTAAAGGGGACCGTCAGGATTGCAACAACTACCGCGGGATAACGCTGTTCAGTGTAACAGACAATGTGCTCGCCCATCTACTACTGATGCGAGTTCGTTGTTACTTGTTGTAATATCAGAAACCTGAACAGTCAGGGTTCACACCTGGTAAGTCAACAACTGACCGTATCCTAGCGCTTCACGTACTGGTGGAACGCCGACAAGAATTTCGACAGTGGATGCTCGCAGTCTATGTCGACTTCAAAAAGACGTTTAATTCAGTGCATCGCAAGGCACTCTGAGATCTTCTGCGCCTCTGCGGGATTCCTGCAGGGATCATTAGACTACTATCTGGCCTGTACTCTGGGACTGAGAGTGCTATGAAATGTGGGGTGGGCGTGTCCAGCTTCTTCCCTGTGCATACGGGAGTGAGGCAGTGATGGATCCTTGCTCCATTACTTTTCAATACATGTATGGACTGGGTACTGGGCAGAGTTATGGACTAAAGACACTGTGGAACATCTGTCGGCAACACCAAGATCACTGATCTTATTTTTCCCGACGATGCAGTAATTTTTGCTGAGTCACTGGAGGTTCTGGTGATGGCTATCGAAGCACTGCACAAGGAGGCAGAAACCTTTAGGACTTCAGGTCTCTTGGCCCAAGACTATGGTTCAGGTGTTTGGAAGCTTGCTAGATGGAACAGTACAGTCTATTCATGAGTGAGAACATTGATATCTTGGACAGGTTCACATACCTTGGTAGCGTGGTCCATAAAAATGGTGGGTCACGTCAAGAAGTCTTACGGCTTGGCCTGGCCCATGATGCTATGGACTCGCTCAGCACGAGTATCTGGCGTTATCGGTACCTGTGCAGACGGACAATGATTCAAATCTTCAAATCACTGGTGATCCATGTCTTACTGTATGGCTGTGAGACATGGGCACTGAACATCGATCTGAAGAGGAAAATTGATGTCTTTGGCAATAAATGCCTTCGCAGTATCATGGGGTATCGTTGGAATGACTTCGTGTCAAATCAATGACTGCTCCGTGAAACTGAATCAAGGCCTATTATCAGCATACTCCACCAACGTCAATTCCGGCTATATAGGCATTTAGCTAGCTGTGGTTCCGCTTCTGTGGTCTCGTTTGGTAGGGAATTAGGTTTCTGAATATGAAGGCTTCACGCCTTCCACGTCCTACGCCGAGGTACCCAGACCCTCTGCCCCCTCCCCCAGCCCTTTTCATGGACTTCACCTCGGCAACCACCAAGCGTCAGCGACATTCATCCTCCTCAAGCAGCAGCTCAAACCTTGCTGATTCTGGCTACGTACTGCTTCGACCCGTTCAACCGAGCTGCAAGCTTGCCACCCCTCAAGTCTGCTCGCCTCCATGCACCACCCACCACCACCGCTCCTAGAAACACCACCTCTGCCCCCCTAGCCAAAGCTCCTGTTGTTACCCCCACTAATGACGCCTCCACCTCCGACGCTGGTGCTACCGCATCCTCGACTGCTCCTACGCCAACCCATGCCGCTCAGGCTGCCTCTGTTTCTACCTCTGCCGAAGTCGATGACGAAGACTTCATCACCGTTGCCAACAAGAAATCTCAATCCCGTGCTGCTAAGTTAGAAAACGACCTCGCCCTCGTTCCCCGTCTCTCTCCCACCCCTCATCCTGCGTCCTTCTGTCACGGTGGCACGCCCGCCTTTCCGCCAGGCAGCCTTCCCAGCATTCCGAATAGCGCAGCGGGAGACTTTTGCTACCACCTACGATGCCGTAGCAGCCCTGGAAGAAGAGTTTCCTAATCTTTCCATGAGAAACCTCGTGGGCAAGGACGGGAGCTATGTCCTGCTCCCCAAGGACGAGGCCACTTACAACCAGCTCAGTGCCATCTCCTCTGGACTGGGTGCCACCTACAAACTGTTTCAGCTGGACCCGCAGACGCATACCAGCAAGGCCATTGTTATGGGTTACCCCTTGCGGATGCCTCTCTTTCTCTTTCAGCCTCACCCTCAGGTAAAATATGCCACCAGGTGTCTCAATTCTCTCCTGAAGGAGGAAACCCAGCAGGTTCTTGTTACCCTCCGAGGTCCTCTTCCCCCCCACCTTTCCCTGGGCAGCTGGGGAACTTACTACCTACGTCCCTACACTTCCGAGCCACTGCGGTGCTTCAGATGCCACAGCTTTGGGCACCACCAAGCCAGTAGCATGAGATGACTTATTTGTGGCATTTGCAGCAGCTACCACGAGACGAACACTTGTCTCGCCAAATACAAGGCGAAGGAGACGGTAACTCACAAGTTCCCCAACTGCTCTGGACAACATCACGCCTGGAACCCAGCTAACCTGGGGGCCTGCAGCGGGTCAATCAAGGACACAAACGGCAGGTAGCCTGGTTACAGCAACAGCAGCGCACAACGTCTCCCCCTGCCCCTCCAGGCACCTCCGTCTAGGGACAGCAGCGATGGACATCGCCGCCTGCACCTTCCGCTCCCCCTCTAGCTCCTGACCACTTCCCTCCTCTACATACAGTCCTTACCCAGCTTTCTCCGCCACACCACACCTGCCCGCACACATCCCTTGTCCCCCCAGCATCTCCAGTCCCAGCTGCACAACCCTCCCCACCACCGGGAACACTCAAACTCACTGCTGCCGACCTCCGCACCTTCGGGACGGAGCTGGCCTTTGCCTTCGCCGGGTCACTAGCACAGGCGCTGGGCATCACCCTCAATATAACTGCTCTCGAGACCGTGGTAGACACCATCACGGACAAAGCTGTCACGACCATTGCGGCTATAGCACAAAAGAAGAGCACTGTGCCTGCTCCCCACACCACTCGGGCAACACCACCCGTGCCTCTACCTCGTTTCCAGCCCAGCTTCGAGGAGCATCCAGACCCCTCCCTGTCCAACACAACCAGCCTCACCAAGACAGTGACTCAAACAGAGGTACATTACGAGCAGCCGGTCTCACCATCTGCCAGTGGAACTGCTGCGGGATTAGAAGCAAGTATGCCACCCTCTAAGAAACAGCGCGCAAGGATACTGTTGACTTGTTTCTCTTTCAGGATACACTACTATCAGAACACGCCACCTTTTACTTCTTTGGCTTTCAATCCTGCCTTCTTCCTTGCATCCGTGGTGTCTCCAGAGGCTGCGCCATCTTGATGCGTAACTAACTCGAATGCTCACTAGTTCCGCAAACCATTGACTGTGGGGCCCGTGTGGAGGTACAGGCTGTCACACTACATCTACCAGCTTTGTCCCTTCATATCTACAATCTCTACAGGCTGTCATCTGCCACCCTGACCCTGGAAGAACTTTTTTCCTTGGTTTCCATCGAACCCGTGCAGCTAGCTGGAGATTTTAATGCTCACCACCCACGTCTTGTCTCTCCAAATCGTCCAAATGCAGCTAGTCACCACCTCTACCATGTGCTTGAAATCCTTGGTAGAATGAGTCTGCTGAATGATGTTTCCCTCCCTACTCACTTCAGGCAGGGCAGACTTGATCTTGTCCTGGTATCCACTTGGCTGCGGGGGAGATCTGGGTGGTCATTCCATCCCACTCTTACCAGTGACCACTTTGGGATCCTTCTTCACCTGCGGGTTGACATGAATCCTCCGCCTCAACGACCTCCACTGCGCTACAACATGCGCCTTACAGACTGGCCTCGCTTTCAGTCCATCTTGGAAGACGCCTTCCGAACAACTAGACCGCCTCTCAACCTTGATGACACGGAGACAGACATCGTCAGCAAGATTCATGGGCAGCCGACACCTCCATCCCCTCTATAAAGTCGGGAGGCAGACCACACCGAGATCAGTGGTTTTATGATGCCAAGATTAAAGAGCTTAACCACCGAGTTAACGTCGCACGCAAGGTTTACAGGCGAAACCCTACACATACTACATGCGACTACCTACGCAGCGTTATTCATCACGCCATTAGGCCATTGTGAAGACCGGGCAGAGTGGAAGGAATTGGCTGTCAGACCATTATAGCATTTCCATCACAGACAGGATCCCTTCCAAGTGTACTCAGAAGAGGAATTTAGACCACGATTTCACCTCTATAAAGAATGTACAAAAGGCCTGCTTAGGTGAATACGACAACATTTTCCAGAACCAAACAGTGAAAGAGGTTAGCATCGAGGATTATACTGATACTATACTGGACTATCACTAATGCTGGTACATCCTGGGAGGGGAATAGCTTGATTAACGGTAACAATGTGTTGTCACTACACTTCTCATCTGTAAGACAACAAGGCTAATCTCATACAATTATGTACACAAAAAGCTCATAGCACGCAATCAAATAATTAGTTAATAAAAACTGGTTTCTCTAAAATATGTATCTAATCAGCTATTTTGGGGGGTTTGGAGTCTATTCCATTGATCAACAACTCTAACAATTTAGTATAGGCGTTTTCAGTAGTGGCCAAATCTAAGTCAAACTTCTGGTGTCTTTACTGAATACGTTCAACACGATGTCGAGCGCTTTGCTGCTAGACGACCATGAGGCATGACTGGCTGTGTTTTTCTGGATGCCACATGTCGTTAGTTACCACAAGTTCCCTAATATATTTCAATATTTGCTTTTTTTTTTGGTTTTCTTTTATATTAAAAGCAACATGTATATTATAATTCTTATTTATATCACCAACTCTCATGGTTTCGAAAATCTAACTTTCCTCTGATTTATTCAAAATATAATCCATTTGCGTCTCCTTGCTGGACGAAGATGGAAGTTGCTGCGCACTGATTGCTTGAAAATCCATAGGGCAAGTGCCATCAAACACTGAAAACCGTGTCTTGATAGCGTTTGCTATAAAGGCGTTTTCATCAGTGGCCAAACCTCCTCGTGTTCTTAATGAACACGTTTATAAGGCGTTGGTCGAGCGCGGTGTTGCCACAATTTTCCTAATATATATATATATATATATATATATATATATATATATATATATATATATATATATATATATATATATATATTATATATATATATATATATATATATATATATATATATATATTATATATATATATATATATATATATATATATATATATATATATATATGTATATATATATATATATATATATATATATATATATATATATATATATATATATATATATATATATATATATATATATATGCTTGTTTTTGGTTTTCTTTTATATTAAAAGCAACATATATAATATAAATCTTACGTAGAGCACTAACTCTAATGGTCTCAAACATCTTACTTTCCTCAAATTTATTCGAAATATATATCCTGATTTTCTCCGTATGAAACCACAGCTCCGCACCCTCGTCACCGCCACAACTTCGCGGGCCTTATGTGTTTTGTCTCCATTATTCAAACTCTTACTATGGCTTATTACTTATTTGCAATACTCAAACATCTTACTTCTTACTTTAATTTGATGAAAAATTTCAACACTATAATAAGCTTTCTACTTATCATTTGAAAAAAATATACCTAATTCTGTGTCGAAGTCACAACCACATAATGCATTGAAACATCAACACCCACATAAGGTCGTGAATGCCACATCTCCTTATTTTCTACAAAATCTCTAATATATTTCAATCTTTTTGCTTGTTTTTGGTTTTCTTTTATATTAAAAGCAACATATATAATAAAAATTTTATGTAGAGGACCAACTCTACTGGTCTCAAACATCTTACTTTTTTCCGATTTATTCGAGATATATATCCTGATTCTCTCCGTATGAAACCACACAACTCCGCCTGACTCCATCCAGGTATAGGTCCATATCTCGTTATTTTCTACAAATTCCCTAATATATTTCAAGCTTTATGCTTGCTTTTGGTTTTCTTTCATATCTAAAGCAACATATATAATATAAATCTTATGTATAGCAACAACTGTAATGGTCTCAAACATCTTACTTTCCTCAAATTTATTCGAAATATATCCCGTTTGAGTGTCTTTACTAGATGAAGTTGGAAGTTACTACGCGCTGATTGGTTGAAAAGCCACAGGGCAAAAGAGAGCCTTGAGAGTGTAGGCAAAAATATGCAAAGTCACCACGAAAGATATGCAAGTCACCGCAAAAAGTATGCAAGTCACCGCGTCAGAATGCCACTGATGAACACGCCTTCATAATACTTGCCAGTCACCACGAAATAGTTGTTTGTCATCGCGTCAGAAAGCCGCTACTGAAAACGCCTTAAGAATTACGAGGAATTGTGTTGCATATTCGTACTTTAATTTCATGTCGCTACTTCTTATTAATGTCGCATTATTCATCTCAAAAAATATTTCTGAATTAATTTCATCGAAATAATTTAGAATTTTGAAGACTTCAATCATATCTCCTCTAATTCTTCCCTTGTGGAGTGGGAACATGTCTAACTGTTTCAATCGTTCTTTGTATGATGATTTATTCAATGTAGGAATGTGTTTTGTCGCTTTTCTCTGTACTGTATTCAGCAAGTTTTGGTCTTTAATGCAGTTCAGTGACCAGAGGTGAATCACGTGTTCTAGAAGTGGCCTCACAAATACTGTATAGAGACTTTTCATTACTTTTGGCGATTTGTGATCAAAATTTCTTGAAATTAGACCTAACATCATATTCACTTTCTTACTTGCAGCTGTGCACTGATAACCCATTAAAAGATTATTACTAATGATTACTTTAAA
>JAPQNM010000148.1:57500-70000 GCA_029783475.1 Metacarcinus magister | reverse complement strand
TTGTTACTTATGACAAAGATTACTTTCTAAATCATTCACATATATATGGATGAGCGTGGGTCCCAAAATCAGTTTTCCTCTTTACATTGCTGGATTCCTGTAGATAAGTGGTGACTGATGTAAAACAATTGTTGATAAGTCCAATTGGGGGGAGCGCTCAGAGCTTCCATATATAATGTTTGCAGATGAGTTAATGTCAGTAACCATTTGCTATTAACTGTGGCATCCTGGTGATTTCAGATTAAATAGGAGTTTGAACATTATTGTAGGGATTCTTCTGTTTCACCAAGAAAAATCTTTAAATGTTGTTTGGTCATGTGAAGCTGTGAGTTTTAGAACAATTGATGATTTTGTGTTAAGGTTAAAGTAACTTTCGTGTCATTAGATTTAATACGATTTATTGTGTTTGCTTGATTAGGTATTGAAGTGAGATTTCCAATATCTCATGGTAAAATAAAAAGAAGCAAATGTCATGTGATATTTTACCTAATGAACAAAAAACTTTTTATCCAAGCCTCTTGGTTGTTATCAGAACATGATCTCTATCATGTAATTAATTTTTTTTCACTAAAAGGGTACTGGGTAAAGGACAAAAAAATACGCTAAAAAAAATTTTGCTTGTCACCAGACCCTGTAAAGAGGACAGTAGGATAAATAGAAGCAAGGGGTGGAGATCTACTTAACATTAGGGGTGTCTTGACACTCCTCTTATGAAAAAGTTTAAGTCAGTTTACCAGTGTAAGGGATGAACGAGTGAAGATACTGGTTACTTTTGCATTAGAAAGATAGACAAAATAGGGATGAGAAGAGGTAGAAAGTCTTGTGCAGCGAGGACGCAGGATGGATGGAGGCATGCAGTTAGCAAGTTCAGAAGAGCAGTCAGCATGAAAATAGCGATAGAAGATAGATAAAGATGCAACATTGCGGCGGTGACTTAAATAATTAAGACAATCAGTTAGAGGAGGAGAGTTGATGAGACGAAAAGCTTTAAACTCCATCCTGTTTAAAAGAGCTGTGTGAGTTGAACACCACCAGACATGAGAACCATAATCCATGGGCAGATAAGGCCCTTGTACAGAGTAAGCAGCTGGGAGGGAGAGAATATGGACACAGACGCCATAGGCCACCTAACTTCTTGGAGGTTGATTTAGCAGGAGTAGAGATATGAAATTGCCAGTTTAGATTTTTAGTAAAGGATAGACCGAGTGTGTTTAATGTGGAGGAGAAGGGCAGTTGAGTGTCATTGAAGAAGAGCGGATAGTTATCTGGAAGGTTATGTCGAGTGGATAGTTGTAGACATTGAGTTTTTGAGGCATTGCACAGAACCAGGTTTGCTCTGCCCCAATCAGAAGCTAGTGAAAGATCAGAAGTTAGGCGTCCTACACTCTTGAAAAAAAATGGGTACCACAGGGATGCTCAAAGAGTACTTCTAGTGATGAAATAGTGGTACCCTTTTCTTACCCAAATAAATCTACCCTTTTTGATAAACGCAAATGTACCCTATTTTCAATTCAAATGTACCTTTTTCAATACCCCCCACCCGCCAACGGTTCTCCCTACACCCCACCCCCCCAGTTCCCCCTATACCGCACCCCCCAACGGTTCCCCCTATACCCCACACCACCACCCACCCACTCCCATACCCCACGAGGATGAACATGGAAGAAATTACATACACATATTATTATAAATAATTAATTACATAATAATTACATATACATATAATGATACTTACATAATAATTACATACACTTATATAATAATACACATACATAATCATTACATAAATATTTACACAAAGTACATGTTGAAAAAGATTCCAGACAGTACTCAAATGTGAAAAAAACAATTAATAAGAAACACACATATTCGTATACATATTATGTATGGATCAGAGACGTTGATATGGAACAGAGCATATACATTATCACTGAGCTGCCGTTATTTACCTCATAAATTTTAAATCCCCTATATGTTGTGCATAATAATAATATAGTAATAACATTATAACATCTACAATATGCCTGTGGGCTACCTTAAATGTTACATGAACATACGTTACCCATAATAAGTCGAGTTTCGTCAGCGTATTCGGTGATGGACGTGACTGTGGCCTCAGTTATGATTGGACTGCGGCGCGCTGTGGCCGACCAGGGTTCCAATATTTTCGCGCTAACAAATGTTTTATATTTTCATAAGCTATACATTATATTATATGATCTGGATTATTTTTCAGTTGAGTACAAAGGACAAAGGACATGTACATGATGTTATATTTCTTGTATGATGAAATATAGTTACAGATTATGTACAGGTAAACGTTTTTACAAGTCACCAAAAAATTAAAATCTATGAAAGAAAACTTATTCTGATTCTGAAGGGAAACTAAAAACAAATCAGACTTAAATACTAAATATGGCAAAGTAAACACTTAAATGCCCACTATATAATATGGAATAATACAACAAGTAAATAACTTACCACGTTTTAGCTATTGGGCCGTTCTTGTTCCTTGTGGTAGATGATGTAGGAAAAATTTTATTTTTCTTCATAATATTCATGTGTTTATTCCGCTTCTCTTACGTCATTTCAAAACTTCTCTGTTACCTTCCAACTCTATTGCAGTGCTTGTAAGTGAACTATATTTCAAATTAGTCACCAGTTTTTGCAGTCGTATGATTTAGACCGAGATGCATGACTTGCAATTGCCACCATATAAAGCTAAATAGCAACTGTAGTACGAATAGTTGCCAGAAATCACTTGAAATAATAGTTTTGTATTATCATAAAATAATACACATATATTTAACGCGTTACGTATATTTGAAGTGTTTACGTATTCCAAAACATTGCCTTATCATTTCACTAAGCACAGATCTTTATTTGCATACACATGAAATCAGACTTATTTTACTTATGACTCCACAAATGTACCCCTTATAGCCTGAAAAGGTAGAATGAATCAAAAATACCTTTTTAAGGACCTGTAAAAAGATAGATTTGAGTCATTCTACCCCTTCGGTTGAAGAATAGGATAGATGTATGAAGATCTACCTCATCGTAGTAAATCTATCCTCTTAGAACCCTTCATTTTTTAGAGTGTATAGCAACTCACCTTGAATCATTTAATTCTTGTTGGGTTGGGCATTTGTTGTACGACGTTGAAAAATGCAAGGTGGTGTCATCAGCAAAGGAGTGGCATTGAGTCAGATTTAGGAGATCATTGATGAATATTATAAAGAGAGTGGGTGATACGACAGAACCCTGAGGAACACCACTGTTGATAGTTTTAGGGGAAAAACAGTGACCGTCCACTACAGCAGCAATAAAACGGTCAGAAAGGAAACTGGAGATGAAGGTACAGAGAGAAGGATAGAATCCGTAGGAGGGTAGTTTAGAAATTAAAGATTTATGCCAGGCTCTATCGAAGGCTTTCGATATGTCAAGGCCAACAACAAAGGTTTCACCAAATTCCCTAAAAGAGGATGACCAAGATTCAGTTAGAAAATCAAGAAGATCACCAGTAGACACGCCTTTCCGGAAACCATACTGGCAATCAGAGAGAAGGTTGTGAGCTGATAGATGCCTCATTATCTTCTTCTTAAGGACAGACTCAAAGGCTTTTGAAAGATAGGAACTCAAAACTATAGGGCGATAATTTGAAGGATTGGAGCGGTCACCCTTTTTAGGGACAGGTTGAATGTGAGCAAACTTCCAGCAAGAAGGATAGGTAGAAGTAGAAAGAGTTTGACCAGGCAGGGAGTGAGCTCAGAAGCACAGTTTTTGAGAACAACAAGAGGGACTCCATCCGGACCATAAGCCTTCCGAGAATCAAGGCCAGAAAGGGCATGTGAAACGTCATAATGAAGAATTTTTATTTTAGGGATGAAGTAGTCAGAAGGTGGAGGAATAAGAAGAATATGCCCAGTAATATCCAGAGTAGAGTTGGTAGCAAAGGTTTGAGAGAAGAGTTCAACTTTAGAGAAAGAAGAGTCAGCTCTGGAGCCGTCTGGTTGAAGTTATGGAGGGAAAGATGATGAAGTAAAATTGTTGGAGAAATTATTGGCTAGATGCCAGAAATCAAGAGAAGATTGAGAATTGGAAAGATTTTTATATTTTCTATTTATGAAAGAATTTTTAGTAAGTTGGAGAATAGATTTGGCTTGATTACGGGCAGAAATATTAAGGACATGAGTTTCAGTAAATGGATGGCTATGGTACTGTTTGTAAGCCGCCTCTCTATCTTTGACAGCACGAGAAAAAGCAAAGTTAAACCAGGTTTTTTTAGCTTTAGTATTAGAGAAAGTATGAGGAATGTATAACTTCATACCAGAGATAATCACCTGTGTTATGCGCTCGGCACAAAGAGAAGGATCTCTGACATGGAAGCAATAATCATCCCAAGGAAAATCAGAATAGTACTGTTAGAACCCAAAAGCAATACTTGTGAAGCACACGATGATGAAATTAATGAAGGAACAGAGAATACAGAGCAGTAAGGAACTAGGGCTATGAGAGGCCCCATGAGCTACAAATTCCTAAATGATAAGATTGTCAAAACATATACATTAATCAATTTGCGTTCGTAAAAGCCTCTGAGGCCCACTACAAGATCCTCCATGATAAGACATCGATCCAGCAACGTAGGTTCGCTAAAAGCATCTGAGGCCTACTACGAGTACCTCACGATAAAGAAATGTAAACACCCATTAATCAAGAGGCAAGGTTTACGCGTGTACCTCACGACAACGAAATGTAACCACCCATTAATCAAGAGACAATGTTTACAACCTCGTGAGTCTGGTCTACATCACTTGAGCTGAACTCTGAGAGAAGGAAGCCCAGCCTAGGAAGAATCATCTTAGACTTGGTAGAGAACGGTCACACTTTGAGAAGTATCTCTTAGACCCAAGCCAGCTCGGCTCGCTGTAAAAACAAAACATCACAGCATGACTAAGAAAACCTCAGAAAAACTTGCAAGAAAGAATACAGGGTAAAAAAAGGAAGAAAAGCCCTAACGACAAGAAAAGAAGAAATAAGGATAATAAACAATAAAGAAGAGTCCTTACAAGAAGAATACAGGGTAAAAGAAGGAAGAAGAACCCTAACGAAAGGAAAGAAGATCAAGGATAAAAAAGGGGCGAAGAATCCTTGCACGAAGATTACCAGGAAACAAAAGACGAGGGCCTGAAGAACAAGACGTCAACGTGAGTAGAAGTTGAGAGTCGAGCTGGCTTGTATATATATTGTCAAAGGTCTAAATTAGGATTGATTTAATTAGGATTGATTTAGTTACGATATATGTAAGTGACTCGTAGTTTATTGTATAACACGTATCACAAGTAGAATAGGAAACCGACATTAAAGAGAGAAATAACGGAAGAGTATAAGGAGTATTATATTATATCTTGAGAATAAATCTAGAGACAACACAACCTTTTACAGCCCTGAATTAACGTTTCTGAAGAGAAGACGTTATCTGTTGCCATATTTTCCATAAAGTATTATTCTTGAGGACCCTTGGAATAACACGTCCAAGAAATCACCAAAAGTTGTATTCAAGTAATTACAGCTTACTTGATATAAGTAAGTAAGTAATTGTTAGTGGAAGGGCGGGTTTCGACAGTGGTGGCAGCGGTGGGATGTAATTGTATTGTGTTAGTCTAAGATAGAGCAAAAAAAGGGCTTCGATCATCTATGTTCTTTGATCTAGATCAAGGTAAAAAAATAATTCATTGTCCCCCTGAAGTCGCATACATTCCATCAGGCGTTAGTCATAGAAGTGAAGAAAGTACTGAGTCTCTCGAGTGGTTTTACAAAAACTTAGAGATGGAGAATGCAGGAATTCCACAGCAGGGTCAGAATATGTTAGCCTCCCCACCACAAAGCCCACATAGCATGGGAGGGGCGGGAGCAGGGAATATGGGAGGAACGACCATAATACAATCGCAAGATTTAGCCAAAATAATAGCTGAAAACACCAAATACAACCTTGCTAGAGTACAAGAGCTGCCCTACTTCAGTGGAAGTGAAGCAAGATACGGTAGAAATCCAGAACACACGTGTGAGATAAGCGCCTCAAAGTGCATGGAAGATTTAGAGGCGAGAACCAAGTTCAATTTTACCGACGAAGGGAGAATCGAACTAGCAAAACAATATACTGTAAGAACAGCAAGGCTAATAATAATGACAGCCCTACAGCAAAGTGGGTACAGCTGGGCCGCGGTCAAGGACAAATTAAATGAAGTCTACCCAGAGGAGGAAGATTTTGCAAATTAAAGATACAAATTAAGTAATGCAAAAAGACTACCAGGTGAAACAATCACAGAGTTATACGTCAGAACAGATTCACTAATGCAGAATTTGATAAAAATGGATCCGGGTTGCATAGTATATGTAAAACAAGACCAGATAGCAGCGTTTAGAAAGGCCCTGCCCCCTGCATTTGACTCATGTCTCCACGGCCCCAAGAAAAAAGAACCAGCAGAGGTGTATAAATATGCATTATATTTTGTGCGGAATCACCCGCAGTGCAAATTGACCAACGCTGATTTAAGAAAGGAAGTAAAACAGTCTGTGAATATGACCTTCAGTACAAATCCTCAACCCATAAAAATGAGGCCAATGGAGAAAAACACATACAAATGCTATAATTGTCAAGGGATTGGACATATAGCACAACACTGTAGGAAGAAAGGAATACGGTGCGATAGCTGTGGGTTAAACAATCACCGCACACATGAGTGTACACGAGCCCCTAAAAGGCATTGTGGAAACTATGGGGTGACACATCATGTCACACCTGATTGTAGAAGACCAAGGTGGACAGTATACAGAAGAAAAAAAAATCCAATTACAAGCCCAGGATGTAAGACAGACAGAGAAGGAGCTAAAAAAAGAAAACCATACAGTGGGAAGTGTGGAGCATTATAAAATAAGTCAAGAGTTTGGTCTGATCGCAGCAGAGATAAAAACTACAAACACAGAATAAGGGACATACAAAGGTGACCGCAAGTGTAAGCTTAATAGAAAAACAATTCATAGAAGACAGAGAAATAGAAGGAACAATAATTACCAAGGAAGCAGTCGACATAGTTGCAATAAACCAAGACACCGTGAAAAATAAAGGAACAATAGAGGTCTTAGTCAAAGTGGGCACGGAAGGGTTAAAGTTACGCTGAACAGGGTACAGAAACTTGTTTTCTGGCCGGGAATTAAAAGAGACGTAGAAGAATATTGCAAGAAGTGTACGGTATGCTGCAGATTTTAAAGTATCGGAAATGCATACCCTGTACCTTTAAGACACTATCCTGATGAAAGTGCGCCTTTTGAGCGTATACATATGGACCTAGTAGGACCCATGGGAACGTCAGACAAGGGAAAGAAGTACATTCTTACTGTAATAGATGTATTTACACGATTCCTTATAACGGCGTCACTAAGAAGCAAAGAAGCAGCAGAAGTAACGAGAGCATTCTATAAGAATGTAGTATGTATAAATGGTGTCCCAAGAACCGTAGTCACAGACCAAGGAAAAGAGTTCGTGAATCAAATATTTGACGGAATTGCAACGCAATTACAGATGAAGCATGCAGCAGTTACGGCATATAGACCGTCAAAAAATGGAATAATAGAAAGGGCAAATTATACCCTCGTGAATATATTGAGAACTCTAGTTGAGAATAATCGAGCGATATGGGATGAAATGCTTCCGGTGGCGACACAAGCTTATAATACAGCGTATCACAGAATGATAAGAGACAACCCATATTACCTACTACACTTAAGAGACCCTAACATTCCCCATAAAATGTTAGAGACAGAAAGAAGGTCATGGTATAATGTACAGAATAGGCCTGTTGCGAAGTATATAGCAATAAGTGAGGATAGGAATACTCATTTCTTAATAGATAATTTTGAGCACAAGACAAGGAGCAAATCTTTCTCAAAGGTATTTACGTGTTTTACTCAGGCAGTACAAGAATGATACTTCATTACAAAAGGATTGTTGCATAAATCAACAAAAGCAATAGATTGAATTTTTTATGTTCTCGACATCAGTAAATTAGGAGGCGACGCTCCCTTAAAAGAGTTGTGTGAGTTGAACACCCCCCCCCCATGAGAACCATACTCCATACGTGGGTGGATAAGGCCCATGTACAGAGCAAGCATCTGGGAGGGAGTGAAAAATGGACGCAGACGCCATGGAACACCTAACTTCTTGGAAGCTGACTCTTCTTGTGTTGGGTGCAGACAGGTCATTGATAAGCAGGTTGTAGCCTGGGATAGACATGACTTGAATATCTGGTATTGTGCCTGTCTTTTCCTTTATTTCAGGTAATATCATGATATCAAAGCTATTAATGTTGTTAAGTGCTAGCAGAGTGTCATATTTACTCATTATAGAGTTATCAACGTTAGTGTACTACACATTTTGGTCTCATGATGAATTAACTGGCCTTTTTTTTCTTTTCTTTTTTTTTCATTTTTTTTCTTTTTCTTACATTAAAAGGGTACTGGCTAAGGGAAAAATAAATCATGTATAAAAAAAAAAATCTCGTTTTGTCGCCAGACCCTGTAAAGAGGACAGTAGGAGAAATATAAACATGGGGGAAGTCCAAATTAGTGTGAGAAGTGTCTTGACACTCCTCTTTTGAAAGAGTTTAAGTCATAGGCTGGTGGAAAAACAGACAAAGGAAGAGAGTTCCAGAGTTTACCAGTGTAAGGGATGAAAGAGTGAAGATACTGGTTAACTCTTGCATTAGGTAGATGGACAGAATAAGGATGAGAAGAAGTAGAAAGTCTTGTGCAGCGAGGCCGCGGGACGGGGGGAGGCATGCAGTTAGCAAGTTCAGAAGAGCAGTCAGCATGAAAAGAGAGGTAGAAGATAGATAAAGATGCAACATTGCGGCGGTGACTTTAAGAGTGAAGACAGTCAGTTAGAGGAGGAGAGTTGATAAGGCGAAAAGCTTTAGACTCCACCCTGTTTAAAAGAGCTGTATAAGTTGAAACACCCCAGACATGAGAGCCATACTCCATACATGGGCGGATAAGGCCCCTGTACAGAGCAAGCAGCTGAGAGGGAGATAAAAATGGACGCAGATGCCATAGGACACCTAACTTCTTGGAAGCTGATTTAGTAGAAATATGAAATTGCCAGTTTAGATTTTTAGTAAAGGATAGACCGAGTGTGTTTAATGTGGAGGAGAGGGGAAGTTGAGTGTCATTGAAGAAGAGGGGATAGTTATCTGGAAGGTTATGTCGAGTAGATAGTTGTAGAAATTGAGCTTTTGAGGCATTGAACAAAACAAGATTTGCTCCGCCCCAATCAGAAACTAGTGAAAGATCAGAAGTTAAGCGTCCTATAGCATCTCGCCTTGAGTCATTTAATTCTTGTTGGTTTGGGCGTCTGTTGTATGACGTTGAAAAATGCAAGGTGGTGTCATCAGCATAGGAGTGGATACGGCATTGAGTCAGATTTAGGAGATCATTGATGAATGATAGAAAGAGAGTGGGTGATAAGACAGAACCCTGAGGAACACCACTGTTGATAGTTTTAGGCGAAGAACAATGACCGTCCACTACAGCAGCAATAGACCGGTCGGAAAGGAAACTGGAGATGAAGGTACAGAGAGAAGAATAGAATCCGTAGGAGGGTAGTTTAGAAATTAAAGATTTATGCCAGACTCTATCGAAGGCCGACAGCAAAGGTTTCATCAAAGTCCCTAAAAGAGGATGACCAAGATTCAGTTAGGAAAGCAAGAAGATCACCAGTAGATCGGCCTTTATGGAAACCATACTGGCAATCAGAGAGAAGGTTGTGAGCTGATAGATGCCTCATTATCTTCTTGTTAAGGACAGACTCAAAGTCCTTAGAAAGGCAGGAAATCAAAGCTATAGGGCGGTAGTTAGAAGGATTGGAGCGGTCACCTTTTTTAGGGACAGGTTGAATGTGAGCAAACTTCCAGCAAGAAGGATAGGTAGAAGTAGAGAGACACAAACGAAAGAGTTTGACCAGGCAGTGAGCGAGTTAGGAAGCACAGTTTTTGAGAACAACAGGAGGGACTCCATCCGGACCGTAAGCCTTCCGAGAATCAAGACCAGAGAGGGCATGGAAAACGTCATAATAAAGAATTTTAATTTTAGAGATGAAGTAGTCAGAGGGTGGAGGAGTAGGAGGAATATGCCCAGTATCATCCAAAGTAGAGTTAGTAGCAAAGGTTTGAGCGAAGAGTTCAGCTTTAGAGAAAGAAGAGACAGCTGTGGGGCCATCTGGTTGAAGTAAAGGAGGGAAAGATGATGAAGTAAAATTGTTAGAGATATTATTGGCTAGATACCAGAAATCACGAGAAGAGTTAGAGTTGGAAAGACTTTGACATTTTCTATTGATGAAAGAGTTTTTAGTAAGTTGGAGAATAGATTTGGCATGATTACGGGCAGAAATATATAGGGCATGAGTTTCAGCAGATGGATGGCTACGGTACCGTGTGTGAGCCGCCTCTCTATCATTGACAGCACGAGAAGAAGCAGAGTTAAACCTGGGTTTTTTAGCTTTAGTATTAGAGAAAGTATGAGGAATGTATGGCTCCATGCCAGAGATAATCACCTCTGTTATACGCTCGACACAAAGAGAAGGATTTCTGACATGGAAGCAATAATCATCCCAAGGAAAATCAGAATAGTACTGCTTGGGCTGGGAATGATTTGTCATAAAGGTGTGGTGGCGGTCCTGCGATTGGATATAATTTTAACGACACCAGAAAGCCGTGGAGGTTTACAAGAGGACCCACAGGTGTGTGAACAACCATAAATTAGGTGGTGCTAAGAAAGCTGTACTGAGTGTTTGAACTTAGACGTATTTTAAGGATGAAATTTTGAGCCTTCCTGCAAAACACTCCTTGACCCTCGGGCTATTTTCTGCGCATGCGCAGTTGATACTGACGCCGTTGCTATGGTAACGCATGCCTGATTAAGCAGAAAGCTTGAAATTCCACCACACTGCCACCACCCGCCCTTATGCCCACACACTAAATAAACCACCAATCATCACCTTGATAAATAAGCCCATAACCTGAAGATTGAACGTCTCTCTCTACATCACCACGAAACATGTCACAAGGCAACCCTCCCGCTGCCACTACGCAGTCGTTGGCACCGCACGGCGCTCAACCCTCACTACAGTTCCCAACTAGGGAATACTTGGAGAAAAACTTCAACAAGCCAGACCTCCAAAAACGGTGTCGAGAACTGGGTATGACAAAAGTATGGGTGACCAAGGACGAACTTATCAACATGATTCTTCAAAAAGGTCAACCAGTCCCTCAAGAACAAGACGACTCAGACCCAGCATCTCCACCACCTGGTGACCAGATACCAGTACCTTTACCATCTGACGACCGGGAACCAGCGCCCTCAACACCTGGCGACCGAGAATAAACCTCTCTACCACCTGACAACCGAGGACCAGCCCCCTCTCCACCACTGGATAACTTGGAGACAGCCCCCACATCAACTGACGACCTGCAGCCTGCCCTTCTACCTGCAGATAATTTGCAACCAGCCCCTACATCATCTGACGGTCCAGGTCCAGCCTCCGCATCTCCAGTCATCACGCACACAGTCTACACATTTTCTGACAAACCACAGACTGTGAAAGAAAGCGACGCAGCATTGATTGAGGTACGAAAAGACATTGCATCAATCAGGGCGAAGATGGAAACTAAAGACTTGGAGATCGAGTATCTGAGCACGGAAATCAAGGCGGCTTACTCAACTATTGAAACCCTGCAACAACGAGTTACCGAACTGGAGCAGCAAGCATATAAGTGTAGCAAGCAGTGCGATCATGGGGCAGTTCCTGCATCTCCTACTGACTGTCTTCTTCTCGGGGACACTAACCTACGAGGAATTATTGGCTCTGACCTAACAGACACCTGCTCGGTAAAGACCATCACCGAAGCAAACATGGACTTGCTCAGAAGCTGGGTGAATGAGAAGCTCACCCGGAGCCCTTCTGAGTGCGTGATATACAGCGGTATATACGACATTCTTAATGACGTTGCTCCTGAAATGATTTTAGATAATTTAGGCTTGTTAATTAGTGACCTTAAGGAGAAAAACACTGATATAAAAATTTACGTTTGTGAAATTGTGCCGATACCAACGTCGCAAGATATACAAACTAAGATAGATGACTATAACGGACACTTAGAAAAATGGTGTGAAACAAACGGTGTGAAAATTATAAGAACAGTACCTACATTCAGACTTGGCACCGTTGACCTTGACGACTTATGTTTTGAGAAAGTAAGGGGTAACGTACAGTCCCCTGGAGACTGTACAAGGCTCTCCCTAAAATAAAAACTGATCGCAGGGAGAGTATATCAGGCTCTTCCTAACCAAAATACCAAATCAGGCGACATATGTCAACCTCATTTTTCTTGGGATCTGTGGATCTGTCATTGGCTGACCTCCAGTGACCCGTCTTAATCCTCAAATCC
>JAPQNM010000148.1:40000-50000 GCA_029783475.1 Metacarcinus magister | reverse complement strand
ATGAGTGTAAAAGGCATAGGGTTAGGGTTGACCATATAAATGCTCAAAGTTTTTTAGCACATAAGGACGAAATAAATATATTGATTAATGAAAGGGATACAGACATACTATGTATTAGTGAAACTTGGTTACTTCCAGAGATTTTAGACGAACATATTTCGATCCCTGATTATGTATTATATAGATGTGACGTTGGAAGAGGCGGAGGTGTCTGTGTCTATGTGAAAAATATTTTTACAGTTACTCGTTTAAAAGTTGATATTGAAAGACCAACAGGGGTTGAAGACATATGGCTGGGTGTTCAGAGCAATAAACTACCTACTGTTGTAATTGGTTGCCTGTACCGTCACCCTAAAGCTCTCTTGACATCTTTTAATTATATTGCTGATGTTTTAGATTTTATGATTTTACAAAATAAGTTGTTTTATCTTTTAGGTGATTTTAATGATGATCTTTTATCAAGTAGGAGTAAGCTTAAGAAAATTATTTTTAATGCCAAACTTACGTCTCTTGTCTCGCAACCAACTAGAATCACATCAACCTCAGCTACTCTGTTAGATACAATTGTTACTAACAAGCAAGAGTCTGTGATACAATCTGATGTCATTCCTTGTCTTGTAGGGGACCATGAACTTATTACTGTTACCATTAACCTGAAGAAACCTAAAACTTTGCCAACTGTTAAAACCATTCGAGAACTTAGAAATTATTCTCCAAATGTTCTCTGTGATCGATTATTACAAGACTGCCATAACTTAAATAAGATATACGCAACGGACAACATAGACGTGCAAGTCAAAATTTTTACGGAAAGTTTTAACCAATGTTTAAATGCATGTGCACCTTTAGTCACCAAGGAGGTCAAAAGGCCCCCTGCTCCTTGGATGTGTGATGAATTGAGGGAACTTATAAGGGAGAAAAACAACGTCAGAGGAGACCTAAAACTTGATAGAAATAACATACGGTTACAAGAAAGACATAAACATTTAAAGAAAAAAGTAAAAAAGTTACTCAATGAAACAAAGACAAAGCACTACGATAAAAAAATTGAACACAGTAAAGGTGATAGTTCAGCCATTTGGAAACTATTGAGAGAGTTAATCCCTAATTCCGGGAAAAAGTCAAATGATTCAGTTGCAGAGGAAGGAGAAAAAGTGAAGTCCCTTGCAGATACATTTAACAACTTTTTTGCCAACGTGGGGAGAGAAACATTCATGAAATCTCAGCAAAACTCACCAATAGATCACTTCATAAGTCATGCTACCAACCAAGATATCACTAACCTCCCAAGTAACTCTTTCAGACCACAACCCATTGACAGTGACACAATTATTCTAATAATTAAGACTTTGAAAAACAGTAACTCATGTGGTTGTGATGGCATCCAATTACGATTTTTGAAAGACTGTCTCCCGGTGATAATCCCTTACATAACATGTATACTAAACACATCCATAGTGACTGGAACTTTCCCTCAACCGTAGAAGGAAGCCATTGTTGTTCCTATCTTAAAGTCTGGCGATGCTAACCAATCTCAAAACTATCGACCTATTTCTCTCCTATCCATTCTCTGAAAGATTCTAGAGAAAGTTATAGCAAGTCAACTTACCAACTATCTAGAAGAGAACCATTTGCTGAGTAATACCCAACATGGTTTCAGAGCTCGATTATCAACGGAAACCGCTCTTACATCACTCTCCAACTTATTATATGCTAATATTGATAATAAGAAAATTTCACTTATAGTACTCTGTGATCTATCAAAGGCTTTTGATAATGTAAACCATGCATTCCTAATGAGCAAGTTAAATAAGCTAAGAATTGACAACTTTTGGTTTGAAAGTTACTTGCATAACAGAACGCAACGTGTACGGATGGGAAAAACACTATCAGAAATTTGTGAAATATCATATGGTGTGCCACAAGGGTCAGTACTGGGACCAATTCTATTTTTAATATATGTAAATGACTTTTCCCAATGCATCCCTGACTGTCATGTACTCCAATACGCTGACGACACCCAGCTCATACATACTGGCACTGTTGATAAAATAGACGAGCTTATTCTCAAAGGTGAAAATACATTATCTTTAGTTAAAAACTACTTCCAGACAAATGGTCTAATGCTAAATACAAAAAAAACTCATTGCATGTTTATGGGAAGCAGAAACTATATCTCTGAAATACCACCGAACACCTCCTTAAGAGTTGACGGATGTGCGATTGTTCCAAGCAAATCATTAAAAAATCTCGGTATTCACTTCGATAACTGTTTGAATTTTGATAAACACATAAACGAGATTCGAAAGAAAATTCTTGGTACCTTGATTTACGTAAACCGTATTAAAGCTAACTTGAATAAGAATGCGCGACTAATATCCATTCACTCTCTTGTCTTGAGCAATATTTACTATGGTATCAAAATATGGGGCACCACTTATACAACTCATCTACACCAAGCTCAAAAGCTACAAAACTTTGCTGCCAAAGTAGCGTTGGGTGGCGGAGCAAAACGTGATCACGCCACACCGTTTTTAAGACAGCTTGGGTGGCTTAAAATAGATAATAAGTATAAATACGAACTTGGGTTAACAATCTACAACATTATCAAAGGCAATACCCCGAACTACTTAATGTCCTTGCCAACATTAAGAGATATACGTTCTCTTCCCACTAGACAACAGCAACAATTGTATACTCCTAAAACTAATACAAACATCGGTGAAAGGTCTGTACTTGTGGCAGGACCAAAGTTATGGAATACTCTTCCCACAAAGGTTAGGAATGCTGGCACCTTATCTTCATTTAAAAAAAACTGTTGTTGAGTCATCTCTTAAATGAACAATTCAACACATAAAATCTACTGACTCGTGTTTTAACTAATGACCTAGCTTTCTTTTATTTTTAATGACGAATCCTTAATGGACGATTATTTTACATAGATTTAAACTTTTGTGTATTTTATCTTTGTGATATTATTATTGTATTATAAGATGTCCAGAATAACCATTGTCAAATGGAGAATAAATATCTGAATCTGAAATCTGAATCTGCCTCAGGTCCTCCCACTTAGCAGAGTTGAAATGCCAGAAGCACCTCTGCTTAGGCGGGTCCTGAAGCTGAACTGGAGTGATAGGACAGGTAACAGAAATAAGATTGTGATCGGAGGAGCCCAACGGAGAAGAAAGTTTAACAGAGTAAGCTGAAGGGTTGGAAGTTAGGAAAAGATCAAGAATGTTGGGCGTGTCTCCAAGGCGGTCAGGGACACGGGTAGGGAACTGCACTAGCTGCTCTAGGTCATGAAGGATAGCAAAGTTGAAGGTTTGATCACCAGGTTGGTCAGTAAAAGAAGATGAAAGCCAAAGTTGGTGGTGAACATTGAAATCCCCTAAAATGGAGATCTCAGCATAAGGAAAGTGAGATAGGATGTGCTCCACTTTAGAAGTCAAATAGTCAAAGAATTTTACATAGTCAGAGGAATTAGGTGAGAGATATACAGCACAGATGAATTTAGTTAGAGAGTGACATTGAAGTCTTAGCCAGATGGTAGAAAATTCTGAAGATTCAAGATTGTGGGCACGAGAGCAAGTAATGTCGTTACGCACATATGCGCAACTGCCAGCTTTGGATTGAAAATGAGGATAGAGAAAGTAGGAGGGAATATAGAAGGGGCTGCTGTCAGTAGTCACAGACAACTATGTTTCAGTTAGGAAGAGAAGATGAGGTTTAGTTGAGGAGAGATGATGTTCCACAGATTGTAAATTAGATCTAAGGCCCCGAATGTTGCAGAAATCGAGAGTAAAAGTGTTAGAGGAAGTGTCAAGACACTCGAGGTCGTCAGCAGAGGGGCAGTCCGACCTGGGGACATTTGTGGTCCCCTCCCCAGATGGGGACTCCGAGGCTGGGTGTGGTGAAGCCATTTTTAAATTTTGATTTGAAGAGAGTGTAAAAGTGTAAGGTGTAGTAATGTTATGTAGGTAGTAGAAGAAGTTGTCTTTAGGGAGCAGGCTGCAGCTGCTCTCTTATGTAAATGAGACACTAAGGGAACCGGGAAGAGAGGACACGGGGAATCACTCAGTCTGCAGCATTGCCTACATCCCCGTAAGTACCTCTCCTGGAGTATTCCACCGGGCGGCAGGTGTCTACTGCCTACTCCAGGCTTTGTTGTTTCTGCTAGTGCACTTCTTCACATGGACTGTGACTGTGTTTCCTGCTTGATTCAAATTATTTGGCTTCTCTGATGATCTTGAAGGAAGCAGGCAAATTTTTTTTACTCGGCCACTTGGTTCTTTGTTAGGTCTGGTCTAATGTAGACTTTCTTGTAGACGTCATGACTGCTGTCTCGCAGTTCCTTAGCTTTGTACAGTATTGTCTTCCTGTCTCCAACAGAATCAAGCTCTATCTTCAGTAATCGGTCCTTCCCTTTTCTAGCACTACCAATTCGTGTTGCCATTTTTATTTTAGTGATCAGCTTGAAATCTTCTTTAATCATAGCTGTGGCCAACTGAATATCATTTGCTGGTGTGCTTTGCTCTGATAAGTTGGCAACACTCAGATTTTGCTTCCTCTGTTCGATCTGTTCAAGTTCCGTGAGCCCCTGCTTCAATTTCCTTGTGTCACTGAATCCAGAAGCTGGAACTGCCTCCTCTTTCTTCATGCTTGGAAGTTGTACCTCCAAAGCCTGGAGTGCAGCTGTTTTTGTGGCACTGGCTGTGTCCAGCTTCTGTTCCAGCTCATTCTTGAGAACCAGCAGGTGTGATGTGTCCTGTGTTGAGGATTTTTTTGTCTCAGCCTCTAGAGTTGACAGACGGGCATCAAATAAGCTTTGCAATGCATTTAATTTCTGGTTGGTGTCCTTAACTTGAATTTTCAGGCTAGATAGCTCACTTGTATTGGTCGAGCACTGTGTTGTCAGTTTATTAAGTGAAGCTTCAATGTCATTATGCTCACGCTGAATTGCAATTACTTGTATTATAAGGTTCCTGGTCCCATGCTTACAGATGCAGTCCCTGCACCTGGCGGCGGCGAGAAGTGGACGTGTTACTTGGAACTCCGTTTATCGTTTTCTGGCTTACCTGTGATTGTATTTGGAGGCTGTCAATATTGCTCATAAGGGAGTGCTAGAGGTAGTATATGTGGAATTGTTCTCATAATGTCTCAGAGAAGCGTAGTTACAAGAAACTCAAGAGGTGGAGGTGGAACTCAGGGACAGAGCAAGCGGGTGCTTACCTCACCACCACCATAACAACAACAAATAAGGAAACATACAACGAAACAACAAGGAAACATACCCCTCAGAGACAACACTCCAGTAGGAATAGGAGGTACATACAGAGGCAGAAGAGGTCAGAACAGTTTTTCAAACAAGGATCATGAATGCAATGGTGGGAAATATGGTTGTACATATCAACATGATGACAAGGCAGAACCATGTGATTGGATCAGTTGTGATGGATGTTCTCTTTGGTTTCATTGTGAATGTATAGAAATTTCTAGACCAGTGTTTATGTATTTTGAATCACAGAAGAAATCATTTATTTGTGATGAGTGCTCAGAGAATGCACCAAATTTGTTGAAAGCAAAGGATTTTTTGAAGGTCATGAGAAACAAGATGGTCATAATGGAACAACATATAGCCACCATGAATAGTGATGTCGAAGAATTGAAAGAAAAAACAGACAATAAGGTGAACAAAAACTCAAAGAGGCGGTATGGGAGCAGATAAACGAATTCAAAGAAGATGAGGAAGAAAAGGCCTATAGAAAACCAAACCTCATTATTAGGGGTATGGAAGAAGCTAGGTCTGCAGATCCTACCATCAAAAAATCTGAAGACACAAACTATATTAACGCTAGCTAGGGACTTAAAAATTGAAGAACAAATCGAGATCAGGTCTTTGACTCGATTGAATCACCCCTACAAGCAAGAATAACAAGGCCAACAGGCAGATAAGAAGCCAAGACTACCCAAAGGTGTCCTAGGTAATGAGGACCAGAAAAGGAGGATATTACACAAACACAGAGAAACACGTAGAAATGCATCAGCTGATGATAACATCCAAATTATGCCAGATAAGACTTTCAAGGAGAGACAAGAACATGTAAAGTTAGCCAAAAAACGTGATGAGAGGAACAAGTATCTAGATGAAACAGAAACAAGGGGAAAAAAGTGGATACTATCCCGAGGAAAATTGAGGCAGTTACCAGTGACAAGACCAACAAGGAACTATTTACCCCAGTACACAGACAGATCAAGGGTGACATCCAACACACAACTGAGTTCCCCGGAGAAAAGTCTGATTCCACCAAACCAAGAGAATTAGTTAGTTGTAGCAAACCAGTAGTAAGTTTAGAAGCAATTAAATGTATATACACCAATGTGGATGGGATCAAAACTGCATGCAAAAGTGATCAAGTAGCATTACTTGTAAATAAGGAAAGGCCACATGTTATCTTTATAATAAAGATAACAGGGCCGTCGCCACCGCCCCAACTGGTGGTTCTACAACGAGGTGGTCAGAGAACACATCCACCGGGTCAACGTACATAGGAAGCTGTACATAAAGAGTCCAACCCGCACCAACCTGAGGCTGCTACAGGACGTGGTGACACGCGTGCGGCAGGTGTCTCAGCAGGCCAAAGAGGCTAAGTGGTTGGAATGGTGTGCCACTTTCAACCAACACACCTCTCTCGGCCAGCTGTGGAGAAATGTGAGGACGGCTTCTGGTGCAGCCCCGCCCCGCCCACCCGTCCACCCACACCCGCACCAAGAGGCTGAAAGACTCATCGACATCTTCACCGCGCGAGGCTCCAGCACCCAACTTCCTCCTCACACTCGCCACCTCCAGTAACAGCTCCGGCTGCACCGTGACGAGGCTGTCAGGGAGGCACGGGAAGTAGCTGATGCGACCGACCATCCTTTCACCCGTCAGGAGCTGACCAGGGCCAAAAAGAGAGGAAGCGACACAGCAGCAGGGGCGGAGGGATTAACATACTCGATGCTCGCACACGCCGGGCCAGCTGGGGACGCCGCCCTGCTGGTCATCCTCAACTCATTTTGGTTACCAGGTCACCTGCCGCCCGCGTGGAAGGAAGCCGACATCCAGCCCATTTCCAAGCGCAGGGAACCCACCAAATTCAGACCCATCTCCCTCATCTCCTGCACAGCCAAAACAGCCGAGAGAATGGTGCTCTCGCGACCGCAGTGGCGAGTGGGAGCCCTCCACTCGTATGTGTTCGGCTTCACCCGAAGGGTGAGCACAGCTGACAGCCTCATCACCCTGCTGACGCAAGTCAACCACCGCCCCACAGCAACAGTTTTCCTCAACCTTAAAAAGGCATTCGAGCTGCCAGCCCCCAAGCTATTTTCGCCGCCTTCGTGAGGAAAGATTACCTCCAAGATTACCTCCAGCACCGTTGGGCCAGAGTCAAGTTCCAGGGCCATAAATCATCCTACAAGGAGCTTGAGAACGGGACGTCACAGGGTAGCATCCTCAGCCCGTTCTTATTCAACCTCCTGATGGAGCAGTTTGTCGCCCTGACCTTCCAGGATGGCACAGTCCTACTCAGCTACGATGACGACCTCGCCCTTGTTGTCAGCGGGCGGGGCAACAAGCTCAACAAGACCCACTTAACCTCATCAGCGACAAGTACGAGGAGCTCGGACTGAAGATCTCGGCACAGAAGTCCCTGGCACCTTACAGAGCCTAGCCGCGCAGGGGAGGCGGGTCAGGCTCCACTGGATACCCAGCCACGTGGGCGTATGAGGCAACGAGGCTGCTGACGAGGCTGCCAAGGAGGCTGTCATAGGCCTCAGAGTTACCAATCGCGTTACGCCCAGCTTCCAACAGGCGAAAGCCCAGGCGAGACGAGCCGCAGCCCGCAACACACACCAGAGGCACCGGGAGCTGGAAACAAGGAAGAGGCAGGCAGCCTGGTATGCTGCAGCCACGGCATACTTCCCACTTGACGCCGCCCAACAGCTGCCCAGGGGAGACGGTACACTCCTGCAGCGCGTAAGGCTGGGCTTCTGTACCAGGGAGGAGCTGCACGACGGATTCCAGGGGCAAGAGTGCGACCACTGCGGTAGGGACACCCGTCGTCCCCTGCTGCACTACCTCATGTCCTGCCCCGCCACAGCAGCACTAAAATCAGCACCAGCAGGAGCAGCCGAGCCTGCAGATGGCGACTGCTGAGCAACCGGGATAGACTGCTGGAGGTGCTTAGAGCAGCTCCCCCTCCCCGCTGACTCACCACACCTCCCGCCCGAGCCACGAGAGACGCAGGCAACTCACCGTCACCACACCAATACGCGCCACTCACCAAGACAAGGACAACCTCCTCACTGGCGGGCTGATGCCCGCATTGTATTCCTATGTATATCTTACTTTGTTTGTCTATGCATAAGTTTACAATAAACCTTAAAATCAACCAACTAACTTATGTGTTGCACCTACAGATCACCATATGCATCTAGTGATTACAATGAAAGCATCAGACGGACTTTACCAGCAATATCAAATAGTCATGTGGATCAAGTACTAATATGTGGTGACTATAATTTTAAGCAAATAAACTAAAAGAATCATTATGTAAATGGTGGAGTAGGAAGTGAGCAAAGTAAGTTCTACGATGCTAGTCAAGATACTTTTCTCCACCAATATGCTCGGGAGTTCACTCGAGCAAGAGGAAGCGATAATCCATCCCTGTTGGATCTTATCTTTACCAAGGAGGAAGTGGAAATGTATAACTTGAAGTACAAAGCCCAAATTGGAAACAGTGATCACAGTGTTCTTACATTTAGTTTAATGGTAGGCGGAAATCTACCGGCAACCCAACAGAACCTGAAAAGGTGGTTTTACAAAGGTGACTATATGAAGGTCAACACAATGCTAAAAACTGAGAAGTGGGAGGAGCAGCTCAAGGATAGGTGTGTTGAAGACCAGTGGCGCACCCTCATGTACCATTACAACAAAGTAGTGGAAGTGTGTGTACCACAACAGAAGCCCCTCACACCCAGCACAAAACCCAAACCAAAATGAGTAAGAAATCTTACCCTTAGAGAGAATTGAATTTACATACTTTTAACAACTACCTACTGAAAAGTTGAATATACTAAGTTTGTAGTTATAGCCTAGGATATCTAATGAGCACAACACGAAAAGCATGTTGAATCAAACAACTCTGCAATATTGACTGTCTCAATTCACCCACCAAAAAAAGTTGTCTCAATACACCCCACTCGACGCTAGATCTCCTCTTTCCCTCTTCTGCTCCAAGGTTGTAAGACCCAGTATCTGCAGCCTCTCTTTATGAGAGTTCTTTTACATTTGGGGCAAACTTTGTTGCTGCTCTCTGTATTCTCTCCAGTTTTCTTACGTACCTGTGTGTGTGTGTGTGTGTGTGTGTGTGTGTGTGTATATATATATATATATATATATATATATATATATATATATATATATATATATATATATATATATATATATATATGGGTTTTATATGTTTTAAACATTAAAAGGGTACTGGCTAAGGGAACACATAAATAAGTTTAAAAAATCCCGCTCGTCACCAGACACTGTAAAGAGGACAGTAGGAGAAATATAGGCATGGGGGGAAGTCCAATTTAGTGTGAAAGGTGTCTTGACACTCCTCTTTTGCATGAGTTTAAGTCATAGTCAAGTGGAAAAACAGACAAAGGAAGAGAGAATTTACCAGTATAAAGGTTGAAAGAGTGAAAATACTGGTTAACTCTTGCATTAGGAAGATGGACAGAATAGGGATGAGAAGAAGTAGAAAGTCTTGTGCAGCGAGGCCGCCGGAGGGAAGGAGGCATGCAGTTAGCAAGTTCAGAAGAGCAGTCAGCATGAAAATAGCGGTAGAAGATAGATAAAGATGCAACATTGCGGCGGTGACTTAAAGGATCAAGACAGTCAGTTAGAGGAGGAGAGTTGATTAGGCGAAAAGCTTTAGACTCCACCCTGTTTAATAATGCTGTATGA
>JAPQNM010000148.1:30000-35000 GCA_029783475.1 Metacarcinus magister | reverse complement strand
TTTCTACCTCCTGCCACCTACCTCCCTTGCTACCTCCTACCTACCTCCTACCTCTCTGTCTACCTCCTACCTCCTATCTCCCTTTCTACCTCCTACCTACCTCCTACCTTCCTTTCTACCTCCTACCTCCCTCTCTACCTCCTACCTCCCTTTCTACCTGCTATCTTCTACCTCCCATACTGCCTCCTACCTATTTCCTATCTCCTACCTCCCTTTCTACCTCAAATTGATTGCTGCCCTCCAATTTCTCAAGAAAACAACGAAGATTATTGGCACATTCAGATATCCACACAGAACGCATCAATTAACCCACATAATGCAATTGTACAATACGTCCCTCAAATTGACCCCTCTGCACACAACATACCACAAGAGGAAGCTACTGCTGTAAACAAAGAGTCTGCGAGGGAACCATTATCTACGGTTGACTTGCTTATACCACAAGAACATCTATTGACTTTGCTCAGGGCTGCTGTTATAGCAGATAACCAACAAGCAAATGTTGAATGGCCTACTAGAGATCAACGGCCAATTTCCCAATTCACAACAGGTTACTTCAGCAAGGCATTTCCGAATCTTTTTCCCTATGGAAAAGGAAACTAAACCAAGCCTCTACTGCGAGCTAACCCTACTTTGACGGACTACTTTCGCCATCTGATGAGATTGTACCGTGAACATGGTTTTGTGACCCACCATTCATTCACCTTTATTTGCACAAATATGCTGCAGAGGCATGCAGCTTTAAACACAATAAATGTGTTTGACAAGCGGTGTGCCCAAGATCTATCTGTGGCAGAATTGAAAAGAGCTCTCTTAGAGGGGGATGAGAAGGTCCTAAACACACTACTCTACTTCGCAGCTCCTATTCCAGCAACAAGACAAAATCTCAGGTACAAGACTCATCAGGAATTATTCTTCACTCTTTGGCTCAAATTTTCTTCGGACGACAAGTCAATGTGTTTTGCAGCAACTACCCAAACTGGAGCGAGCAGTTTGGGTATGCTGGGTGATTGGTTTGGGTGTTATGGTCACCCAGCATGTCTATTTACTTAATTATTATTATTATTGTTACTATTATCATTAGTGTTGTTATTATTATTTCAAACTGCGAGAGAAGTGACCAGTTTGGAATTTTCGAAACTATCCCATCATTTTTGTCTGTGTCTATTTGTATGTATATGTGTCTGTCTGTTTTCTATCTCCTCCTAGACCACTAGAGGGATCGGAATGAAATTTTCAGGCGTCGCAGGCATAATCCCTTAGATGGTTATTATTTAAGAAAAACATATTTTTATTATTTAGATTTTAAAGTTATTTGTGAAAAAAAAACCTGTATCGTGCTTAATACTGGTCGCACAAAGTAGGTTATATTCATTCTTACCTGGCACAGGAGACACCCTGACTTTGAAGTTCTTGCAGGGAGTGAATCGTGCTTTGCACACAATGGTATGAGTGTGTATGCGTGTATATGATAAAATATAATACAATGGAACCTCTAATTCCAAACTTAATCCGCTCTGGTGGCTGTTCGAATTGTGAAAAATTCGGAATTGGAAACAATTTTCCCCATAAGAGATAATGGAAAGTAAATTAATCCGTTCCTGGACCCCAAAAACTCCACTTTTAAATGGAAATACACATGATTCAAGGTAAAATAAGAGGATTAAATGTTCTAAATAATAATAAAAAAAACAAAGAAATGAATGCACTAACATGAACATAGCTGCAGTTACCTTAGTGAAGAGTTCTGATGGTGTATGTGGAAGCTGGAGAGTAGGAAGGAGGGAGAGGGTTTTATTGCTTGGAAGGTCAACATCAGATGACTGCTTCTGGTGTTTGCTCTATGTAGAAAATGAGGCGATATCTTGGCAAACACAGGGGAAGGCGGGTTGGTCCAAGCAAACAATGGCAGCCCTTTGTATCTGGTGTATTTTCTTGAAAGATGACATACAAAAAAAATTACTTGGTAAATAGTTACCGTCATGCTCATATTCTAATAAATGCAAAAAAAAAATGCAATAAATCATACAAAGTCTTTTTCTTCAATAATACTAATAAAAGAGACTAGAAAAATAAAATGATATTCCTCAACACCAATCGAAGAATCAAAGAAAACTTACAAGCTTTAGGGAGAATTGAACAACAATAAACGACTTAAAATTGCATAATCATCAATGGTGCAATTATATTCTTAACACTATTTTTTCTCTTAACACCACTTGTAGAGGATTGGGACTTATTAGGCTTGCTTTCTGTAAAGAACCACCTCTCCAAATTTGCTCGGTATTGGCGACTTTTCATAATTTTCCTGAAGTAGTCAATCACATTGTCATTGAACAAGTTAATGTTCCTGTTAACCGCTGATTTATTAGGGTGCCACTTTTTAACAATGGCCTGTGTTCTAGACTAATAGAAGCACAGTTCTTTAATTTCAGCACTGGAAATATTACCATTAGCTCCGTCTTCCTCCGCTGAAGATATTTCCACTGCCACTTCTTCTTGTTGCATCTTGGGGAGATGCTGAAGTTGTTCTGTGTTGAGTTCCTTGTTGTGATCCTCCACTAACTCCTCCACATTCTCTTCATTCACTTCCAATCTCATGGAATGACCCAAGGCTACAATAGCAGACACAATAGGTTCTTCAAAACCTTCAAAATCTCTTCCTACAACACAGTCAGGCCAGAGTTTCTTCCAGGCGGAGTTCATTGTCTTCAGAGACACTTCCATCCATGCTTTGTCAATGATTCTTAGGCAATGAAGGATATTATAATGCTTCTTCCAAAAGTCTCTGAGAGTCATTTCAGTCTCGTTTGTCACCTCAAAGCATCTCTGGAACAGGGCTTTGGTGTATAACTTCTTGAAATTGGAGATGACTTGCTGGCTGGATGAGAGGAGTGGTATTGGCGGGCAAAAACTTCACCATGATGAAGCTGTGTTCTTCTTCCAAATCTTCTTCCAAGCCTGGAGGATGAAGAGGAGCATTGTCCATCACAAGAAGAGCTTTCAGGGGTAGATTTTTTCCCTCAAGATAAGCCTTCACTGAAGGGGCAAATTCCTTGGGAATCCATTCAGTGAAGAATTGCCTGGTAACATATGCTTTCATGTTTGCTCTCCACATGAGATTAAGCTTGCTCTTAGTCACATTGTTGGTTTTAAACACACGTGGATTTTTTGAGTGGTAAACAAGCAAAGGCTTTATCTTGCAGTCTCCACTAGCATTAGCACACAACAAGAGAGTAAGCCTGGTACAGACTTCTCTTCCTTCGTTATATAGGTCCTCCTTGGCATCTTTTTTTTTTTCCAGAAAAGGCCTGTTTCATCACAATTGAACACCTGTTGTGCCATATACCTCTCAGTGTTCACAAATGCCCTAAATTTATTCACGAAGTCTGCTGCTTCATCCTTATTCGAACTAGCAGCCTCTCCATACATAACAACACTGTGGATCCCCCTTCTTCTCTTAAACTTTTCAAACCACCCCCTACTAGCCTTATACTCATCACTATCAGCACTACTTCCAGGCAAATATTTTACAAGGTCATTATGCAGGAGTTTCGCTTTCTCACAGATAATGCCCTCAGAGATGGCATCACCATACAACTGTTTCTCATTTATCCAAACTAAGAGGAGTTTTTCCACCTCCTCCATAAACTTTGATCTTCTAGGGGTCAGAGCTGTAACACCTTTTTGCCACATCAGCTGCTTTAATCACTTCTTTATTTTTCAAATTTGTACACACGGTCGACTTCGGCATTTTGAACATAGTAGCAAGATCCATCACTCGCATATCGCCCTCATGCTTTGCGATAATTTGTTTCTTTGCTTCAATTGTCGCTCTCACCGCCTTCCTCTTATTCTTATTTCAATCACTGCTCTTCTTAGATGCCATGGTGAATAGATAAGGGTTAAAAAAACACAAGTTAATGCAAAAACACGAGGTAAAATAGCGACGAGCGCACGAAAGATGCGTGGGTGATGCTGGCGAGACTGATACTGCACGATGATGCGCGGGAAATGTGAACTGCGCTTGCGGCGTGATATATAAACAACTATCTACTCGACATAACTTTCTAGATAACTATCCCCTCTTCTTCAATGACACTCAACTGCCCCTCTCCTCCACATTAAACACACTCAGTCTATCCTTTACTAAAAATCTAAACTGGCAATTTCATATCTCTACTCTTGCTAAAGGGCCGTCACACTAGCACTTTTACCGACAATTTTTACTGTTTCCGTCGTTTTTTTCTCGTTTCGTCAACTTTTTCCGTCTCCATCAGTCGCACGGACATGATCGTCTTCATAGGGTAAGTTACCGACAACTTTTTAGTCAGATCAGATTGCATAGTGAAAGTATTCATATTATGCATATGAAAGTATTCGAAGTAAATGACTAGTTTGTATTTGAAAAAAATACTCAAATTTCTAAAATGACAAATAATAAATTTAATGATTGCACATGGGGTTACATTTAATTTGTGGTTTCATAATAACCAGCAGTGTCTCGCATCACTAAACAGTAGAGTCGAAAGACATAATTAAATGCAGAGAAGTTAATGTTTGCCTGAGTGTTGGAGTCATGTTTGTTTACTGAGGGCGAAAACAGTGTAGACAAACAGCTGTGTGTGTATGACGGAGCGCGCTCAAGAAATTGTCGATATAACGGCTGCTTGTGTGTGACGGCTCGCTCCAGAAATTGTCAATTTTCACAAAGTTGATGGAAAAAGGACTAGTGTGACAGGGCCTTAAATCAGCTTCCAAGAAGTTAGGTGTCCTATGGCGTCTGCGTCCATTTTTCTCTCCCTCCCACCGGCTTGTACATGGGCCTTATCCGCCCACGTATGGAGTAGGGTTCTCATGTCTGGAGGGGTTCAACTCACACAGTTTTATTAAACAGGGTGGAGTCCAAAGCTTTTCGTCTCATCAACTCTCCTCCTCTAATTGACTGTCTTTATTCTGTATGTAACCGACGTAATGTTGCATCTTTATCTCTTCTACCG
>JAPQNM010000148.1:0-25000 GCA_029783475.1 Metacarcinus magister | reverse complement strand
GGCAAGTTGATGTTTCCTGTTGGGAGTTACTTGGTATGAGAAGGGGGCTTGCATGGTGACTTGCGCTGTGTGATCGCTGGCGTCGGAGGGTGGGCAAGGCGACTCGCCCCTCCAGCGTATGCCTCCAATGATTGATGAATTATGTGAAAAAGCATTTAACAACTTGCTTGTAGAGAAATTATGAAATTTGGATATTTCATAAATGAGTTTTGACTTCCCATTAAAATTCATTAGAATTATTTGTACGGACATGATCTTTTAGTTTAGGTAAGTAAGATATTTCGTACTAGTGGGCCATAACATAATGCACTATTTTTGAACAAGTTTGTTGGGAATTGTGGACATAATAGATTATTATTAGTACTTCTGGTAGAACGAGTATACTCAACCAGTCTGAACATTTGAGGTCTGGTAGTTTTTAATGATTTTAAAAGTTGATAGTAACAAAAAATATTTATGAATAGTTTTATACATTTTTGTAATGAGAATATAGATTCTATTGAGTCAAATTTACTTCCAAAGAATATCTGAATATTTTCTTGTGGGCAACTGTCAATTTGTTAAGAAAAGAGGGCCAAGTACAGTCGCCCTAGGAGATGTCGCCTCTTACGTATATTTTCGTTCAAATTAGATTATGGCAATCATAGCAAGTGGAATGAAATATCCTTATAACTTGTCATGAATGTTACTATTTTTTGTGAATTATAACTGAAAATTAACTAGAAATAATTACAAGAGATAATTATATGTAGTTATTGCAAAACAAACATCTAATGATATTTCATTGAGACTTGTCAAAACATTTTCACTAGAATGTTTTCGGTCAAAAGAAAATCAGTCTAAAGGAATTCGCTTTTATAAGTAAAATCTATATATGCATAAAACTATGTATTCATGATGATCTTAAATATCCAGCAAACTAAAACTCAAAACAATATGTAAAAATTGTTTAAACATTCTCCATCAATAATTATGATAGTATAGAATCTACATTTAAACTTTCCCTTGACAATGACGTCATCGTGTAGAATGTTCTTCAAAATATTGGTAATAAGCTATTCAACGTAATAAGCTATAATTATTATTCATAGTCTCCACATAAAGATTGGTAATAGGCAATAATGAATATATCTTCAAATACCAGTGATAGGCTATAATAAATATATCTTTAAATAATCATAATAATAATGTTATAATTAATATATCTTTATATAATGAAAATGCGAGCAATAGAAAATTATGAATATATCTTCAAATAATGATAATAGGCTATAATTCATATATCGTCTTTAAATAACTGTAATATATATAATCTATATGGGGCCGGGTGGCTCTGTGGTACATTGTTCGATTACTATAATGCCATTAAAAGTTTTATATTGATAATTATGTAAATATTGCTATATCCTCTTTATTTAACAGATGCATTGACTTAATTTTACTTTTGGACCATTATTTGTATTCTAGTAATGTTTGTAAAATGTGTTATAATTGGTTTTGATGTTATAAGTAATTGTGCTAAAAAAAATAAATAAAGCCAGTAGTGATACTTGGTGGTACAGTTGCCAGATGTCACCAGGACGAAACAATCTAAATTAGGCGACATCTCCTCCTAGGGCGACTGTACCTACTAAGTCATAATTGCTTCATTTCCTCTGCTGTTTTTTGTTCATCTATTTGGATTAACAGTTAATTTGCGGTTCCTATTTGTATTACGTTATGCTGTCCTTGATCACACTCCCGCAAATAAAAAGTAACTGAGTCGCCAGAACCCAGTAAACTGAGTAATTATCATTAGAGCCGAGTAAAACGAGGAACACAGGAACTGAAACGAACACCAAGAAACAATTGTTTCAGACTGGTTAACATACTCTCCATATGATGATTCAGATGACCTGTGATGTAAGCTATGCAAGTCTAAGGTTAAGAATAAGAAGTATAATGTAGAAGTGCATCCCAAATCTCAGAAACAGCAGAAGGCAGCAGATCAAATCAAAGGATCATCCCCAAGTGTATCATCATATTTCACTAGTAGTTTAAGAGAAATTAAAATATTTTATATTAGGTGGAGTGGTGCCATTTCACTTGTGAATCTCATAACTCTGTGTAAACAAAAATTAGGGTACTTTTTCCCACTGTATTTTAGTCAAATGTATTTGCCAGACCTTAAGTCTGTGTGGAAAATTTGCCTTTGCAGAACTACCCTCTAATCTTACTTCTTTGCTCAGTGAAATTGCGAAGTGGTTTGAATTTAGTTCCCTGAGAAGTGACTATGATTAATTTTTTCATATAATGAATGCAAACATTCCTAATTTGCATTCCTCTAGATTCCTCAGTCCATCGAAAACTAGGTGGTTGGTGACTGAGAAAGTTATTAATTCAGCTATCATACAATGGCATGAGCTCACAGCATATTTCAATTGCATTAGATATACCAAAAACTACAGTTGCAAATCATTGCTGGAAATGCTAAGTGACCCGTCAAACTACTAATACCTAGTATTTGCTTCTCCACTTATGAATGAGTTTGAACAAATTATTGTTGTTTTTTTCCAACACACAAATGTTGTTTGTTCAGGGACTTGGATGTTTTCTACATTTCATTGAAAAGTAGAATCTGTAGAGATGAACATTTGAGTAAGTAAGGAGGAAGAGGTCGTGATAGAAGTAGCAGGAGAAGGGGACAGGACACCCAAGGCGAAGATAGTGAAGAGGAAGTTAGATGGGAAGGAGAGGAAGGAAGGTGTGAAGGTGAGGAAGAACAGGGAAAGGTTAGAAGGGTCGCAGGAAGTGTTAGTTCTGGGAGACTCAAGGATTAAATATTTAGATGAGACTTTCTGTGAGGCCGACAGGGAGAGGAGGATGACGTGTTGTCTTCCTGGGGCTGGAGTGCAGGACGTGACAGAGAGATACAGGAGGGTAGTGGAGGGGACGGGAAAGGAGGCGTTAGTGGTAGTTCACGTGGGAGTGAACGATGTAGGCAGGTTAAGGTCAGAGGAGCTAGTGGATAGGTATAGGGAGCTTCTGAGGGAGATAAAGGAGAGTGGTAGGAGGTGTATAGTGTCAGGGGTGCTCCCCAGAAAGGGGGTTAGAGGCTGGTGGCTCTCACATGCCCTTGGCCTCAACGAGAGGTTGATGAGGATGTGTGGAGAGGATGGGGTAGGTTTTATGGATGAGTGGAGCAGGTTTTATGGGAGACAGGAGCTGCATGCCAGGGATGGTGTACACTTCAGTAGGAAGGGGGTGCAGGAGCTTAGTGAGTGTCTTGAGAGGGCAGTTAGGCAGTCCAGTCAGGGAAACTAAATATTAACAGAGGTAAGGGTAATAGTGACAAAGGACGGGGTAAAGAGAGGGAGGTACATGAACTTAGTGTCTTTTATACAAACAGTAGAAGTGTAATAAATAAGATAGACACACTTAGAGGTATTGCATGTGTAGAAGAGTTAGGTATTATAGGTATTACAGAAACTTGGTTAGATATTGCAGGCAAACATTTCTTACCTGAAGTAGAAATAGATGGGTACACTTTTTTTCACAGGGATAGAGTAGGGAGGAGAGGGAGAGGTGTGGCACTGTACGTTAGAAACACATTAAATAGCTATGTCAATACCACAATAAAAACAGATAGGAATACGGAATCATTATGGATTGACATTATTATAGGAGGGAAAATGTTTGTTGTAGGGATTATATATAGACCTCCGGATTTAGACGAAGCAGCTAGTGCACCCCTGATGCAGGAGCTTGCAAGAGCATCTAGGTATAATAATGTGTGCATTATGGGGGACTTTAATTATAGGAGAATAGACTGGGATAGTATGACAGGAGACGGGTGCTCGGAGGAATTCTTAAATGTCGTCCAGGATGGTTTTTTCACACAACTTGTAAGGGAACCAACGCGACAGGGAAATATTTTAGATCTGGTCTTCACGAATAATGAAACTTTGGTCAGTCAGGTTGAGATAGGAGCTAGATTTGATGTTAGTGACCACCACGAAATTAGATTCAAGATTAATGCAAAGAGGGAGATAGAACAAAACACTGCTTTAGTACCAGATTTTAGACAAGCCAATTACCAGGGCCTCAGACACCACCTCCAGAGTATAGATTGGGAGGGAATAGGAGTAGGCAGAGAGGAGGATCAAAACATTGAGGTAGAATTACATTATAATAGCATAGTTAGGGAAATTCATACAGGGCAGGGACAGTATATACCTAAGAGGAGGATTAGGTCAAATAGAAATGATCCAAAATGGATGAATAGCAGCATTAGAAGGGAAATTGTATTAAAAAGGGGACTCTATAGGAGAATTAAAAGGGGAGAAGTACAGGTAGTAGAGCAGTATAATGACCTAGCTAGGAAAGTTAAAAAGGATATTAGGACTGCAAAGAGGAATTATGAGGTTAGGATAGCTAGAGATGCCCAGAAGGATCCAAAGGGATTCTATCAGCTGTACAAGGCTAAAATAAAGGAAAGAATAGGACCTCTTAAAGGAATGGATGGCAGGTTGATAGAAAATGGTGAGGAAATTAGTAAGGAATTAAATAAATACTTCTTGTCCGTATTTTCTCAGGAAGAGTAGGGAACTGGAGCCAGTACAGATCTTTAGGGGACAAGAGGTTGACAAATTAAGCGAAATAGTCATAAGTAGGGAAGTAGTTAGCAAGGAAATAGATAGACTTAAAAAGACTAAATCGCCAGGGCCGGACGACATTTTTCCGAGGATTCTTAGGGAATGTAGAGAAGAACTCGTTGAACCCATTGCGATGATTTTTAGAAAATCCCTAGACACAGGAGTAGTACCTAGGCTATGGAGGCAGGCAAATGTAGTTCCTATATTCAAGAAAGGAGATAAGGCAGAAAGTAGTAACTAGCGCCCAATTATTTTAACATCAGTGGTAGGCAAGATGTTAAAAGCTATCATAGCAAGGGCAATTAGAAAACCTTTAGATGAACACAAGATAATTAGACATAGTCAACATGGTTTTAGCAAGGGGAAGTCCTGCCTGACAAATTTATTAACCTTCTATAGGAAAGTATTTGAAACCATAGATAAGGGGGACGAGTATGATATAGTTTATTTGGACTTCAGTAAAGCCTTTGACAGAGTACCCCATCGGAGACTGTTAAGTAAAGTCAAGGCTCATGGCATAGGTGGGAAATTACTAGAGTGGATTATGGGATGGCTTACTAGTAGGGAACAGAGGGTACAGATTAATGGGAAGAAATCAGAATGGGGTAATGTCACTAGTGGGGTACCACAAGGATCAGTACTAGGACCATTGTTATTCATAATTTATATAAATGACTTAGAGACAGGAATAAACAGTGATATCAGTAAATTTGCCGATGACACAAAGATAGGAAGACCGGTAAAGAATTTAGATGATGCTAGGATGCTGCAGGATGACTTAAATAGGCTGTACGAGTGGTCAGAGAAATGGCAGATGCAGTTTAATGTTAACAAGTGTAGCATTATGAGTGTAGGTAAAGGTAATAGGTCTGTAGACTACACATTAAATGACAATACCTTAGGAAAGTCATATAGTGTGAGGGACTTAGGAGTTCAAATAAGCAGTGACTTGCGCCCCAGGGAACAGTGTATTATAGCTAGAAATAGAGCCAACAAGATAATGGGATTTATTAGTAGGTGTGTGACAAATAGGAGTTCTGAGGCCATTCTGAGGTTGTATTTAGCGCTAGTAAGACCCCACTTAGATTATGCAGCTCAGTTTTGGTCCCCTTATTATAGGAAAGATATAGGCTCCTTGGAGGCAGTCAAGAGAAGAATGACCAAGATGATTCAGGGGCTGAGAAATTTACCCTACAAAGATAGGTTAAAACGTCTTAATCTCCACTCCCTAGAGAGAAGGAGGGCAAGAGGGGATTTGATTGAGGTTATCAAATGGGTAAAAGGAAGTAATAAGGGTAACATTGATCAGGTTTTAGAATTTAGTAGTCAGGATAGGACACGTGGAAATGGGTACAAGCTAGAAAAACTTAGATTCAGGACAGACATAGGTAGATATTGGTTCACTAACAGAGTGGTGAACGATTGGAATAGGCTGGGTAGACACGTAGTAAGTGCTGAGTCAATAGATAGCTTTAAAAGACGGTTGGATCAGAGTATGGATAGGGATGACAGGTGGGATGGCTAAATATTGGATTATTCCAAGGGTGGGGGGCAAGGAGCTGCCTCGTGTAGGTCATTAACTGGCCTCTTGCAGTCTTCTCATTTCTTATGTTCTTATGTTCTAAGTATTTAAAGATTGAAGATGCACATTTCAAACCTATCAAAGACATTCTCTTTGGAGCTAAACTCTACCAGGAACTGTCAGAATCAAAACTGTCGAATAAGCAGGTATTAAATATAAATTATCGATGCTTGAATTTTTTGAAGACTGCAGTAGATGAAGTATTCATGAGGCTGCCATAGAAATAAGTTTTTTAATACTCTACAGGCTTTTCACTCAGAGTAGATGTGTTCAATTTCACAAGCTGAACCTGGCAGAATTTTGTACAAACCATGAAGATCTTGATGACTTGGAAAAACAATACATAAATACCAGGCTGTGTGACTGGACAAATACAGGGATTAATCAGGTTGACCTTCATGATCAGATGACTTTTTGGTTTTATGTTCATAACTTTTAGAATGCAGCAAATGTGTACTGTTTCAGAACTTTGGAAAAATTTGTCTTAAATAAATTATGTCTACCCATATCAAATGCATATGTTGAGAGAGTATTTAGTCAGACTGCCTTAGCTAAGACAAAAATAAGAAATAAGATGGGACACAAGCTCCTAAAGAGCATTTTGATGATTAAGTCACACTTGACGTTGAATAACTCTTGCTGTAACGATTTTGTAGTATCAGAAGAGATGTTAAAGACATTCAATTCAAGTATGTATGAGCATGAAGAAACTCATGAAGGAGATACTGTTGATACAGGACATGATGGTTTGGAACTAATGACAGAAATCTTTCAGGATTAATGCATAACTGCATAGAAGATGAGCAGAATTTATGCCCTTTTCTGTATTTACTTTTATTTAACTCTGTGTGTGTGTGTGTGTGTGTGTGTGTGTGTGTGTGTGTGTGTGTGTGTGTGTGTGTGTGTGTGTGTGTGTGTGTGTGTGTGTGTGTGTGACTTTCATTCAACTCTGTGTGTGTGTGTGTGTGTGTGTGTGTGTGTGTGTGTGTGTGTGTGTGTGTATGTGTGTGTGTGTGTGTGTGTGTGTGTGTGTGTGTGTGTTCTTTTATTTATCTTTTTGTTGTAATTGACGAGAATTAAGCTAAATTCATGAGATCCCGTCGCTGTACTGTATTAGATTAAGTTTCTTTTGAAATTGGTGTATAAATTTTGCTTCAACTATTTCTTTATTGCATTTTACTTCTTGATATTCCATTATGGGAAACTCAAGTTTTTAGTATTATGGAATTGTCTTGTTTTCTTTAGTGTGTGTGTGGGGGGGCTTAGGAGAGATGCAGGGGCGTTCTCTGCGAGGAGCAACACTCCTACTGTGGTCTCTTTTTTTTTTTATTCAATAAATTATGATAAGCTTTCGACATTTTCCAGTTTTTTCTGTTTCCTTTGATAAATGTCATAAAAATTGCCATTTCTAAAAATATTATGACAAAAAATACCACAAATCATGAGTACGGATGCCAAGAAAATATTGGCAACCCTATGCAGTGCATTGGCTAGTAGCAAAGACGCTACACTTATAGGACGGTCCACTCAATGTTAATTTGTTGTTCTCGCCGCGACGGTAGCGTTTCAAGCGGCCAGCGGCGGGTAACACTACACTCGCTCCCATACGTCTAGCATTACCCACAACTTTTAAAAGCTCATTTTTAATGATTTATCATGCCCACGAGCTTCACTTTACACAATTTGCCTGTAACAAACGATAGATTTAAGCAGTATGTTAAAGTTTAATCCAATTGAGTGTATTACCCACCGGTATTCCTATAATGTAACTATAGCTGTACCACCATCTCATATAGCCTTTCCACATGACTGTCAAATTAATCAGTTCCACAGCACCCACTCTTGACTGCTGTGCCCCATGCTATAACAGGCATTGGTGGTAATTTTAGTAAAACAGTACAATTCTTTATTCCTCCATGAACACATTAATTACTCCCTTTGCTTACCCACTTGGCTAAAGGGATATCCACCCTCACCCAAGGGTGATCGATCTATTTCCCCATCTTGGGGTATTTCAATATTTCTTCTACATCACTGATTCTAATATCAAATTATGTAAAAAATATGCCTGCACAACAACATTTTCATATACAACTCAGTTTATAAATTGATGATTATACCTCAGAAAACTCCTCACATTTTATTGTCAACTAGCACTTGTTACCATCAATGTTTTCACCATCAATCAGTCTCTAATAAAAAACATTGATATAACCATCCTACCACACTATCATCACCACCATCAGTGTTCTTTCATCATCATCACCTTAAAACACCATAGCCTACATTATCTGAAGTCATTCATTCATACGTAACTTTTTGTAAGTAATAAACCCAAATACACCTTAATGTAATTGTTAACACAATAATTTCACTAAGATATTACATATTATTACAAATTAATCTACAGTACCCATCAGCTCTTTGTTGACAAACTTTCATAATGGACAGTATCCTGACATGTCATCCCTGAATTAATGGTAGCACTGAAAATCTTGATGCACTATCCAGCTGTTTCTTGCTAAATGTGTCAATTAGTTATACAATGTTGGATGGGCTGGCGCATCAGCAGAGTGTAGCTTCCGCTGGGCCCTCGGGTTTGTCCTAGGTACTGGGAACTTGGGACTGAGAGAAAACACACACACACACACACACACACACACACACACACACACACACACACACACACACACACACACACACACACACAGTCGTACACACACACACACACACACACACTTATACATCATAACCAATGGCATCAGGCTTTAGAGAAATAGAGCATAAGGGAGTCAGCATTCACAGGCACACCAAACATGTGACTATGTATATAGTCTGGAATTTGTACCTAACTTGCATTTACTATAAGACGTTTATCATAATACTTAAACATATTACTGCAAAAATATTAGTGCAGAGTGGACTTGAATGTTGTCAGGATAGATGAGGTAACCAGACTGTGGAAGGTATTTCCACACTACAACCACTTACAACACACCTTAGTACAAACATGAAAACTTGAGCTAGTTTCTAGGAATGACCACGAGTAGTTCGGTCATAATGTCATGTAACCATTAGGCTGATATATGACCTGCCATCTAAAAATCCCAGTAAAAAAAAAATGACAGAGGCCTCAGATTATAGTTCAGGAACTTCTGAGCGTACAAAATAAAGTTGTCTAACCTCTTGGGAGCATTGGGAGAGCGAAAAAAGGACAAATCCTTATTCCACTTTGAACTACTTGAGCAGTGCATTGCTGAGCACGCCCAAATTCCCATATTGGCAAAGTATATACGTATAATAAGCTGCGTACATGAATAATTTCCACCTCTATCCACGCATCTCAGTGCGACAGCCGAGTGCTTTATCCCTCTGGCCGCTTGGCGGCGCTGCCTTCGCGCGGCGACCAAAAACGGCGACCAGCTCGTCCATAGGAGTGGACCGTCCTCTAGGTGAAGAGTCCTTTCTAGTAGCCAGCGAGTCGGCGACAGTAGGGTGCGGACAGTCAAACTGGACGCATGTCTGTTTCGCATGCTTCCTGCACTTTCTGGCTGGCTCACCTGCTCTCTAAAACTTTGTCAGAATTAACTGATTAACTATTCACCTTTATAGGTTGCTTGACCCCAGCAAACATTGACATATCGGGCCAGTACTGGAATATAAAGGATATCCGATGTTAGTAACGGATAATGGCCTACATATACCGGATCTGTATTGGCACAATATATGATTTCCTATACGTGTTAATACTGGAAACCATGAAATGGATCTTAATTGGCTCAATGCATGATATACAGTATCGGAAAATATCTAATATCCGTCATTGGTTTCATTAAGGGAAACATTGGATATCCAACCATGTCATATCCCCAACAATTAACATGGATATAAAAGATTAATGCCACAGCCAGCGAATTAATCAAGATTTCTTGGGTTTCAGGAACAATTGTATTGAATTCGAGTGCTCAGTGAAAGTAGAAAATAATGTTTAAGATATTTTGCTAGTACACAGAAATGTTAATAAGAATGTGTAAATTCAGCTCTTCATTTATTATGCAGTATAATATCTCAGCAAACTATACCCGGCGCCCCGCCGCAGGCTTTAATTTAATTACCATTAATTATGCTGGTTTTTATTTAAGCTCTGAGGAGAGCGTTACGTTTTCGGCCCCTGAGAATAGATCCGCTACCACGACATTCCTGTATCATTACATTGAAACTGTATAACATTTCACAAGTTATATGCAATTAAACTTTTCTATGTTTGATTGCAGGTAAGAATTATAACTACCCACACCGAATGGTTATGAGACGAACTAAACCTTATATGGTAGACAAGGCGAGCGCGGGAAATCTGCTAAACAGAGGTTAGTAACCGACTGGGGAACACGGTAGGCAGCCGTGGTGAAAGGTTCACCTGCTTTCGCTCCGCTCTTCCGTTCTCAACAGTGTAACAGCTCGCCCTTCTGGCCGCTGAGCTGCTCTGCACTGTTCCTGAGCTTTCCCACCCTTCGCTGAGCAGTCTACAACAGCCTGCTACTTGACCGTGTTCACGTCTGCCGCTGCCATGTCTGACACGTCACCGGGTATTGGGGCATCCTCGATGGATGTTCAGGTGGATGACGCCTCATGTTTTCCCTCCCTCCCTCCCTCCTCCGCCACCAAGAGGCCACGGGCTCATTCTCCATCGCAGGAAGGGCCAGATAAGACCCCTCGTACCGATCAAGAGTCTCTGCCCCCTCCGGAAGCGTATGTTCAAGCGTCCTTCCTCCTCCGAGCTGTGTCTGGTGCAAGGGTTTTTGCCAACCCCTGCAGGGTCTCCCAGGCTCTGCACCTCTCGTCACTTGGCAAGTACGTCCTCGAGGGAGAAACCCGCGCCCTGGGAAATGGCTGTGCTCTCATAGTGGTGATATGGGAGCACAACATCCCCAAGGTACCTGAACTGGGGCAGGACACCCTTACCCTGGGGGAATGGGAGGTCACCTGCCGCAGAGCTGAGCGTGAAGGCCCTGACTACCATTACGCCAGGGTGGGGCCCCTGGATGACAACACTGACATCTGTGAGGTCCGGAAGGACTTTCGATCCCTCGATGGTGGTGAGGTGGTCGAAATCACATGGATCCCGCCCCGCAATCTGCCCAGGTCCACCACAGGGAAATGGCTCCGCCTGAAGGTGAGGGGGACCCTTCCCACAAAGGTGTCCATCTCCCAGTTGGTGTACTGGGCGCGCCCCTACCTTCTCCCTCTGCTCCGCTGCCCTGGGTGCCATCGGATTGGCCACTCCCTCAACACCTGCAGGTCTCCAGTACGATGCTCCCGCTGCAGCGGGCCTCACCCGTGTCAGCGCGACAATATCTCCTGCACCAGACCCTTCTTCTGCTTCCAGTGTGGGGGACCACATGGGCCCAGGTCTGCGTACTGCCCATTCAACTGCCGGGCACAGCAGCTCTATGCTGACTTGATGCGGGAGGGGAAGCCCCTGCATGCCATCAACACACAACTGCGGGACCTTGACCTGCCTAGCCTTCTGGCCCACCGCAGGCCACATCCTTCACCAGCTTCGCCTGCACCGACGAAGCCCAATCAACCCCCAGCTAGAGCAGTCCACCCGGATGTGCAGTTTTCCACCATCGTCACAAGGAATAGGTTCAGGCCGCTGGAGGAGGCCCTGGAAGATGATGCCCCCTTGCCTCAGGATTACGTCATCTCCCCTGCGCCCGGCAACACTCCTACTCCTCCGGTACGTAAAACTCGTAGACCGCCTGGATATCTGGCACCTCCGTCTACCCCGACCCCTTCAGATCCCGACCCAGGAATTTCCTACTCCACCACCGAGGCTGAGGTCCACCAGCCGCACGGCCTCCCATCCCACCGTGGTCAGGGACCAGGACGTACCTTCCATCATGCCACTCCCTTGCTTCCGACCCCCGCTATGCCCTCAAGGCCTTCCACCCCACCCCAGGCACCTGTTCGCCCAGCTGCAGGTCCGGCTTCTCCCGCCTCCTCCATGGATACGGTCATCTCCTCTCCTTTCACCCTCCTCTGGAAGGTTTACCACCTATACCAGAAGGGTACACCTGTGCCGGAGATCCTCACTTTTCTGTGGCCAACCCTCTCCATGCTCATCTCCTCTCTATTTGAATAGGAGGTGGCCCTCACCTCACTCGTGGTCTGTCATTCGTGAGGAAAGGACGTGTTGTGTTCACTCGACCTGACTCGATTTGCTGCCACGATTGGCTGCCACACCTGCCGCCACACCTGCCCACTGCTATACAAATACGCTAAGTTCCTATCACTCTTAGGATATCTCTTGCTATCTTTTGCTGTCTCTGCACTTTAAACATTTTACACGACTCATACATACACATACATCAGTGATACATATATAATTCATGTGTTAATATTCTGCCTTTAACCCCTTCATTCGTACATTATTGTTATTACTTAATCTTAGTGTTTATTTGATTGTTCTCTGTGGTGTTATTTTCTCAATAACTACTAATTCTCTCCTTATATATTTGTATTTTGTTGCTATAAAGGAAGATTTCTACATAACCCTCGCCCAAAAATTTGACCTTGAAAGTTCAGAGTTGACCTTTTAATTTTCATCCGTCTACCTGCCTGAACCTTCCAAGATCTTAATCCTTGTCTAGACAGACCTCATTACCTCCTCTCAGCGTAAATTTGTATACCTGCTCCTCTGTCCTGACCTCGGCTTAGTATAATCCTTCTACCTGGCCTGACCTTTTCAAATTTTAATCTTTTACAGTCCTCATTAATATCTCTTTTGACGGCGATAATCCGTCTACATGTTCCAAACCCTTTTGCATTGTTAATTCTCTCCTTATTTACAATTAATCATGTCTCCAAAGTGTGACGTGTGTGATGGGCGCTTCGCTGCTAATTTCTTTTCAGATTCCTCAGTCTGTCGTTTGTGTTTTTTATAGAAGGAAAATGATGAACTTAAGAAAAAGTTTGATATTTTACAGGAGTTTGTCACAGTAAACGTTGGTATTTTACCTCCCTTGTCTCCATCTACAAAACAGCCAACGAGTTACGCCGCTGTAGCTGCTATTCAACACGACGATGCAAGTCTTCCTGAACGCGTAATTCAGGGGGAAGTACCTTTCACTCCTGTCAGAAATGGTGCACGAAAAATTAATAAAAAATCTTTCTTACCTGTCTCTACTTATAACAGTTTTAAAATCCTGATGAAAGAAGAAGAGGACCATGAGACGAGAATCATCAGCGATTCTATCGTAAGAGATCAGATTACAGAGTTTTGTGGAAGAAATAGATCCAACAGGAAGAGGTTGTGCATGCCCGGGGGACGTTTGGATGACATCACAGCAGCCTGTGACGAGGCAACCAGTCAGGCAGACACTAACACTCTTTTAATTATCCATGCAGGTACAAATGATGTTATGTACACCAGATCCGAGGAACTGCTGGAGAGATACAGAAAGCTGATTCGACGGTACAAATGTAAGACTAATAAAATCATTCTTTCAGGAATCCTTCCCCGAAGTAGTGCACCCACAGCTTTTTTCAACAGGGCCTTTAGCAACAATAACCGTCTTAAGTCCATTTGTACAGATGAAGGAATCGACTTTATCAACTGCTGGGATGACTTATATAACAAACCTTTTCTTTTCAAGGACGATGGCCTGCACCTCAATTCAGTCGGGGCTGCTCGTTTAGGCAGGCTACTTAATGACAAAGTTTCTGATTTCAGGAGAAAAAACGTTATCCAGCCTCGCACAACCTCAGCTACGTAAGTAACACCGTGTATAGAAGTAACACCGTGTATAGAAACACTAACGTAAACAATTGCCTATAAGTTTGCATGTTTAACGGGCGCAGCCTCAGAAATAAGTTCTCTGATTTAGCAGCACTTGCAGCATCTGAAGATTTTCACATTATTGCAGTATCGGAATCTTGGATTAACACAGAAAACAGAGACTTTTTAGCAGAATATAATTTGCCAAGCTATTCAATATTCAGTTGTGAACGACAAAATAAAAAAGGTGGAGGTGTTCTTTTTTACGTGAAAGCCAGTCTTAACCCCACAGTGTTGCAAACTGAAAAAATAGATAACGTAGATGTTATATTTTTAAAACTTAACACACGTTCTAAGAAAATTATTATTGGACACATTTATAGACCACCAGCACACAATAATACTAGCGATAGAAAATTATTCGATCAGATAATCGAAGTAAGTAATTCATTTGAAAAAGTAATTTTTGGAGACTTTAATCTTCCTGTAACTTCATGGGGAAATTCTCTTAAATCTCATATGGGTCACGACTTATATAATAATTTGTTAGAGAGTGGCTTAAGTCAACACGTAAGCAAACCCACGAGAGGTGATAATATACTAGACCTTGTATTTTCAACAAACGACGGTCTAGTAAGTAACGTTAATACGGGCCCAGAATTCAGCACCAGCGACCATAAAATTGTCTCTTTTAAACTAAATCTCGAAGTTTAAAAAGATAACGTAAGCGAAGAACTTATCTTCATGTATCGCAAAGGTAACTTTGAAAAATTGAGAAAGCTTTTAGCAGATACTGATTGGAGCATAGTAGAAAACAAAACCGATGTAATTAAATCGTGGGAAAATTTCTATAACATCCTAAATGGAGACGTTAAATTATGCATTCCCGTTTGTAAGAGACGTCCATGTAAAAATAAAAATATTAATAAACCAAAATGATGGAATAGCCAAATTGAGGCAGGATTATTAATTAAAAAGCGCGCACATGGTAAATATTTACGATCACAAAACGAAAACGATAAAATAGAATACGAAATACTAAGACGCGAAACAAAAAAGATGATTAGACGAAGTAAAAAAAAAAGATCTCGAAATATATATATATATATATATATATATATATATATATATATATATATATATATATATATATATATATATATATATATATTGCAAATAAAACGAAATCCAACCCCAAGGAGTTTTACACCTACGTACGTAATAAAAAAGTTATCACAACTAATATTGACCCACTCCACCTAAAAGACGATAAGGAAATAAATACAGAATCAGATATGGGTGAAGTACTAAATGATTATTTTGCATCCGTTTTTACCATTGAAGACACCGATGAAATCCAGTAAATAACCCCAGCTAAACCTAACTTAATTCCTTTAAGCGATTGTCACTTTACTGAGGATACTGTAACTAAGGCACTTGATGAAATTAAAGTAAATGAAACTCCTGGTCCTGATTGTATTGCACCGAGAGTCTTAAAAGAGGCAACATATCAAATCAGCAAACCTCTTGCAATACTATTCAATAAATCTTTAAATTCTGGAAAAGTTCCCAACATTTGGAAACTAGGAGATAAATCACTACCGACTAACTACAGACCAATCAGCCTCACATCCGTAGTTGGTAAATTAATGGAAACTATAATACGCGATAAACTAGTGACTTTCCTAGAAGAAAACAGCATGATTAATAATTCTCAACATGGTTTCCGTAACAAACGCTCATGCTTAACGAATCTCCTTGACTTTTATAACGATGAATTCAACATTTATGACGAGGCAAAAGCAGTTGTTATAATTTATCTCGAATTCCAAAAAGCGTTTGACAAAGACCCTCATAAATGGTTATTAAAAAAATTAGAATCACACGGCATATCTGGGAAAATTCTTAAATGGGTTGAAGACTGGCTTTCCAACAGAAAGCAACGCGTTGTCATAAACGGTAAATCATCTAACTGGCGAGACGTTAAAAGCGGTGTGCCACAGGGCTCAGTATTTGGTCCCATTCTTTTTTTAATTTATGTCAATTATATTGATGAAGGCCTCACCTGTAAGATATCAAAATTTGCGACGATACGAAAATCACGAGTAAAGTAACTACAACCGCCGACAAACTAAAATTTCAATCAAACCTCGATATGTTAGTCAGTTGGTCAAAAAAATGGCAAAAGAAATTTAATGTTGATATATGTAAAGTTTTGCATATCGGTAGTAACAATCAATTCAATAAATATACATTGAATGGCTCTGAACTTTCCAAGGTTAACCATGAAAAAGACTTAGGGGTAACTATTAGTAACGACCTCAAACCAGATAAGCATTGTTCAGACGTTGTAAAAAAGCGAACAAACTGGTCGGCTTCATTGGTAGAACTTTTGAGTATAGATCTGAAAAATTTATCCTTACACTATATAATGCACTCGTACGCCCTCATCTGGAATATTACATTCAATGTTGGTCACCATACTATAGAAAAGATATTAATAAGCTGGAGAGAATACAAAGAAGAATTACTAAAATGATCCCAAGATTGCGAAACAAGTCTTACGAAGAACAACTAAAGGAGCTGAACTTATTCAGTTTATCCAAACGTAGGCTACGAGGGGACCTAATTGAGGTTTTTAAAATTTTCCATGGTTTTGATAATATTAACATAAACGACTATGTAACTACCGATCTCACAAGCACCACCCGTAACAATGGTTTAAAGATCATTGGTAAGCGTTTTAGATCGAATGAAGTGAAGCACTTTTTCTTCAATAGAATCGTAAATGTTTGGAATTCTCTCCCAGCACAAATAGTTAACAGTATTACAATTGAATCCTTTAAGAAGAAACTCGATAAGCACTTAGCATCCGTTCACCAAGTCGAGTATTTCACTACTGCGTAATTTTGAGCATAGATTACTCCTTGTTTTTCTCACTTTCCTATACAAATTCCATGATAGTTTTTCCATACTACATGGTATCACTTCCTCTTCCGGCCAGCTTCGGCTGGAGGGAGGGGTGGGTGGGGAGGAACCTTCCACTTTGCTGTCCTTTTGTCTCTTATCAAGTAGATATAGTAGTAGTGTAGCTAAACAGACAGCCTCGTTAGGTCCAGTAGGACTGTTGCTGTCTGTTATTCCTTTGTACTCCTTTGTAATCCTCTGGAATGCCAGGTCTCTCCTTAGGAAGACAGCGGAGCTCCAGACCTACCTGCGGGACTCACTTCCTTCGGTGGTCGGCTTGTGCGAGACCTGGCTCCCTCCTCACCTAGCGCTCAACCTTCCGGGCTACTCCATCTTCAGGCGGGATCGCCATCAGAGTGGGGGTGTCCTACTTGCCCTCCGTGACGGGCTGCTCTACTCCTCGCTTCCCCTTCCTCAGTGGCCGGACAGGCACCTGGAGGTCGTTGCTACCAGGGTTAGCCTCCTGAGAAGTTCGCTCACCGTGGCAGTGATTTACAACCCGGGTGGTGCTGCCACTTCACCGGAAATTGAACATTATATCGCCTCTCTTCCTCCCCCGTGCAATGTATTTGAGATCGTCCTTAGAGACTTTGGCCGCTTTAAATTCCTTAACAATGGAGTTACCCACGAATTCTACGGCGTTAAATTCAGCCATGATGGAGAGTTCCACAAACTATACATGAAACCTGCTAGTGGCCTTATAAATAAATGTCAACAGATGGTATAAGGCAATAAGGAACTACTGGCATTAAACTGAATACTAGCAGGTCGCTTATGACCAAAGATATACTTCGCAAAGGGGTTTACCAAGGGATAACAGCCGAATACTAATGGCTGGTTATCGATACTGATGGTAACTATCTAGCATTAACCAGGGAATGATGATTAAATACCAAAGAAATCACTAGCCTTAACCGGAAACCAGATGGGTAACGACTAGTGGACAGGCTGGTAGTAACCGGGGAATAGGGTGGTTAACTACTAGAGTTTTGATTCGCAACAATTCCTCTCCCATGAAATTATCACAAATCAAAGGTTAGCAAGCACTTATCGGCTTCAGATACTTTACCGCTATAACGAGCCACCAGGTATTCAAGAGTGTAATATCCCACAATAGCACACAGTGTCTTGAATATGTTACTTTTCTATTAATGACTGGCTGGAAAAGTTAAGGAAGGGTAACGTTATGAGAAGTATGAGTGGAACTGGGAGTGAACTTTAAGTTCAATACGGGGAAAAGACAGGAAGTCTAGCTCAGACTGGTGGGAATAAGGGCTTAGACTGGGTCAAACATAGGCGTCACACAATCCTAACCTGCTAACCGAGTTATTTATCTCGAATTGGCCACTTAAACATAGATGAGTTAGCAGGCTTCACGGTTCACCACACAGAGTGAATATCCCATGGAGGATAGCAATAACGACTTTAACTAACCCCTGATTACGTTAACATCTAATAAGTTACGTTATGGATTCGTTGGTTATTTTTGAAATCCCGGACAGGGCCCCATTTGCTACGTTATCAATAAGAAGGGGTGTAAACTTACGATGACGAGCACTCTAAAGGAACAGCAAACATTCACGTAGCTTAACAACAACTTGAATTTTAATAAACCTTCACCAATATGAGAATAGCCAGTGGCGTTAATAACCCATAAGAATACGTTAACCCAAGGGAAAAACAGGGAACAAAACAAGGTACAGAACAAATTATATGAAACCCTAAACCAACTATTAAATAACACTACGCAGCGAATCCTCCATGTATATCCCTTTTGTGTGTTACCTTCAGAAAGGAGGTGGGCGCCGCCAGCCTGTGGTATAATCCAAGGGAGATAGCACGGTTACAGCCTGAGCAGAGACTGACTTCCTCCTTTTTTTATTTTATTATTTTTTTTTTTTTGGCCATCAGCCATGTCATAGGCTATTAGGCCATTTAAGTTTTATATAGAAATTCATATATTTTACTTATGTCATTAATTATAAAGTGTCAAATTTATTTTATTATTTATTTGTTTATTTATTTGTTTATTCTATTTTATTTCATTTTTTTAATTTATTTTATATTTTATTCATAGAAATCAGTACATCATTCATACAATTTGAGTCACGCATCATGCACACACAATCATACTTGGGGGCCTGAACCCTAAGGCAAAAACTAAAGTCATTAGTCAAGGGAGGTGAGGGACAAAAAATAGTACATACATACAGTGTGAGAGGATACGTACGAATACGTATTCACACTAAACATGGGGAATAATTGACATTCACGCCAGACACATAATACATACAATCATTCATTCAAAACATTTTGTAACAATAAAAGTGCAATATATACAGTGGTACATGTACAATAATGATAAACATTGGAATATACAGGTAAGTCATAACTCTTTGATTAAGTTGGTATCGGCCAGGAAAATCATCAGCTTATCGACCACATCCGGATGCTGGTCACCCATAAAGGTGGTCTGCGTCATCGGAAGGCGGCGTGTCTCACAGAAGGCAGAGTGAAGCAGGATGTGGTCGATAGAGAGGGTAGTATGGCAGGTGATGCATTGGGGTGGGAAGGCGTGGGCGATGTAGGGGAGCATGTGGGTGGCTAGGGTGCAGCCCATCCTGAGGCGTCCAAGGACCACCTCCTGACGCTTTGTAAGGCGGTTGGAGGAAGCCCACTCGCCCAGGATGGGTTTTACAGTGGGAAGATGGAGATTGTCCCAGTGACTTTGCCACAGGAGATACACTGATGATTTTGCAGCCGAGAGACATTACTGCAGATCTCGACGGAGGTTCCACGCTCCCTTGAGCTCTGCAGCGGACCTAGCCAGCATGTTAGCCTGCTCATTCCAGTAAATACGCGAATGACCAGGCACCCAAAACAAAGAGAAAGACTTACGGCGCGAATCTAACTTATTAATGATGTTGCCCTGGATTTCATTGGCATCCGTGCGCCCGGACTCTATCGCCTGCAGGGCTGCAGCTGGCCTACTAATAAAGACTCGTCTGAAGTCCGGCTTGCTGCGAACACAGGCTTTAACCTCTTCAATACGATGACGCATCTCGCGCGTCATGGCTCGCCTGTACAGTCATGCGGTGACGCACCTCGCGCGTCACTCTCATATGTTTCTTCCCGTGGTGAATTTGTGTCTCGCTTGATGTTCTAGGGAGAGCGTTTGTCTCTCGCATGTCTTACACTTAGGTCTATAGCTCCACCCACCTCCGCTCTCAACCAATCATGAAACAATAAATAACTCAATGTACTCCCCTTGCCGCCGACCCACTGCTTCACTCCCTCGCCTCCCTCACTCTGCCTTTGTCATTCATGGTAATAAGTCACCTGTTCTGCTTTTTTCCCCCTCCGTATTGGTCATGGATAACCTTTCTGATGACAGTAGTGGGGATGAATATACCTCAGACATGGAGGAGGACAGTAGTGTTGATGACTGTGACTCCATGAGTGATGATGAACTTGACGTTCCTGAGCTAGAAATGAGAGAGATCGAGAATGGTTGGAGGTTGATAGCGGATGTGATTTCTGATAAGCGTCCTGAAGCTCTATCCCCTTTTGTTTCTCAGTTTTCTGGGCTGAATCCTGCACTAAGGGATTTGTCTCTTATGTCTTTTACTGATGTTTTCAAGCTTCTCTTTGATGTTGAGTTGGTAGGAAAGTTATGTGAGTGGGTGAACGAGAGGGCTGTGAAATACATCGCTGAGCACCCTGAGAAACAAGGTCGTGTGAACAGCATTATTTGGCGCCCAGTCACACAGGATGATATGTACACATTCCTAGCTCTTGTCATGGCAATGGCTTTGATGCCAATTCCTAGAATGATGTACTACTGGAGCATTGACATGCTGCTTTCTGCCCCTGCTGTGTTTTGTAAAGAAGTAATGTCAAGAGACCGCTTCTTTAGTATTATGAAATTTCTGAGATTTTCCCCAATAGGCCTTGTCAGAAAGAATCGTCCAGCAACACGCATTGAGCCATATCTAGACCTGTTACATGAACGCTGCCAAATGGTTATGAGACCACGCAGGAGTGTAGCTGAGGATGAGGCTTTGATCTTGTGGAAGGGGAGACTAGTCTTTCGCCAGTACATGAAAAGTAAGAGGGCAAGGTTTGGTGTGAAAGCTTTCGTCGCCTCTCCAAGTGATGAACAGTGGAAGGGGTATTCATGGAATTTCATGCTGTACTACGGAAAAGATACATTCGCTCTTGGCGCCCCAAATGCTTCCCATCTTACTGTATCAGAGAGAATTGTTGTAAAAATCCTTGGTGACCTACTTGATAAAGGCAGATACATCATAACTGATAATTGGTACACCAGCCTGAAGTTATCTGACTATTTGCAAACTCGAGCAACATTGCTGACGGGTGTAATCAGGCAAGGGAGAGGGCCACCCAAAGCAGTGCAACAAGAACAACTTGAAAAAAATTAGGCTCTGTTTGCAAGGAAAGGAAATACCTTGTTAGTGAAATGGCAAGACAAGAGGGAAATCTGTCTCTTGTTCACCAAGTATGAAGCAAATGTTGTGGAGAAAACAAAAACATACTTCAGTGGGAAAACAGTGTTCTACAATAAACCACTGCAAGTAGAAAAGTATAATAAAAAAATGGGGAATGTACATTATGTAGATCAAATGCTTGAGCATTATGAGAGCCATAGGAAGAGTCTAGCATGGTTCAAGAAGCTAGGCATTCATTTCATGTTCAGGATGCTGCTAAATTCATTCATTGCTTATAAGTCTGCACACAGCAGCAGCAGTGTAGAGTTTTTCATCTATATAAGGGATGTGTCAAGAGAACTCCTGCTCCAACACAATCTTGGCGCTGCAGTGCTTGCTAATGTAAACACACCAAATGTCCATAAGGAGAGAGTAGTAAGAAACACTCATCAGTTCGTACTTTTTGAGGGAAGGAAAAGGAAGAGGTGCAAGGTGTGCTACCCAACACGCAAGGACACCAAGTATCACTGTCCAGGATGTGATGGTCATCCTGGCTTGTGTTCAATACAGCACTACAGGGCTTGGCATGAACAACAGAAGGCTACACCTCCACAATAGACTGTCACGCCTAACACTCCTCCCCCGGACCCAGCCACACAAACCTAATCATCAAGTTTATTTATTTCTTTTTTTTTCTTTTAGTGAAGCATTGTATTTTCGGTTTTGGATATTTTTACTGAGGTAGCGGAGATGAAGAGGTTCATCCCTCTGTTTTATCCCCTTTTGGGTTATTTTATATATATGAGGAATCTGCGACACAGCAGGCGACACTTTACATTATTTTTCCTATAGTTAATTTTTTTTCCAAATACCTCACAGGCTATGGTACATATTTTATTTTATTTATTTATTTTACATTTTTACTTTAAAAGGGTACTGGCTAAGGGAACACAAAAATAAGTAAAAAAAAATCCCCGCTTGTCGCCAAACCCTGTAAAGAGGACAGTAGGAGAAATATAGACATGGGGGGAAGTCCAATTTATTGTGACCATAACCTGTTTTATTTTAGTTGATGTATTTTTGTTATCGGAAAAGAGAGAATTCCATTGCTGCTTATATTTATTTCTCTGTTTTTGGCTGTGTGGTATCGCAAATAAAGGAAGAAGTCCTAAGAAAAAAGATAAATAAATAAATAAATAAACTCACGCTAACCTCCATCCAAGAAAGGACTTAGTATGTGTGTTATTCACCGCACGATCTGCTCATACCCTCCTAAATGTCTCTTACACCTATATAGTAGTCGTGTGTGTGTGTGTGTGTGTGTGTGTGTGTGTGTGTGTGTGTGTGTGTGTGTGTGTGTGTGTGTGTGTGTGTATTATATATATATATATATATATATATATATATATATATATATATATATATATATATATATATATATATATATATATCTATATATATATATATATATATATATATATATATATATATATATATATATATATATATATATATATATATATATATATATATATATACAAGACCAGAAAAGGATAACAGCAAAATCTGAGGAAGTGCTTTCTACAAGAACGAAAAATTTGCTATTGGCAACTGCAACACCAAGGCAAGGAGCAAGGCGAGGACTCCCACACGCATGGCCTAATAGCCTATGTCATGGCTGATGGCAAAAGAAAATCCCACACGCGCCACTGCAGCAGTTTTCTGTGCCTCGTAGTGAAGAGGTTAAGGAGAGATTCAAAGGCTTTAGAAAGGCAGGAAATCAAAGCTATAGGGCGGTAGTTAGAAGGATTGGAGCGGTCACCCTTTTTAGGGACAGGTTGAATGTGAGCAAACTTCCAGCAAGAAGGATAGGTAGAAGTAGAGAGACACAGACGAAAGAGTTTGACCAGGCAGTGAGCGAGTTCGGAAGCACGGTTTTTGAGAACAACAGGAGGGACTCCATCCGGACCGTAAGCCTTCCGAGAATCAAGGCCAGAGAGGGCCTGGAAAACGTCATAATAAAAAATTCTAATTTTAGGGATGAAGTAGTCAGAGGGTGGAGGAGTAAGAGGAATATGCCCAGTATCATCCAAAGTAGAGTTGGTAGTAAAGGTTTGAGCGAAGAGTACAGCTTTAAAGAAAGAAGAGATAGCTGTGAGGCCATCTGGTTGAAGTAAAGAAGAGAAAGATGAAGAAGTAAAATTGTTAGACATATTATTGGCTAGATGACAGAAATCACGAGAAGAGTTAGAGTTGGAAAGTCTTTGACATTTTCTATTGATGAAAGAGTTTTTAGTAAGTTGGCGAATAGATTTGGCATGATTACGGGCAGAAATATATAGGGCATGAGTTTCAGCAGATGGATGGCTACGCTACCGTTTGTGAGCCGCCTCTCTATCATTGACAGCACGAGAACAAGCAGAGTTAAACCAGGGCTTTATAGCTTTAGTATTAGAAAAAGTATGAGAAATGTATGGCTCCATGCCAGAGATAATCACCTCTGTTATGCGCTCGGCACATAGAGAAGGATCTGTGACATGATAGCAATAATCATCCCAAGGAAAATCAGAATAGTACTGCCTCAGGTCCTCCCACTTAGCAGAGTTGAAATGCCAGAAACACCTCTGCTTAGGCGGGTCCTAAGGCTGCACTGGAGTGATAAGACAGGTAACGGAAATAAGATTGTGATCGGAGCAGCCCAACGGAGAGGAAAGTTTAACAGAGTAAGCTGAAGGGTTGGAAATTAGGAAAAGATCAAGAATGTTGGGCGTGTCTCTAAGGCGGTCAAGGATATGGGTAGGGAACTGCACTAGCTGCTCTAGGTCATGAAGGATAGCAAAGTTGAAGGTTTGTTCACCAGGTTGGTCAGTGAAAGAAGATGAAAGCCAAAGCTGGTGGTGAACATTGAAATCCCCTAAAATGGAGATCTCAGAATAAGGAAAGTGAGATAGGATGTACTCCACTTTGGAAGTCAAATAGTCAAAGAATTTTAGATAGTCAGAGGAATTAAGTGAGAGATATACAGCACAGATGAATTTAGTTAGAGAGTGACATTGAAGTCTTAGCCAGATGGTAGAAAATTCTGAAGATTCAAGATTGTGGGCACGAGAGCAAGTAATGTCGTTACGCACATATGCGCAACAGCCAGCTTTGGATTGAAAATGAGGATAGAGAAAGTAGGAGGGAACAGAGAAGGGGCTGCTGTCAGTAGTCACAGACAATTGTGTTTCAGTTAGGAAGAGAAGATGAGGCTTAGTGGAGGAGAGATGGTGTTCCACAGATTGGAAATTAGATCTAAGGCCACGAATGTTGCAGAAATCGAGAGGTAAAGTATTAGAGGAAGTGTCAAGACACCCAAGGTCGTCAGCAGAGGAGCAGTCCGACCTTGGGACATTTGTGGTCCCCTCTCCAGATAGGGACTCCGAGGCTGGGTGTGGTGAAGCCATTTTAAAATTTTGATTTGAAGAGAGTGTAAAAGTGTAAGGTGTAGTAATGTTATGTAGGTAGTAGAAGAAGTTGTCTTTAGAGGGCAGGCTGCAGCTGCTCTCTTGCGTAAATGAGACACTAAGGGAAACGGGAAGAGAGGACA
>JAPQNM010000147.1:57500-59436 GCA_029783475.1 Metacarcinus magister | reverse complement strand
GAAATCAGATAGGCTAAAATAGATATAGAGAGAGGATAAAAAGATGAACGGAGGATAGGGGAGGATAGGTCGGGGAAGGGAAGCGTTGAGAAGGTGTAATAGAAGTGCAACATGGGTAGATATATAGTATAGAGCAGATATAGAGATAATAAGAGAGAGAGAAGAGCGATATGGAGCAGAGAGTAGAGATATTTAGATGAAGGTATATAGAATAGATATAGATATATAGAGTAGATAGATAGATATATAGATGGATAGAGATAAGATAGATGATATAGAGAAAGATATAGATATATATATATAGGGAGAGATTGAGTATATATATAGATATGAGATGGGGGGTAGATGGATAGGTGAGGGATATAATGGTATAGATTGATATAGATAGTATAGTTATATCTATATAGATATATAGGTATATAATAGTATATAATATAATATATATATATAGCTATATATTGATGATATAATATATTAGAATATTAGAATATATATATATGTATATAGAATATAGATATATATATAATGTAGATATATATATATTATGTAGATATATAGATATAGTTATATGTATATATATTAATATATTGTAATATATGGATATATATATTTATATATATATATAGATAGTATATTATATATATATGATATTATTATGTAGATATATTATATAGATATGTATATATATAATATAGATAGATATAGATAGATATCTATTGTATATATATTATGATATATGATGTGAGTAGATATGGTTATATAATATATATATATATATTATATAGAGAGAGGTATATATATATATTGTATATATGGTATATATATTGTAATAGATATCTAGTATATATAGATATATATATAGTATATGGATTAGATATATATAGCTATATATATTATATAGTATATTATATGAGTATATATATATGTTATTATATATAGATATATATAGAGATATATAATAGATATATATATTATATATAGATATATATATAGAGAGATATAAGAGATATATTATTATATATATATAATATATGACGACCTATATATATATATAGAGAGGAGAATAGAAGAGTCATAGAAGAGCAGAAAGAGATAAAGAGAGAGCAAGAGAGAGAGAGAGAGAGAGAGACACCGCTCGACTACTCATCACTGAACGAGCGGGATGTCCAGAAGTGCACGAGGAACAGAGCTGGGAGAAAGACTACGAGATAATTAGTAGAACGGACTAGGTAGACCGCTGCACCGGAGAGATAGCGAGCCGATAGAGCCAGCAGAGAGAGAGAGGAGAGACGATGGAAGAGAGGAGACAGAGACGAGACGAACGAGAGTGGGGGAGACCCGAGTAGAGGAGAGAGGAGAGAAAGATAGAGAAAGTAGACGACGCGACGACGAGTAGATCGAGATGCAGGAGAGAGACAGCAAGCGACGATAGACGGACAGAGAGAGCACGGAGACAGAAGACAGCCTAGAGGGGGACAGGCGACGCCAAAAGAGCTAAGAGGAGAGACGAGAGGAGAGGGTCACAGGACGGGACGACAGAAGAGAGTCACGACGAGAGGGGTAGACGACGGGGGAGGAAAGAGAGATAGAAATGAGTCTGGAGAGAAACTACGAGGCTAGTCGATAGAGAGAGGCAGCGGGAGAGAGAGAGAGAGAAGAGAGAAGAGAGAGGGAAGGCGTAGGACGAGAGAGAGCAGTCGGCGAGACTTGAGAAGAGAGAAAGGGGCGAGAGAGGGGGCACACTCAGAGAGACGGGAGAGAGAGAGACGAGGGAAGAGAGAGAGACGAGCCGACGCAGGGAGAGAGAGAGAGACGACAGAGACGGAGAGACGAGAACGACGAGGCAGCACGGAGACGACGAGCCATGAGGGGAGAGATAAGAGGAAAGCAAGAGAGAGCCGACGCGGTAGAGACGGAAGAGAGAGAGAGAGCGGAC
>JAPQNM010000147.1:22500-37500 GCA_029783475.1 Metacarcinus magister | reverse complement strand
AGGACAATTTAACAAGAGATTCACTGAATCCATATCTTGAAGCAGGTATTGCCTTGCATCTGAGGGCAAGGAGCATAGGATGGGGATGACAGACTCGAACTTGTGGTCAAGTCATTGGATTTACACATTCTTCAAGTTTTTTATAGTGCATACCAAACCTTACTTAGGCAATCACTATGACAAAGTACTGTGGAAATTAAAATAAAATATGACAACTCAAATGTTCACAATGTAACTCCAACAGTACTTGAGTCAATGGCCAGAATCAAATAATCACTATAGCATAATTACATCACAAATAACTGCATTATCAAATCTTGAGAGCACTAATTGGTATTCAGATGAATGTGTATCGTGGAAACTTACGAAGGCTGAGATAGCACCACACAGTCACTACTCAATGGTACAAGGATGCAACACTAAGGAGATGGACCCAAATTGTCAAATAGTTCACAATTAGCTGTGGAAATAAATTAGAATACATCTATAATTCAAAATAGTCAAGAAATACAGTACCAACATCATACATAAAAGTTGGTCATCTACTTTTTATTCCCTACATAGAAAAAAAATCATCCCTGACGTATGGATCTGGTTAGTTATGTTTGTTTGTTGGTGAAGGCAAAGGTGTTCAATTGTGAGTGTGTGAATCTTACCTTACTTGAGTGTAGGATTACCTGTTGTCACACTTACTCTACGCTGTACACACACTCATATCATCAAGAGAAAGATTGGACATTTTCATTTTCACACAACTATATATACATACATTCTACAAGGCAAATTTGCATCAGAGTACACTACAAAAGACTCAGTAGAAATTTGTACAGTTTCTTCTGAATATTCATCACACGATAGTGAGGTGGAGTGAGTATTTAGTATCATGTTTAAACAGTCACCACATACAACATTAACACTTCCTTCCCTTCAACTAAATAGGGAAGTTTTCAATTGCCGTGATTTTCTCTGCACCTTCCTCTTCAGCACCATCTTAGTCCTGCATCAAGAACAGCTTCCTCACATTATTGATTATATTTGTTTATGTTTTTTCACCCACAAATAGTAAGATTAACTTGAAACACCCAAAGCCTTGCAAAGTGTCCCATAGAGGGTAGGCGTGAGGTGTGTGTGGGGCATGGCTGGCTGGCAACACACTCGAGACACTGACTAGAACTGGTACATATGTTATAAGATTAATTATATTGTTGCTCACTACCAAATCCAGATACACATATTGAACCATTTATCTAGCAAGCTTGGGACCAGATTACCCGGATTTCTGGAACAAGTTTAATAATTTATATGTGTGTGTGAGCTGGGCGAGCTCTGCTATCTTTGCTTTCTTTGAGTGTGGTTCCCGAGTAACTGTTTGCTGTTGTCACTACAGCGCGTCTGTCTATTCCAGTTGTTGTAGATATGTTTCCTTATTGTTTTTCTAATAGCAAGTTAACTTTATTCTGGCAATTTAGACATGGTATTAAGTTAAATGACACTAAATCAGGACAACCAATAACAATGTGTGGTTAGGCAAGTGTGAGCGGCAGCTGTCTTGCTAATCACCATCAATGCTTGTGTTAAATAAATTAACACAAAGCAGTGAGTGGCACATACATACACACACGACATCCATTAATATACACACATACATACACACACTGCACCCAGAAACATAACCCCCACAACACAAATTTGTTCTACTTTGCATCAAAAAATATTTACATTTTTGACATTCCTGCAAAAACTAATGAATGTATTTAAAATTTGAAAATATCTATAGATACCCACACCTTTCCAAGTGTGCTTTTAACATGAAGAGCCATCGACATGCAACTTTTTTTCCCCTAAATAGCTAAGTGATCAACCCAACATTTGCTCTGTACTAACGAAGCGCTGTTTAAGATGTTAGTGAAGGCAAGGGAAGGTTTCAATCTTAAATAATTGTCTTGTCATGAGATCAATCTGCTGTTTGACTCATGGTGAACAACGCACAGGATGAAGATTAAACATATTTATGCAAAATCAATCGGTGATGAATAACGGTGAACAATCATATTATTGGAAAGGTGAACGACTTTCAGGTGAATTAATTAATTATCTCTTAGGTGAAGACACTCGATTATTGTAAGCTAAATGCCACCATTTCTTAGGTTGATGATGCAAACATTTCATCATAATTATTGACCTTTGTGAATCTGATATAAAATTGATATCTCTTTTCATATTCAAATACAACGTTATTACTTAACCTTTCGTTACATTAACCTTAGTAACATAATGACATATACTCTAGACTCCATTAACCTTGAAAACACTCAAGTTTTTGGTTTGTGTTGCGTATAGAGGAGGAAAGTATATAGTTGTGTTGCCTGGTGTTGCTATTTCTGCCTTGCCATACACACCTCTTAGGGAAATTGTGTTAACGCTTGTTGCTGCCACTCATGTTGTTTCTTTCCTTTTGTTGTGCCACAGACCTGCTCCTGCCTACATGTACACACCTGCCCTGACCCTCAGGGAGAACACGGGCTTACAGGACTTATTTAGTCTCCTGAAGGTGGAGGCGGGTGTCGAGGCGTGGCGTGTCCCTGTAGGTGTGCCTCTATGGTGTTGTTCGGAGTGTAGGCGTGGAGGGAGGCTTGGAGTGGCTGTGGTGGGTTAGAAGAGGCTTGGAATGGGCGTGGAGGGAGGTTTAGAGTGGTTGTGGTGGGTTAGGAGAGGCTTGGAGTGGGCGTGGTGGGTTAGGGGAGGCATGTGGCACGTACAAAGGAGTACAAAGGAAGAACAGACAGCAACAGTCCTACTGGACCTAACGAGGCTGTCTTTTTAACTACACTACTACTATATCTACTTGATAAGGGACAAAAGGACAGCAAAGTGGAAGGTTCCTCCCCACCCACCCCTCACTCCAGCCGAAGCTGGCCGGAAGAGGAAGTGATACCATGTAGTATGGAAAAACTATCATGGAATTTGTATAGGAAAGTGAGAAAAACAAGGAGTAATCTATGCTAAAAAAAAAAAATTTAATTAAAAAAATTAAAAAACTTAAAAATTACGCAGTAGTGAAATATTCGACTTGGTGAACAGATGCTAAGTGCTTATCGAGTTTCTTCTTAAACGATTCAATTGTAATACTGTAAACTATTTGTGCTGGGAGATAATTCCAAACATTTACGATTCTATTGAAGAAAAAGTGCTTCGCTTCATTCGATCTAAAACGCTTACCAATGATCTTTAAGCCATTGTTACGGGTGGTGCTTGTGAGATCGGTAGTTACATAGTCGTTTATGTTAATATTATCAAAACCATGGAATTTTTTAAAAACCTCAATTAGGTCCCCTCGTAGCCTACGTTTGGATAAACTGAATAAGTTCAGCTCCTTTAGTCGTTCTTCGTAAGACTTGTTTCGCAATCTTGCGATCATTTTAGTAATTCTTCTTTGTATTTTCTCCAGCTTATTAATATCTTTTCTATAGTATGGTGACCAAAATTGAATGCAATATTCTAGATGAGGGCGTACGAGTGCATTATATAGTGTAAGGATAACTTTTTCAGATTTATACTCAAATGTTCTACCGATGAAGCCGACCAGTTTGTTCGCTTTTTTTTTTACAACGTCTGAACAATGTTTATCTGGTTTGAGATCGTTACTAATAGTTACCCCTAAGTCTTTTTCATGGTTAACCTTGGAAAGTTCAGAGCCATTCATTGTATATTTAGTGAATTGATTGTTGCTACCGATATGCAAAACTTTACATTTATCAACATTAAATTTAATTTGCCATTTTTTTGACCAACTGACTAACGTGTCGAGGTTTGATTGAAATTGTACTTTATCGGCGGTTGTAGTTACTTTACTCGTGGTTTTCGTATCGTCGGCAAATTTTGATATCTTACAGGTGAGGCCTTCATCAATATCATTGACATAAATTAAAAAAAGAATGGAACCAAGTACTGAGCCCTGTGGCACACCGCTTTTAACGTCTCGACAGTTATATGATTCACCGTTTATGACAACGCGTTGCCTTCTTTTGGAAAGCCAGTCTTCAATCCATTTAAGAATTTTCCCAGATATGCCGTGTGATTCTAATTTTTTTAATAACCGTTTATGGGGAACTTTGTCAAACGCTTTTCGGAAGTCGAGATAAATTATATCAACCGCTTTTGTCTCGTCATAAATGTTGAATACATCGTTATAAAAGTCAAGGAGATTCGTTAAGCAAGACAATAAGTTTGTTACGAAAACCATGTTGAGAATTATTAATCATGCTGTTTTCTTCTAGGAAAGTCACTAGTTTATCGCGTATTATAGTTTCCATTAATTTACCAACTACGGATGTGAGGCTGATTGGTCTGTAGTTAGTCGGTAGTGATTTATCTCCTTTCTTTTGTATAGGGATAACATTTGCTAATTTCCAAATGTCGGGAACTTTTCCAGTATTTAAAGATTTATTGAATAGTATTGCAAGAGGTTTGCTGTTTTGATATGTTGCCTCTTTTAAGACTCTCGGTGCAATATAATCAGGACCAGGAGTTTTATTTACTTTAATTTTATCAAGTGCCTTAGTTACAGTAGCCTCAGTAAAGTGACAATCGCTTAAAGGAATTAAGTTAGGTTTAGCTGGGGTTATTTTCTGGATTTCATCGGTGTCTTCAATGGTAAAAACGGATGCAAAATAATCATTTAGTACTTCGGCCATTTCTGATTCTGTATTTATTTCCTTACCGACTTTTAGGTGGAGTGGGCCAATATTAGTTGTGATAACTTTTTTATTACGTACGTAGGTGTAAAACTCCTTGGGGTTGGATTTCGTTTTATTTGCAATATATATTTCGAGATCTTTTTTACTTCGTCTAATCATCTTTTTTGTTTCGCGTCTTAGTCTTTCGTATTCTATTTTATCGTTTTCGTTTTGTGATCGTAAATATTTACCATTTGCGCGCTTTTTAAGTAATAATCCTGCCTCAATTTGGTTATTCCACCATTTTGGTTTATTAATATTTTTATTTTTACATGGACGTCTCTTACAAACAGGAATGCATAATTTAACGGCTCCATTTAGGATGTTATAGAAATTTTCCCACGATTTATTTACATCGGTTTCGTTTTCTACTATGCTCCAATCAGTATCTGCCAAAAGCTTTCTCAATTTTTCAAAGTTACCTTTGCGATACATGAAGATAAGTTCTTCGCTTACGTTATCTTTGTGAACTTCGATATTTAGGTTAAAAGAGACAATTTTATGGTCGCTGGTGCTGAATTCTGGGCCCGTATTAATGTTACTTACTAGACCGTCGTTTGTTGAAAATACAAGGTCTAGTATATTATCACCTCTCGTGGCTTTGCTTGCGTGCTGACTTAAGCAACTCTCTAACAAATTATTATATAAGTCGTGACCCATATGAGATGACTTATATAATAATTTGTTAGAGAGTGTGGGAGGCGGTCGATTGGGCGGGTGATGGAAGGTTGAGTGATCGTGGCCTCATGATTAAGGTGATTTGTACACGACACAAACACACACACACACACACACACACGACACAAAGACACACACACACACACACACACACACACACACACACACACACACACACACACACACACACACACACACACACACACGACACAAACACACACGACACAAACACACACGACACAAACACACACACACGACACAAACACACGACACACACACACACACACACACACACACGACACAAACACACACACACACACGACAGAAACACACACACACACACACACACACACACACACACACACACACACACACACACACACACACACACACACACACACACACACACAAAGTAATCAGCACCGTTTACGAGGTCCTCTTATTCCTCCATCGTTGTCTATATATTTGTTTATTTTTTTCAAGGAGCTGCTACGAAAAAGAGAGAGAGAGAGAGAGAGAGAGAGAGAGAGAGAGAGAGAGAGAGAGAGAGAGAGAGAGAGAGAGAGAGAGAGAGAGAGAGAGAGAGAGAGAGAGAGAGAGAGAGAGAGAGAGAGAGAGAGAGAGAGAGAGTCATAGTGAGTAGGATGCGCTAATCACCTCACACACAAACAATCTCACAGTCTAAGCTAATGAGAGTATATTAATGATCCACTTAACCGTGACGGCGTTACCATGACAGTCACACTAACTATGGTTCTGCATGTAACCTGTTTGTTTGTCCTGGGTGGAAGGTGTGGTGTGAGGGAAGCAAGTGTAGGAAGTGGAGAAGCTCAGGTGTGTTAGGGAAGGTGTTTAGAAGGGAACTATTTCGATTACCCTTGGAATGATCATCTCTCTGCCTTAGTATGACTCTCCTTGTTAAGTTTCCAGACTGGGAATTAGACTGATTATAGTACGATTATATTTTCATGCTGATCATAATGTGTGTGTGTTCGTGTGTACGTTTTTTTTTTTGTGTGTGTGTGTGTGTGTGTGTGTGTGTGTGTGTGTGTGTGTGTGTGTGTGGTGTGTGTGTGTGTGTGTGTGTGTGTGTGTGTGTGTGTGTGTGTGTGTGTGTGTGTGTGTGTGTGTGTGTGTGTGTGTGTGTGTGTGTGTGTGTGTGTGTGTGTGTGTGTGTGTGTGTGTGTGTGTGTGTGTGTGTGTGTGTGTGTGTGTGTGTGTGTGTGTGTGTGTGTGTGTGTGTGTGTGTGTGTGTGTGTGTGTGTGTGTGTGTGTGTGTGTGTGTGTGTGTGTGTGTGTGTTGTGTGGGTTTTTGTTATTTCACTCTAATAAGGACAGTCACTATATGCTAAAAAATAGTCGTTCATGGCAATACGTCCACAGAAAGATAGAGGAATTATTAACATATAAGATGAAAAACAAAAACTATTATGATATGAAAAAAAAACTAACATAGCAGGTGAAAATATATTACTTAGGTGTAGTCAGTATTTTTTTTTATGTTATAATTGTTATTTTTGCATCAAGAGTCACATTGATAAATATTCTATAACGGCATTGATTAAATACTTGGATTATTCATTCTCTCTCTCACCTACAAATCCAATCATTCATTTCCTTTTACTTGGCAACCTTAAAGGAAAAAAAAAGATAAAAATAGAGGAAAGGCAGGAGGGAGGGAAAGGGAAAAAACTAGAGAGACTACAAGGCACCAAGTGTTACCACATCACACATCTTCCCTCACCCTCACCGCCTTACCTCCCTCCACCACCACACCAACGAAGCCTTTAAGGGGAGGAGAGATCTAAGGCTTGACACACTTATAAGTACTTGTAATACCGCAGACGTGAGTAAAGAAGAAGACAAAACGTGATGGGAAAGGGGAAATAAAAGAACTAGAGGAAGGAAAAGGGGGAGAAAGAGGGGGGAGAAACAGATGGTTGGCGCCCCTGGGTTGGAATCTAGAACACATAAACCCTTGAATGAAGCCGTAATCTTTCATGCCACACACCTGTATTGCATCTTTTTTTCCCTCCCTTTGTAGTTGATGTGGTTAATGGAACAAAATAGCAAGTGATCGGAATACACTTTTTTTGCGTGTGATTGATTTGGTATTAATCAGAAATGCCAATTCACTTAATTAATACATAGTGATCAGAGAGAGAAAGAGAGAGAGAGAGAGAGAGAGAGAGAGAGAGAGAGAGAGAGAGAGAGAGAGAGAGAGAGAGAGAGAGAGAGAGAGAGAGAGAGAGAGAGAGAGAGAGAGAGAGAGAGAGAGAGAGAGAGAGAGAGAGAGAGAGAGAGAGAGTTGGAGGAGATACGAATGGAAGGTAGTGATGGAGGATGAGGAAAAAACTCAAGGCAAAGAAACAAAAAAAAATAATGGGAGAAGAGACAAACGGGAAGGAAGGAAGGAGGGAGAGAAGGAGATAAGGACAAAAAAAATGGATAAGAAAGGAGAGAGAGGGAAGTGAAAACAAAAGGAAGAGAGAAGAAGAAAGAAAAACAAGACATTAAGGAGTGGTGGAACAATAGTTTGACACGCCTCTTGGAATCATATTAAGTTGGGAAGACTTGTATAGGCTTCTTCAAAAAGCCTATGGAAATATACAAATTAAAAAAGAAGAGACGCTCGCTCCGCGAGATACCTACGAGGTCGAAAATAAAGGATAAAAAAAAAGAATAAGAAAAGTTGACGGGGGACGAAAGTTAAATTGAAGTATTATTATACCACCACTAAAAAAAACAAAAAAAATTAATAAATGAATGAAAATAATAATATAAAAAAAAAACATATATACCATATGTTAGATTACTTTTGACCATCCTAGGAGGAAAAGCAGGATTGATCAAAAGAATAGGACAACACAGAATGATGTAAGGACTATGAGGAAGAGAAAGGAAAGATTAGCAGGAGGTGAGGTCAGCCTTCGTGTGGTGCCTCTGTTTACCCTTTCCCCGGGCAAGACCTAAGGACACTGGGATGAAGAGGGGGAATGGGAGAATGAGTGGCGAGGAATATAAGATAATGATAGTGATGAGGAGACTAGGTGATGTAAAAGGGGAAGTAAGTAGAGGTGGAATGAGGGGAAGAGAAAGAGGGAGTAGATGGAATGTGGAATGAGGATAATGATAGTGATGAGGATTAGAAAGGATAAAGAAGATTGAGAGGAAGAGAGAAAGAGATTGATGTATTGATTGTTGATGTGGAGTGTATTGGTAGAGTAAGGCCTTATAAAGAATGGTATGGTGGCCTTGATTCACGGTAATGCAGTGATGTATTGGAAAGGAAGCTGAAGCCTCTCATGCAATCACAACTCAAACAGAACCCAAAACAAGTGTATGAGTAGTGCTGAAAGCTGATTTGTCTATATTTTCTGTCTTGTATATATGTTTTATTTATTTATTTTTTTTATCACGGCGTTAAAGTTTTGTTATTCCGTATTTACTCCAGCTGTGATTTTTTTTTCTTCTTCTGTCACACACACACACACACACACACACACACACACACACACACACACACACACACGTACACAACCCATTATGTACTCCTCGTTGAAGGTAAACTGAAGTAAAAAGAAATTGATCACACAAGTGAACAAGTTTTTACACTGGAAAACATCATAGCTGAGTTTAAATTAAAAAAATTTTTTTTACACAATCACGCGTTGTTTGTTGCGATGGTTTTAATTTGTTAATTTACTACAATATTTTTCTGCCATATTGTTCTTATTGTTTTCTTTCTCTTCTCTAACTGCAGGTAAGAAAAAAAACTTTCCCTCCGTGCCACTTCGAAAAAAAGAAAGACGACTTAATTAAGCTGCGAATTAGAATCGGTTTGTTTTTAGGTTGCGAGTTTCCCGTGTTGGGGTAGCTTGACATGACCAAAAGGACTCACCAATCACCAAGTAACAAGGATCAAAGGATTTTTTTTTTTCTGCCTTTATTCGAGACTTGCGGTTTGTCCTTGTACTGTACGAGTATGTATCAGGTTTGTGTACCTATTTCTGTATCTTTATTTTGGAGTTGGGTAGGCAGGCAATCTGTTGTGTTCCCTGTTTTATCTTTCCTTTTATTACTTTAAATAGTTGTGTTAGTTCCTTTGTCCTCATTTACCCCAAGAGACAGTAAGCAGGTGGTAGAAAGCACACGGATTTTGCTGCCAATGTACTACTGCTTAGGGAGGAGGGAAGGGGATTTTAGAGCAGGTGTGCACGAGGATGGGGCGGGATCATATATGGCTAATAAGAGACAAGAGGGTGTGTGGGGATTAGGTAAGAGGAGAGCAGTACTGACAGGGACGTGGAGTTGGGAGAGCAAAGGAAACAGGTGTTGTGTTAGGGTTAAGTGAGTGTGTGGTGGAAAGGCGATGAAAACGGGAGGAGAGACTATAGCCAGTGTGTGAGTGAGTGGTGGATCAGGTGGGGGTTGGGGGAGGCGAGTGTAAGTTGGGCTGAGAGTTCCGTCAATATTCTGCCAATACAAAAGAATAATGTAGTACTTCCCATACCGATTTTGCTGTACTAGAACACTGTTACATGCGACCATACGTTGTTGTTGATATGTGTAACGCTGTACGTTTTTACATCATCGATAACACATCAATAGGCAACCCATGAACCATATATGTTCTTAATATTTACGTTTTTATGTTTTATTAAAGCGATACACAGCCATTTAGAGGTGGTGAGGCTTTACCTGCACGTTGGTGAATGGGTTATGTTAATGAATGGAGCAGGAGGCAGGCAGGGCAGGATGAAAAGGACATTGTAGAGGAGCAGGTGTGTGTGTAAGCAGAGGCATTATTAGCTAGGTTGTGGCGGAGGTGTTCCTGTGGGTGCCTGCTTTGCAATGCTGGGTTTTCTTTTCATTATTAATGTGTGTAATTGCTGTAGTTTCTTTCATATACAATTGTTATTATCTTTATTATCATCATTGTCTTCTATTAATGCTATATAAGTGTAAGGTACGTATCACCTGGTACTCCAACTAACCTGTCTCTCTCATCCATGAAAATACTGAGCGTCAAATAGTGTATTAAATTCCGTGCAAGTGTTCAGAGTGGATTAAAAGGGACGATTGGTAGGAACTGTTGCCTCGGTACTTGCACTCCCTACAACGAGAGAACAAAACTGAGACCCAAATAGTGGTGTGCAAATGTGAGTGAATGTAACCAGCTTGACAACAGAAGAAGAAACTGTGAGCTAAGTGAACTTATGTGTGAGAGGAACCTGGAGGTTATAAATGTGTGAAACCAAAGTAAAAGTTAAAGGGAGAGGATAAACTTGGTAGATTTAATTAAAGGAATGGTTGAAAGATTATTTAGTGGGAGAGATGGTGGCAGTAATTGTTATGAAGATGAACTGTTGGGTAGGAGATAAAAGAGAAATTTGAGTGATGTGAGTAAGTGGATTTATGAATGAATAAAGAAAGATGGTTCTGGGAGCAAAAGAAGTGAAGAAGAAAGAGAAAGTCGTAAAGAATTGAGCTTCTTAGGAATCTGAGTAAAGAAGGAAGTGATTGTGATGGGAGATTCAAGTGCAAGTGTTGGAGGTGGTGCCAGGGAGGAAGTGTTTAATGTTTAGGGAGAGTTAAGGTGCCAGGGAGGAAGTGTTTAATGTTTAGGGAGAGTTAAGGTGCCAGGGAGGAGGTGTTTAATGCTTAGGGAGAGTTAAGGTGCCTGGAAGGATGTGTTTAATGTTTAGGGAGAGTTAAGGTGCCTGGAAGGATGTATTAAATGTTTAGGGAGAGTTAAGGTGCCAGGGAAGATGTATTAAATGTTTAGGGAGAGTTAAGGTGCCTGGAAGGAAGTGTTTAATGTTTAGGGAGAGTTAAGGTGCCAGGGAGGATGTATTAAATGTTTAGGGAGAGTTAAGGTGCCTGGAAGGAAGTGTTTAATGTTTAGGGAGAGTTAAGGTGCCAGGGAGGAAGTGTTAAATGTTTTGGGAGAGTTAAGGTGCCTGGGAGGATGTGTTAAATGAATGTTTAGGGAGAGTTAAGGTGCCTGGGAGGATGTGTTAAATGTTTAGGGAGAGTTAAGGTGCCAGGGAGGAAGTGTTTAATGTTTAGGGAGAGTTAAGGTGCCAGGGAGGAAGTGTTTAATGTTTAGGGAGAGTTAAGGTGCCTGGGAGGATGTGTTAAATGTTTAGGGAGAGTTAAGGTGCCCTTCCTTCCTTCCTTCCTTCCTCCTTCCTCTTTCCTTCCTCCTGCCTCGCTCTGACTCCTCCTAAATTTCTTTCTTTTCTTGTCTTATGTTAGCCAGGGAGGAAGTGTTAAATGTTTAGGGAGAGTTAAGGTGCTTGGGAGGATGTGTTAAATGAATGTTTAGGGAGAGTTAAGGTGCCTGGGAGGATGTGTTAAATGTTTAGGGAGAGTTAAGGTGCCAGGGAGGAAGTGTTTAATGTTTAGGGAGAGTTAAGGTGCCAGGGAGGAAGTGTTTAATGTTTAGGGAGAGTTAAGGTGCCTGGGAGGATGTGTTAAATGTTTGGTGAGAGTTAAGGTGCCCTTCCTTCCTTCCTTCCTTCCTCCTTCCTCTTTCCTTCCTCCTGCCTCGCTCTGACTCCTCCTAAATTTCTTTCTTTTCTTGTCTTATGTTAGCATCTGTGTCCATTCTTTCTTTTTCTTTCACTCTCTTGTTTCTCGTCTTATACTATCATCATTTTCTCTTTTCTCTCTCTTCTGCCTCTCTCAATCAGTCTTTCATTTTCTCTCATTCTTCTGTGTACCAATCGTTCTTTTGTTTATTTTATTTTATTCTTTTCTTCAGGCAGTCAGTCAGTCACTCACTCACTCACTCATTTATCTCCTCCTCCTCCTCCTCCTCCTCCTCCTCCTCCTCCTCCTTAATCTTCAAAAAGGGGGACAAGTCACAACCTGGAAATTATAGGCCAATCAGTCTGACATCAGTTGTATGTAAATTAATGGAGACAATCATTCGTGACAATGTGGTAAAATTCCTTGAAGACAACGATATAATAAAACCCTCATAGCATGGTTTTCGTAATAAACGTTCATGTTTAACTAAATTATTAGACTTCTTCCACAATGTTTTTGACGCGTACGATGAAAGCAGAGCAGTAGATGTCATATATATGGATTTTCAAAAGGCCTTTGATAAAGTACGTCATCAACGATTGCTTAATAAACTAATGACTCACGGTATCTCTGGTAGCATTTACAATTGGCTTCTGGACTGGCTCTCTGAACGTAAGCAGAGAGTAGTCTTAAACGGTGTCTCCTCTCAATGGTTAAACGTAAAAAGTGGCGTACCACAAGGCTCAGTGCTTGGTCCTGTCTTATTCTTGATATATGTTAATGACATAGATGATGGGATCACTTGCAAAATATCGAAATTCGCTGACGATACGAAAATTTTCAGCAAAGTAACTACGACAATTGACAGAGAAGTCTTACAATCAGACCTAGATCGACTAACGTCTTGGGCCAATAAATGGCAAATGAAATTTAACGTTGAAAAATGCAAGGTACTACACATCGGAAGAAATAATGATCACATTCAGTACTCAATGAATGGTAAACCACTTTCTACAGTAAACAAGGAAAAAGATCTGGGAATCACAATATCAAACGATTTAAAACCCAGTCAACATTGCTCAGAGGTAGTTAAAACTGCTAACAGATTGGTCGGCTTTATTGGGCGTACTTTCGAAAATAAATCAAAAAAGTCATATTAAAACTGCATAATTCACTAGTACGACCCCATCTTGAGTATTGCGTGCAGTTTTGGTCCCCATATTACAGAAAGGACATTGACAAACTGGAAAGAGTCCAGCGAAGAATAACAAAAATGATTCCAAGGCTGAAAAATAAACCTTATGAAGAAAGACTTAAATAACTAAACTTATTCAGCCTAGAAAAACGAAGGATGCGAGGGGATTTAATTGAAATGTTCAAGATAATTAAAGGATTCGATAATATCAATGCAGCAGATTACATTACTTTTGATCGATCAAATATAACAAGAAGACGTCATTCCTTTAAGATTACTGGTAAAAGATTCACGTTAAACGAAGCCAAGCACTTCTTTTTCAATCGGATCGTTAACGTTTGGAACTCCCTGCCCGCCAATGTCGTCGACTAAAACAATTACTACGTTCAAAAATAGACTTGACAAATATTTAGAAGCCAATCCACAAATAAAATACTATCCGTTAACGTAGCAAACTTTGAGTATGGTCATCCTGATGTACCTAACTGACGAAATGTCGATTCAAAAGACGTCGCTAGTGGCCTGACATCGCTTGCCAGGAAGTAGTGGGAGCAGTAGTGGTAGTGACAGTCTGGTCTTGGTTGGCCTTCCTTTCCCTGCCAGCCATGGCTGGGAGAGAGAAGTCTTCACCCTTACTATCCTGTATCCTTCACTCTAGAGTAGATAGTGTACTCACAAAAAGCCTCGTAAGGGCCAGCAGGCCTGTTGTTGTTTGTTCTTCCTATGTGTTCCTATGTGTTCCTCCTCCTCCTCCTCTTCTCTTCTCCATCTCAACCTCGTTTTTTTAGGACAAATTGTGTTGTGTTGTGTTGTGTTGTGTGTTGTGTTGTGTGTTGTGTTGTGTGTTGTGTGTTGTGTGTTGTGTTGTGTGTTGTGTTGTGTGTTGTGTGTTGTGTGTTGTGTTGTGTGGTGTGTGGTGTGGTGTGTGGTGTTTTGTGTGTTGTGTGTTGTGTTTTGTGTGTTGTGGTGTGGTGTGGTGTGGTGTGGTGTGTTGTGTGTGGTGTGTGGTGTGTTGTGTGTTGTGTGGTGTTGTGTGGTGTTGTGTTGTGTGTGTGTGTTGTGTGTTGTGTGTGTGTTGTGTGTTGTGTGGTGTGGTGAGTTGTGTGGTGTTTTGTGTTGTGTTGTGTTGTGTGTTGTGTTGTGTGTGGTGTGTGGTGTGGTGTGGTGTGGTGTGGTGTGTTGTGTGGTGTGTGGTGTGTGGTGTGTTGTGTGTTTTGTGTTTTGTGTTGTGTTGTGTGTTGTGTTGTGTTGTGTTGTGTGTTGTGTGGTGTTGTGTGTTGTGTGGTGTTGTGTGGTGTTGTGTGGTGTGTGGTGTTGTGTGGTGTGTGGTGTTGTGTGGTGTGTGGTGTTGTGTGGTGTGTTGTGTTGTGTTGTGTTGTGTGTGTGTGTTGTGTTGTGTTGTGTTGTGTGTTGTGTTGTGTTGTGTGTGTGGTGTGTTGTGTGGTGTGTGTGTGTTGTGTGTTGTGTGGTGTTGTGTGGTGTGTGGTGTTGTGTGTGGTGTGTGGTGTGTGGTGTGTGGTGTGTTGTGTGTGGTGTGTGGTGTGGTGTGTGGTGTGGTGTGTTGTGTGTTGTGTGTTGTGTGTTGTGTTGTGTTGTGTTGTGTGGTGTGGTGTGTTGTGTTGTGTGTTGTGTTGTGTTGTGTTGTGTGTTGTGTGTTGTGTTGTGTTGTGTGTGTTGTGTGGTGTGGTGTGGTGTTGTGTTGTGTTGTGTTGTGTTGTGTGTTGTGGTGTGTGGTGTGTGGTGTGTTGTGTGTTGTGGTGTGTGGTGTGTGGTGTTGTGTTGTGGTGTGTGGTGTGTGGTGTTGTGTTGTGTGGTGTGGTGTGGTGTGTTGTGTGTTGTGTGTTGTGTGTTGTG
>JAPQNM010000147.1:2500-17500 GCA_029783475.1 Metacarcinus magister | reverse complement strand
GTTGTTGTGTGTGTGTGGTGTGTGTGTGGTGTGTTGTGTGTGTGTGTTGTGTGTGTGTGGTGTGTGGTGTGTGTGTGTGTTGTGTGTTTGTGTTTTGTGTGTTCTGTGTTGTGTGTCTGTGTTGTGTTGTGTTTGTGTTCGTGTTGTGTTTGTGTGGTGTGTGGTGTGTGGTGTGTGTTGTGTGGGTGTGTGTTGTGTTGTGTTTTGTTGTGTTGTGTGGTGTGTGTTGTGGTGTGTGTGGTGTGTTTGTGTGGTGTGGTGTTTGTGTTGTGTTGTGGTGTGTGTTGTGTGTGTGTTGTGTGTGTTGTGGTGTGGTGTGTGGTTTGTGTTGTGTGTGTTGTGTTGTGTGTTTGTGTGTGTGTTTGTGTTGTGTGTGTTGTTGTTGTGGTGTGTGTTGTGTGTGTGTGTTGTGTTGTGTGTTGTGTGTTGTGGTGTGTGGTTTTGGTGTGTGTGGTGTGTGTTGTGTGGTGTGTGTGGTGTGTTTGTGTGTTGTGTGTTGTGTGTGGTGTGTGTGGTGTGTTGTGTGTTGTGGTTGTGTGTGGTGTGGTGTGGTGTGTTGTGTGGTGTGTTGGTGTGTGTTGTATGTGTGTTGTGTGTTGTGTTGGGTGTTGTGTGTTTGTGTGGTGTGTGGTGTGGTGAGTTGTGGGGTGTTTTGTGTTGTGTTGTGTTGTGTTTGTGTTGTGTGTTGTGTTGTGTGTGGTGTGTGTGTGGTGTGTTGTGTGGTGTTGGTGTGTTGTTGTTGTGTGTTTTGTGTTTTGTGTTTTTGTTTGTGGTGTGTGTGTTTGTGTTTTGTGGTAATTCTGTGTTGTGTGTGTTCTGTGTTGTGTGTTGTGTTGTGTTGTGTTGTGTGTGTGGTGTTGTGTGTTGTGGTTGTGTTGTGTTGTTTGGGTTGTGTTGTGTTGTGTTTGGTTGTGGTGTGTGGTGTGTTGTGTGTTGTGGTGTTGTGTTGTGTTGTGTGTGGTGTGTGTGGTGTGTGGTGGTTGTTCTGTGTTGTGTTTTCTGTGTTGTGTTTGTGTTCTGTGTTGGTTGTGTTTTGTGTTGTTTGTGTGTTGTGTGGTTGTGTGTTGTGTTGGTGTGGTGTGGTGTGGTGTTGTGTGTGGTGTGTATGGTGTTTTGGTGTTTTGTGTTTGTGGTTGTGTTTTGTGTGTGTGTTGTGTTTTGGTGTTGTGTTTTGTGTGTTTGTGTTGGTGGTGTGTGGTGTTGTCTGGTGTGTGGTGTTGTGTTGTGTGTTCTGTGTTGTTGTTTGTGTTGTGTGTTCTGTGTTGTGTGTTTGTGTGTTGGTGTGGTGTGTTGTGTTGTGTTGTGTTGTGTGTGGTTGGTGGTGTTTGGTTGGTGTTGTGTTGTGTTGTGTTTGTTTTGTGTTGTGTTGTGTTGTGTTGTGTGGTGTGTGTGGTGTGGTGTGTGGTGTGTGTTTGTTTTGTGTTTTGTGTTGTGTGTTGTGTTTGGTGTGTGTTGTGTTGTGTTTGTGTTGTGTTGTGTTTTTTCTGTGTGTGTGTTCTGTGTTGTGTTGTTTTCTCCTGTTTGTTGTGTTGTGTGTTGTGTGTTGTGTGTTGTGGTGTGGTGTGGTGTGGTGTGGTGTGGTGTGTTGTGTGTTGTGTTTTGTGTTGTGTGTTGTGTTTTGTGTTTTGTGTTTTTGTGTTTGTGTGGTGTGTGTGTGTGGGGTGTTGTGTGTTTTGGTGTGGTGTGGTTGTGTTTTGTGTTGTGCTTGTGTTTTGTGTTTGTTTGTGTGGTGGTGTTGTTGTTGTGTTTGTGTTGGTTGTGTTGTGTGTTTGTGTGTTTTGTGTTGTGTTTTTTTTGTGTGTTGTGTTGTGTGTGTTGTGGTGTTGTGGTGTGTGTGTTGTTGTGTTGTGGTGTGTGTTGTGGTGTGTGTTGTTGTGTGTGTGTTTGTGTTGTTGTGTTGTGTTTGTGTGTGTTGTGTGTTGTGTGTTTTGTGTTGGTGTTTGTGTTGTGTTGTGTGTTGTGTGTTGTGTGTGTGTCTGTGTGTGTCGTGTGTGTTGTGTGTGTGTTTGTGTGTGTTGTGTTGTGTGTTTGTGGTGTGTGTGTTTGTGGTGTTTGGTGGGTGGTGTGGTGTGGTGTGGTGTGTGTGTGTGGTTGTGGTGTGTGTGTGGTGTGGTGTGGTGTGTGGTGTGGGTGTGGGGTGTGGTGTGTGGTGTGTGTTGGTGTGGTGGTGGTGTGTGGTGGTGTGGGTGGTGTGGTGTGTGTGGTTGTGTGGTGTTGTGTTGTGTGGTGTGTTGTGTGTTGGTGTGTTGTGTGTTGTGTTGTGTGTTGTGTTGTGTGTTTTGTTGTGTTGTGTTGTGTGTTGTGTGTTGTTGTGGTGTGGTGTGGTGGTGTTGTGTGTTTGTGTGTTGTGTGGTGTGTGGTGGTGGTGGTGGTGTGGTGTTGGTGTGGTGTGGTGTGGTGTTGTGTGTTGTGTGGTGTGTGGTGTGTTGTGTTGTGTGGTGTGTGGTGGTGTGTGTGTGGTGGTGTGTGGGTGTGTGGTGGTTTTTGTGTTTTTGTGTTTTTGTGGTGTGTGGGTGTGTGGTGTGTGGTGTGTTGTGTGTTGTGTGTTGGTGTGTTTTTGTGTTTTGTGGTTGGTTTGTGTTGTGTGTTGTGTTGTGGGTTGTGTGTTGTGTTGTGTGTGTTGCTGTGTTGTGGTGTGTGTGTTGTGTGTTGTGTTGTGTGTGTTTTGTGTGTTGGTGGTGTGTGTGTTGTGTGTTGTGTTGTGTTGTGTTTGTGTTGTTTGTGTTTGTGTGTTGTGTGTTGTGTTGTTGTGTTTGTGTGGTGTGTGTTGTGTTGTGTGTGGTTGTGTGTTGTGGTGTGGTGTGTGTGGTGTGTGTGTTTTGTGGTGTGTGTGTGTGTGTTGTGTTGTGTGTGTTGTGTGTTGTGGTGTGTGTGTTGTGTTTGTGTGTTTGTGTGTTGTGTTGTGTTTTGTGTTGTATGTGGTGTGTTGTGTTGTGTGTTTGTTGGTGTGTTGTGTGTGTTTGTGTTGTGGTTGTGTGTTGTTGTGTTGTGTTGGTGGGGTGTGGGGTTGTGTGGTGTGTGGTGTGGTGTTGGTGTGGTGTGTGGTGTGGTAGGTGTGGTGTGTGGTGTGGTGTTGTGTGGGGGGTTGGTGTGTGGTGTGGTGTGGGTGTGGTGTGTGGTGTTGTGTGGTGTGGGGGTGTGGTGGGGTGGTGTTGTTGGTGTGTGGTGTGGTGTGTGGTGTGTGGTGTTGTGTGTGTGTGGTGTTTGTGTGGTGTGTTTTGTGTGGTTGTGTGTTGTGTGTTGTGTTTGTGTTTGTGTTGTGTTGTGTTGTGTGTGTGTTGTGTGTGGTGTGGTGTGTTTGGGTGGTGTGTGTTGTTGTTTGTGTGGTGTGTGGTGTGTGTGTTGTGTGTGGTGTTGTGTGGGTGTGGTGTGTTTGTGTTGTGTTGTTTGTGTGTGTTTTGTGTTTTGTGTTGTGGTGTTGGTTGTGTTTGTTTGTGTGTTGTGTGTTGTGGTGGTTGGTGTGGTGTGTGTGTGGGTGGTGTGGTGTGGTGTGTGTGTGGTGTGGTGTGGTGTGGTGGTGGTGTGGTTGTTTGTGTTGTGTGTTTGGTGTGTTGTGTGGTGTTGTGTGGGTGTGTGGTATGTGGTGTTGTGTGGTGGTGTGGTGTTGTGTGGTGGTGTGGTGTTTGGTGTGGTGTGTTGTGTGTTGTGTTGTGTTTTGTGTTGTGTTGTGTTGTGTGGTTGTGTTGTGTGTTTGTGTTTGGGTGGGGTGAGTGTGTTTGTGTGGTGTGTTTGGTGTGTGGTGTGTGGGGTGTGTGGTGTGTGGTGTGTGGTGTGTGGTGTGTTGTGCGTGGTGGTGTGTGGTGTGGTGTGGTTGTGGTGTTGTGTGGTGTTTTGGAGTTTGTGTTTGTGTTTTTGTGTGTTGTGTGTTGTGTTTTGTGGTGTTTGTGTTGTGTGTTGTGTGTTTGTGTTTGTGTTTTGTGTGGTGTTGTGTGTGCTGTGTGTTGTGTGTGGGTGTGGTGTGTGGTGTGTGTTGGTGTGGTGTGTGTGTTGTGTTGTGTGTTGTGGTGTTTGTTGTGTGTTGTGGTGTGTGGTGTTGTGTTGTGTGTTGTGTTGTTGTGTTGTGTGTTGTGTGTTGTGTGTCTTGTGTTGTGTTGTGGTATGTTGTGTGTCTGTGTTGTGTTGTGTGTTGTGTTGTGTGTTGTGTGTGGTTCTGTTGTGTGGTTGTGGTGTTGTGTGTGTGGTGTGGTGTGGTGTGGTGTGGTGTTTGTGGTTGTGTTGTTTTGTGTGTTGTGTGTTGTGTTGTGTTTTGTGTGTTGTGTTTTGTGTGTTGTGTTTTTGGTTTTGTGTTTTGTGTGTTGTGTTTTTGTGTGTTTTGTGTGTTGTGGTGTGTGTTGTGGTGTGTGTTGTGGTGTGTGTGTGTGTGTTGTGGTGTGTGTTTGTGGTTGTGTGTTGGTGGTGTGTGTTTGTGTGTTGTTGTGGTGTGTGTTGTGTGTGTTTGTGTGTGTGTTTGTGTGTGTTGTTGTGTTGTGTGTTGGTTGTGTTGTGTTGTGTGTGTTGTGTGTTGTGTGTTGTGTTGTGTGTTGTGTGTTGTGTTGTGTGTTGTGTGTTGTGGTGTTGTGTGTTGTGTGTTTGTGTGTTGTGTTGTGTTGTGTGTGTTGTGTGGGTTGTGTGTGGTGTGTGGGGTGGTGTGTGGTGTGTTGTGGTTGTTGTGTTGTGTGTTGGTGTGGTGTGGTGTGTTGTGGTGGTGTGGTGGTGTGTTTTGTGTTGTAGTGTTTGTGGTGTGTTGTGTGTGGTGGCGTTGTTTGTGTGGTGTGGTGGTGTGGGTGGTGTGGTGTGGGTGGTGGTGATGGTGTGTGTGGTGTTTTGTGTTTTGTGTTTTGTGTTTTGTGTTTGTGTGTTGTGTGGTTTGTGTGTTGTGTGGTGTGTTTGTGTGGTGTGTGGTGTTGGTGTTCTGTTGTGTGGTGTTGGTTGTGTGTTTGTGTGTTGTTTTTGTGTGTTGTGTGTTGTGTTGTGGTGTTGGGTGTTTGGTGTTGTGTGGTGGGTGTGGTGTGGTGTGTTGTGTTGTGTGTGTTGTGTGTGTTGTGTGTTGTGTGTTGTGTTGTGGTGTGGTTGGTTTGTGTGTGTGGTGTGTGGTGTGGTGTGGTGTGTTGTGTGTGTGGTTGTGTTGTGTTGTGTGTGTTGTGTGTTGTGTGTTGTGTGTTGTGTGTTTGTGTTGTGTTGTGTTGTGTGTTGTGTTGTGTTGTGTGTTGTGTGTTTGTTTGTGTTGTGTTTGTGTTTTGTGTGTTGTGTGTTGTGTGTTGTGTGTTGTGTTGTGTGTTGTGTTGTGGTGTGGTGTGGTGTGTTGTGGTGTGGTGTGTTGTGGTGTGTGTGTGTTTGTGTGTTTGTGGTGTGGTGTGGTGGTGTGTGTTGTGGTGTGTGTTGTGGTGTGTGTTGTGGTGTGTTGTTGTGTGTGTTTGTGGTGTGTTGTTGTGTTGGTGTTGTGTTGTGTGTTGTGGTTGTGTGTTGTGTTTGTGTTGTTTTGTGTGTTGTGTGGTGTTGTGTTGTGTGTTGTGTGGGGTGGGGGGTGGGTGTGTGTGTTGTGTGTTGTGTGTTGGGTGTTGTGTTGTGTTTGGTGTGGTGTTTGTGGGGGGTGGTGTGGTGTGGTTGTGGTGTTTGTGTGGTGTGTTGTGTGGTTGTGTTGTATGTTGTGTGGTGTGTGGGTGTGGTGTGTTTGTGTGGTTGTGTGTGGTGTGTGTTGTGGTGGTGTTGTGTGGTGTGTGGTGTGTGTGGTGTGGTGTGTTTTGTGGTGGTTTGTGTTTGTGTTTTGGGTGTGTTTGTGTGTGGTGTGTGTGTGTGTGTGGTTGTGTGGTGTGTGTGTGTGGTGTGTGTGTGTGGTGTGTGGTTGTTTTGTGGTTTGTTGGTTTGTGTTGTGTGTTGTGTGTTGTTGTTTTGTGGTGTGTTGTGTGGTGGTGGTGTGTGTGTGTTCTTTGGGGTGTGTGGGTGTTGGGTGGTGGGGTTGGTTGTGGGGTGGGGTGTGGGGGGTGGGTTGTGTGTTGGTTGTGGTGTGTGGGGTGGTGTGTGTGGTGGGTGTGGTTGTGTGGTGTGTGTGTGTTGGTGTTGTGTGTTGGGTGTTGTGGGTTGTGGGGGGTGTGGGTGTGTGGTGGGTGTTGGTGTTGGTGTGTTGTGTGTTGTGTTGGGTGGGGTGGTGTTGTGGGGTGTGTGGTGTGGTGTGTTGTGGTGTGTGTGTTGTGGGTGGTGTGTGTGTTGTGTGTGGTGTGGGTGTGTTGTGTGGTGTGTGTGTGTGGTGTGTGGTGTGGGGTGTGGTGTGTGGTGTGTGGTGTGGTGTGGTGTGGTGTGGTGTGTGGTGGTGTGTTTTGTGTGGTGTGTTGTGTTGTGTGTTGTGTGTTGTGTGTTGTGTTGTGTGTTGTGTTTTGTGGTGTTGTGTGTGGTGTGTGGTGTGTGGTGTGTGTTGTGTTGTGTTGTGTGGTGTTGTGTGTTGTGTGGTGTTGTGTGTTGTGTGGTGTGGTGTGTTGTGATGGGGGTGTGTGGGGGTGGTGTGTTGTGTTGTGTGGTGTGGTGTGGTGTGGTGTGGTGTGGTGTGTTGTGTTTTGTGTTTTGTGTTTTGTGGTGTGTGTTTTGTGTTTTGTGGTGTGTGTTTTGTGTTTTGTGGTGTGTGTTTTGTGGTGTGTGTTGTGTGTTGTGTGTTGTGTGTTGTGTTGTGTGGTGTTGTGTGGTGTGGTGTTGTGTTGTGTTGTGTTGTGTTGTGTGTTGTGTGTTGTGTGGTGATGTGTGGTGTGTTGTGTTGTGTTGTGTTGTGTTGTGTTGTGTTGTGGTGTGTGTGGGTTTGTGGTTGTGTTGTGGGTTGTGTGAGGGTTGTGTGTTTGTGTTTGTGTGTTTGTGTGGTTGTGGTGTGGTGTGTGTGTGTGTTGTGTTGTGTTTGTGTTGTGTTGTGTGGTGTGGGTGGTTGTTGTGTGTGGTGTGTGGTGTGTGGTGTGTGGTGTGGTGGTGTTGTGTGGTTGTGTGGTGTGTGGTGTGTGGTGTGTGGTGTGTTGTGTGTTTTGGTGTTTTGTGTTGTGTGTTGGTGTGTTGTTCTCTGTGTGTGTGTTCGTGTTGTGTTGTTTGTGTGTTTTCTTTGTTGTGTGTTGTGTGGTGTGTGGTGTGTGGTGTGTGTTGTGTGGGGTGTGTGTGTGTTGTGTTGTGTTTTTGTGTGGTGTGGTGGGTGGTGTTTGGTGTGGTGTTTTTTTTTTTTGGTGTGGTGTGGTGTTTTGTGTTGTGTTGTGTTGTGTGTTGTGTTGTTTGTTGTGTGGTTGTGTGTGGTGTGTGTGTTGTGTTGTTTGTTGTTGTGTTGTGTGTTGGTGTGTTGTGTTGTGGTTTGGGTGTTGTTGTTGTGTGTGTGGTGTTTGTGTTGTGTGGTGTGTGTGGTGTGTTGTGTGTTTGTGTGTGGTGTGTGTGGTGTGTTGTGTGTTGTTGTGTGGTGTTGGTGTGGTGTGGTGTGTTGTGTGTTTGTGTGTTTGTGTTGTGTTTTGGTGTTGTGTGTTGTATTGTGTGTTTTGTGTGTTGTGTTTGTGTGTTGTGTGTTGTTGTGGTGTGTGGTGTGGTGAGTTGTGTGTGTTTTTTTGTGTTGTGTTTGTTGTGTGTTGTGTTGTGTGTTGTGTTGTGTGTTGTGTTTGTTTGGGTGTGTTGTGTGGTGTGTGTTTTGTGTGGTTGTGGTGTGTTTTGTGGTTTTGTGTTTTGTGTTGTGTGGTGTGCTGGTGTTGTGTTTGTGTTATTCTGTTTTGTGTTTCTGTGTTGTGTGTTCTGTGTGTGTTGTGTTTGTGTGGTTGTGTGTTGTGTGTGGTGGTTTGTGTTGTGTTGTGTTGTGTTTGGTGTTTGTGTGTGGTGTGTGGTGTGTGGTGGTGTTGTTGTTGTGTGTTTTTGTGTTGTGTTTGTGTTTGTTGTGGTGGTGTGTGGTGTGTTTTGTTGTGTGTTGTTGTGGTGTTTTGTTGTGTTGTGTGTTTTTTGTGTGTTGTGTGTTTTTTGTGTTGTGTTTTGGTGATTGTGTGTTGTGTTGTTTTGTGTTGTTGTGTTTGTTGTGTTTTTGTTGTTGTTGTGGTGTGTTTTTGTGTGTGTTGTGTGGTGTGTGTGTGGTGTGTTTTGTGTTGGTGTGTGTGTTTGTGTTTTGTGTTTTTGTTTGTGTTTTGTTGTGTGTTTTGTTGTGTGTTGTGTGTTTTGTTGAGTTGTTTTTTGTGTGTGTTGTGTGTGTTGTGTGTGTTGTGTGTGTTGTGTGTGTTGTGTGTTGGGTTTTGTTGTGTGTTTTGTGTTGTGTGGTGTGTTGTGTGGTGTGTGGTGTGTTGTTGTGGTGTGTTGTGTGTTTTGTTGTGTGTTTTGTTGTGTGTTGTGTGTTTTGTTTTGTGTTGTGTTTTTGTTTGTGTGTTGTGTTGTGTGGTTGTTGTTGTGTGTTGTGTGTTGTGTGTTTTGTTGTTTTGTGTGTTGTGTGTTGTGTGTTGTGTGTTGTGTGTTTTGTGTGTTTGTGGTGTGGTGTGTGTGGTGTGTTTTGTTGTGTGTTTTGTTGTGTGTTGTGTGTTGTGTGTTGTGTGTGTTGTGTGTTTTGTTGTGGTGTTTTGTGTGTGTTGTGTGGTGTTGTGTGTGTGTTTGTGTGTTTTTGTTGTGTGTTTTGTTGTGTGTTGTGTGTTGTGTGTTTTGTTGTGTGTTTTGTTGTGTTGTTGTGTGTTTTGTTGTAATGTGTGTTTTGTGTTTTGTTGTAATGTGTGTTTTGTTGTGTTGTGTGTTGTGTGTTGTGTGTTGTGTTGTGTTGTGTGTGTTGTGTTGTGTTGTGTGTGTTGTGTGTGTTGTGTGTGTTGTGTGTGTTGTGTGTTGTGTGTGTTGTGTGTTGGGTTTTGTTGTGTGTTTTTGTGTTGTGTGTTGTTTGGTGTGTGTGTTGTTGGTGGTGTTTATGTGTTTATGTTGTTGTGTGTTTTGTTGTGTGTGTTGTGTGTGTTGTGTGTTTTGTGTGTGTTTTTTTGTTGGTGTTTTTTGTTGTGTGTTGTGTGTGTTTTGTGTGTGGTTGTGTGTTTTGTTGTGTTGTGTGTTGTTTTTGTTGTGTGTTTTGTTGTGTTGTGTGTTTTTGTGTTGTGTTGGTGTTTTGTTTGTGTGTGTGTTGGGTGTTTTGTTTGTGTTGGGTGTGTTTCTGTGTTTTGTTGTGTTTTGTGGTGTTGTGTGTTTTGTGGGGGGGGGGGTGTGTGGGTGTGTTGTGTGTGTTGTTGTGTTTGTTGTGTTTTGTTGTGTTGTGTGTTTTGTTGTGTGTTTTGTTGTGTTGTGTGTTGTTGTTTTGTTTGTGTTTGTGTTGTGTGTTGTGTGTTTTGTTGTGTTGTGTGTTTTGTTGTGTTGTGTGTTTTGTTGTGTTTGGGTGTTGGGTTGGGTGTTGGGTGTTGGGTGTGTTGGGTTTGTGGTGTTTTTTGTTGTGTGTTGTGTGTTGTGTGTTGTGTGTTGTGTGTTGTGTGTTTTGTGTTGTGTGTTGTGTGTTTTGTTGTGTGTGTTGTGTGTGTTGTGTGTTTTGTGTTGTTTTTGTTGTGTTTGTGGTTTTGTGTGTTGTGTGGTGTTATGTGTTATGTGTTGTGTGTTGTGTGGTGTGTGTTGTGTGTGTTGTGTGTGTTGGTGTTGTGTGTGTTGTGTGTTTTGTTGTGTGTTTTGTTGTGTGTTGTGTGTTGTGTGTTTTGTTGTAATGTGTGTTTTGTTGTGTTGTGTGTTGTGTATTGTGTGTTGTGTGTTTTGTTGTGTTTTGTTGTGTGTTGTGTGTTTTGTTGTGTTTTGTTGTGTGTTGTGTGTTTTGTTGCATGTGTGTTTGTTGGTTTTGTGGGTTGTGTGTGTTGTGTGGTGTTGTGTGTTGTGTGTTGTGTGTTTGTGTGTTTGTGTGTTTGGTGTGTTTGTGTGTATGTGTGTTGTGTTTTGTGTGTTTTGTGTGTTGTGTGTGTTGTGTGTGTGTGTTTTGGTTGTGTGTTTTGTTGTGTGTGTGTGTGTTGTGTGTGTTGTGTGTGGTTGTTTGTGTTGTGTGTTGGTTTTGTTGGTGTGTGTGTGTGTGTTTGTGTGGTGTTTGTGTGTTGTGTGGTGTTGTTGTGTTGTGGTGGGTGTTGGTGTTGTGTGGTGTTTATGTGTTGTGGTTTGTGGTGTGTGGTGTGTGGTGTGTGTGTGTGATGTGTGTGTGTGTTGTGTGTTGTGTGTTTTGTGTTTTGTTGTTGTGTGTTGTGTGTTTTTGTTGTGTGTTGTGTTGTGTGTTGTGTGTTTTTTGGTTGTAATGTGTGTTTTGTTTGTAATGTGTTTTTTGTTTGTTTGTGTGTGTGTGTTGTGTGGTTGTGTTTGTGTGTTTTGTTGTGTTTGTTGTGTGTTGTGTTTTGTGGGTTGTGTGTTTTGTTGTATGCTGTGTTTTGTGTTTTGGTTGTAATGTGGGGGTTTGTTTTGTTGTGTGTTGTTGTGTTTTTGTGTGTTGTTGTGTTGTTGTGTTGTTGTTGTGTGTTTGTGTGTTTTGTTGTGTTGTGTGTTGTGTTTTGTTGTGTTTGTGTGTTTTGTTGTGTTGTGTGGTGTTGTGTGTGTTGTGTGTTTTTTTGTGTGTTGTTGTGTTGTTGTGTTGTGTGGTTTGTGTTTTTGTTGTGTTGTGTGTTGTATTTTTGTTTGTGTATTGTGTGGTGTGGTGTGTTTTGTGTATTGTGTGGTGTGTTGTGTTTTGTGTGGTGTGTTGTGTTTTGTTGGTGTTGTGTGTTTTGTTGTGTTGTGTTTTGTTGTGTTGTGTGTTGTGTGTTGTGTGTTTTGTTGTGTTGTGTGTTGTTTGTTTTGTGTGTTTTGTTGTGTTGTGTGTTTTGTGTTGTGTTGTGTGTTGGGTGTTTTGTTGTTTGTGGTGTGTTGTGTGTTTTTGTTGTGTTTGTGTGGTGTTGTGTGTTTTGTTGTGTTTGTTGGTGTTTTTGTTTTGTTTGTTGGTGTTTGTTGTGTTGTGTGTTTGTTGTGTGTTTTGTTGTGTTGGTGTGTTTTGTTGTGTTTGTGTGTTTTTTTGCTGTGTGTTTGTTGTGTTGTGTGTTTTTTGTTGTTTTTGTGTGTTTTGTTGTGTTGTGTGTTGTTTGTTTGTGTGTTTTGTTGTGTTTGTGTTTTTGTTGTGTTGGGTGTTGGGTGTTGGGTGTTGGGTGTTGGTGTTTGGTTGTGTGGTTTTGTTGTGTGTTGTGTGTTGTGTGTTGTGTGTTGTGTGTTGGTTGTGTTGTGTGGTTGTGTGTTTTGTTTGTTGTGTGTTTGTTTGTTGTTTGTGTTGTTTTTGTTGTGTGTTGTGTTTGTGTGTTGTGTTGTGTGTTGTGTTGTGTGTTGTTTTGTGTTTGTGTGTTGTGGTGTGTTGTGTTGTGTGTGTTGTGTTGTGGTGTGTTTGTTTGTGTTTTGTTGTGTTGTGTTGTGTTGGTGTTGTGTGTGTGTGTTGTGTGTGTTTGTGTGTGTTGTGTGTTGTGTGTTTGTGTTGTGTTTGTGTGTTGGTTTTGTTGTGTTGTGGTGTTGTGTTGTGTTGTTTGTTTTGTGTGTGTTGATGTGGTGTTGTGTGTGTTTGTGTGTTTTGTTGTGTTGTGTGTTGGGTGTGTTTTGTGTGTTGTGTGTGTTGTGTGTGTTGTGTTTGTGTGTTTTGTTGTTTGGTGTGTGTGTGTGTTGTGTGTTTTTGTTGTGTTGTAGGGTTGTTTTTTTTGTTTGTGTTGTGTGTGTTTTGTGTGTTGTTGTGTGTGTTGTGTGTTTTGTTGTGTGTTTTGGGTTGTTTGTTGTGTTTTGTTGTTTGTGTGTTTTGTTGTGTTGTGTGGTTTGTTGTGTGTTTTGTTGTGTTTGTGGTGTTGTTTGTTGTGTGTTTTGTTGTGTTGTGTGTTGTTTGTTGTGTGTTTTGTTGTGTTTGTTGGTGTTTTTTGTTGTGTTGTGTGTTGGGTGTTGTTGTTTGGTTTGGTGTTTGTGTTTTTGTTGTGTTTGTGTGGTTTGTGTGTTTTGTTGTGTTGTGTGTTTTGTGTGTTGTGTGTTTTGTGTGTTGTGTGTTTTGTTGTGTGTTTTGTTGTGTTGTGGTGGTTGTGTGTTTTTGTTGTGTTGTGTGTTGTTTGTTTGTGTTTTGTTGTGTTGTGTGTGTTTGTTGTGTTGGTGTTTGGGTGGTGGTGTTGGTGTTGGGTTTGGGTTGTGTGTTTTTTGTGTGTGTTTGTGTGTTGTTGTTTGTTTTGTTGTGTGTTTTGTTGTGTGTTGTGTGTTTTGTTGGTTGTGTTGTGTGTTTGTGTGTTTTGTTGTGTGTTTTGTTGTGTGTTGTGTTTTGTTGTGTGTTGTGTGTTTGTTTTTGTGTGTTGTGTGTTGTGTGTGTTGTGTGTTTTTTGTGTTGTGTGTTGTGTGTGTTGTGTGTTGTGTGTTGTGTGTGTGTTGTGTATTGTGTGGTGTGTTGTGTTTGTGTGGTGTGTTGTGTTTTTGTGTGGTGTGGTTGTGTTTGTTGTGTTGTGTGTTTGTGTGTTTGTGGTATTGGTGTGGTGTGTTGTGTATTGTGTGGTGTGTTGTGTATTGTGTGTGTGTTGTGTTTTGTGTGGTGTGTTGTTTTTGTGTGGTGTGTTGTGTTTTGTTGTTTTGTGTTGTGTTGTTGTGGTCTTGTGTTGTTGTTGTGTATTGTGTGGTGTGGTTGTGTTATTGTGTGGTGTGTTTGTGTATTGTGTGGTGTGTTTGTGTTTTGTGTGGTGTTTTTGTGTTTTGGTGTGGTGTGTTGTGGTTTTTTTGTGTTGTGTGTTTTTTTGTTGTGTGTTGTGTTTGTTGTATTGTGTGGTGTGTGTTGTGTATTTGTGTGGTGGTGTTGGTGTGTTTTGTGTCTTGTGTGGTGTGTGTGTAATTTGGGTGGTTGTTGTGTAATTGTGTGGTGTGGTTTGTGTATTGTTTGGTGTGTCTTGTGTGGTGTGTTTGTGTATTGTGTGGTGTGTTTGTGTTTTGTGTGGTGTGTTTGTTTTTTGTTGTGTATTGTGTGGTGTGGTTGTGTATTGTGTATTGTTTTGTTGTGTTGTGTTTGTGTTTTGTGTGTTGTTGTTGTGGTTTGTTGTGTTTGTGTGTGTGTTGTTTTTGTGTTTTTGTTGTGTTGTTTTGTTGTTTGTTGTGTTTGTTGTGTTTTTGTTGTGGTTTTGTTGTCTTGTGTGTGTTGTGTGTTTTTTGTTGTGATTGTGTATTTTGTTGGTGGTTGTGTGTTTTGTTGTGGTTGTGTGTTTTTGTTGTGTTGTGTGTTTGTTGTTGTGTGTTTTGTTGTGTTGTGTGTTGTGTGTTTTGTTGTGTTGTGTGTTGTTTTTGTTGTGTTTTTTTTGTGTGTTGTGTGTTTTGTTGTGTTGTGTGTTGTGTTGGGTGTTGGGTGTTGGGTTTGTGTGTTTTGTTTGTGTTTGTGTTGTGTGTGTTGTGTGTTGTGTGTTTTGTTGTTTTTGTGGTTTGTTGTGTGTTGTTTGTGTGTTGTTGTTTTTTTTGTGTTGTGTGTTGTGTATTGTGTGGGTGTTTTGTGTATTGTGTTGTGTGTTGTGTATTGTGTGGTGTGTTGTGTTTTGTGTGGTGTGTTGTGTTTTTGTGTGGTGTGTTGTGTGTTTGTGGTATGTGTTGTTGTGTGTGTATTGTGTGGTGTGTTGTGTATTGTGTGGTGTGTTGTGTATTTGGTGTGTGTTGTGTATTGTGTGGTGTGTTGTTTTTTGTGTGGTTTGTTGTGTTTTTGTGTGTGTGTTGTGTTTTGTGTTTGTGGTTGTGTTTTGTTGTGTTGTGTGTTGTGATGTTGTGTATTGTGTGGTGGTGTTGTGTATTGTGTGGTGTGTTTGGGTATTTGTGTGGTGTGTTGTGTATTGTGTGGTGTTGTTGTGTATTGTTGGTGTGTTTTGTGTGGTGTGTTTGTGTATTGTGTTTTTTGTGTGTTGTGTTGTGTTTTTGGGGGGGGGGGTGTGGTGTGTTGTGTGTTGTGTTTTGTGTGTTGGTGGTGTGTGTTGTGTGGTTGTGTTTTGTGTGGTTTGTGTGTTGTGTGTTTTTGTTTGATGTGTGTTGTGTGTTGTGTTTTGTGTGTTTGTGTTGTCGTGGTGTGTTTTGTGTTGTGTTTGTGTGTTGTGGTGTGTTGTGGGTGTGTTGTGGTGTGTTTGTGGGTTGTGTGTTTTGTTTTGTTTTTGTGTTTGTTTTGTTGTGTGTGTTGTGTTGTGTTTTTGTTTGTTTTTTGTGTTGTGTTGTTGTTTGTGTGGTGTGTTGTGTTTTGTGTGGTGTGTTGTGTTTTGGGTGTGTTGTGTTGTGTTTTGTTGTGTTGTGTTTTGTTGTGTTGTGTGTTGTGTTTTGTGTATTGTGTGGTGTGTTGTGTTTTGTGTGGTGTGTTGTGTATTGTGTTTGTGTGTTGTGTTTTTTGTGTGTGTGTGTTTTGTTGTGGTGTGTTGTGTTTTGTGTTGTGTTGTGTGTTTTGTGTTGATGTATTTGTGTGGTGTGTTGTGTAATTGTGTGGTGTGTTGTGATTGTGTGGTGGTTGTGTGTTGTGTGTTGTGTATTGTGTGGTGTGTTGGTATTGTGTGGTGTGGTGTGTTATTGTGTGGTGTGGTGTGTTTGTGGGTGTGTTGTGTTTTGGTTGTGGTGTGTTGTGTTTTGTGTGTGTGTTGGTGGTTTTGTTGTGTATTGTGTGGTGTTTGTGTTTGTGTTGTGTTGTGTTGTGTTTGTTTTTGTTTTGTTTGTTGTGTGTTGTGTTTTGTTGTGTTGTGTGGTGTTGTGTGTTTTTGTTGTGTTGTGTGTTTTGTTGTGTTTGTGTGTTTTGTTGTGTTGTGTGTTTTGTTGTGTGTTTTGTTGTGTTGTGTGTTTGTGGTGTTTTGTGTTTGTGTGTTGTTTGTGTGTGTTTTGTTGTTGTTGTTTTTTTTGTTTGTGTTGGTTGTTGGGTGTTGGGTGTTGGGTGTTTGGGTGTTGGGTTGTTGTGTTTTTTTGTTGTGTGTTTGTGTTGTGTGTGTTGTGTGTTTTGTTGTGTGTTGTGTGTTGCTTGTGTGTTGGTGTTGTTGTGTGTTGTGTGTTGTGTCTTGTGGTGGTGTGTTTGTGGTATTGTGTGGTGTGTGTGTTTGTTGTGTTGTTGGTGTTGTGTATTGAGGTGGGGTTGTG
>JAPQNM010000145.1:32500-47500 GCA_029783475.1 Metacarcinus magister | reverse complement strand
AATGAGGAGAAAAGTTATGTTTATATAGAAATATTAAGTTTCATTTTACTGAGTAATTATTAGTCGTAGAACAAATATTCATAATGAGAGTTGTACAGTTTAATTAGTTGTATCAGATGCTGCAATGATATTTCCGATACCTCTAATAGCTTTCGAGAAAATGAGGAGGAAAGTCATATTTTTATATATATATTAAGTTTCATTTTACTGCGTAATTATTAGCCATACAACAAATATTCATAATATCAGTTGTACAGTTTAATTAGGTGTATCAGATGCTGCAATAATAATTCCAATATCTCTAATAGCTTTCGAAAAAATGAGGGGAAAAGTTATGTTTATATAGAAATATTAAGTTTCATTTTACTGAGTAATTATTAGTCATAGAACAAATATTCATAATGACAGTTGTACAGTTTAATTAGGTGTATCAGATGCTGTAATGATATTTCCAATATCTCTAATAGCTTTCGAGAAAATTAGGAGGAAAGTCATGTTTTTATATATATATAAAGTTTAATTTTACTGCGTAATTATTAGTCATAGAATTGATATTCATAATTTCAGTTTTACAGTTTAATTAGGTCTATCAGATGCTACAGTGATATTACCAATATCTCTAATAGCTTTCGAGAAAATGAGGAGGAAAATCATGTTTTTATATAAATATTAAGTTTCATTTTACTGCGTAATTATTAGTCATAGAAAAAATATTCATAACATCAGTTGTAGAGTTTAATTAGGTGTATCAGCTGTTGCAATGATATTTCCAATATCTCTAATAGCTTTCGAGAAAATGAGGAAGAAAGTCATGTTTTTAAATAAATATTAAGTTTAATTTTACTGCGTAATTATTAGTCATAGAACAAATATTCATAATATCAGTTGTACAATTTAATTAGGTCTATCAGATGCTGCAATTATATTTCCAATATCTCTAATAGCTTTCGAGAAAATGACGAGGAAAATCATGTTTTTATATAAAAATACGGTTTTTTTTTACTGCGTAATTATTAGTCATAGAACAAATATTCATAATATCAGTTGTACAGTTGAATTAGGTTTATCAGATGATGCAATGATATTTCCAATATCTCTAATAGCTTTCGAGAAAACGAAGAAGAAAGAAATTTAAAAAAAAGTAAAATTCATTATTTATTAGTACTAGTGAAAATATTCATAATGACAGTAGTAGATTTTAATCAGGTCTATCAGATGCTGTAATGATATTTCCAATATCTCTAATAGCTTTCGAGAAAATGACGAGGAAAGTCATGTTTTTATATAAATATTAAGTTTCATTTTACTGCGTAATTATTAGTCATAGAACAAATATTCATAATGAGAGTTGTACAGTTTAATTAGTTGTATCAGATGCTGCAATGATATTTCCAATATCTCTAATAGCTTTCGAGAAAATGAGGAAGAAAGTCATGTTTTTAAATAAATATTAAGTTTAATTTTACTGCGTAATTATTAGTCATAGAACAAATATTCATAATATCAGTTGTACAATTTAATTAGGTCTATCAGATGCTGCAATTATATTTCCAATATCTCTAATAGCTTTCGAGAAAATGACGAGGAAAATCATGTTTTTATATAAAAATACGGTTTTTTTTTACTGCGTAATTATTAGTCATAGAACAAATATTCATAATATCAGTTGTACAGTTGAATTAGGTTTATCAGATGATGCAATGATATTTCCAATATCTCTAATAGCTTTCGAGAAAACGAAGAAGAAAGAAATTTTAAAAAAAGTAAAATTCATTATTTATTAGTACTAGTGAAAATATTCATAATGACAGTAGTAGATTTTAATCAGGTCTATCAGATGCTGTAAATGATATTTCCAATATCTCTAATAGCTTTCGAGAAAATGACGAGGAAAGTCATGTTTTTATATAAATATTAAGTTTCATTTTACTGCGTAATTATTAGTCACAGAACAAATATTCATAATGAGAGTTGTACAGTTTAATTAGTTGTATCAGATGCTGCAATGATATTTCCAATATCTCTAATAGCTTTCGAGAAAATAAGGAGGAAAGTCATGTTTTTATATAAATATTAAGTTTCATTTTACTGCGTAATTATTAGCCATAGAACAAATATTCATAATATCAGTTGTACAATTTAATTAGGTGTATCAAATGCTGCAATGATATTTCCAATATCTCTAATAGCTTTCGAGAAAATGAGGAGAAAAGTTATGTTTATATAGAAATATTAAGTTTCATTTTACTGAGTAATTATTAGTCATAGAACAAATATTGATAATGTCAGTTTTACAATTTAATTAGGTTTATCAGATGCTGCAGTGATATTTCCAATATCTCTAATAGCTTTCGAGAAAATGAGGAGGAAAATCATGTTTTTATATAAATATTAAGTTTCGTTTTACTGCGTAATTATTAGTCATAGAACAAATATTCATAATGACAGTTGTACAGTTTAATTAGTTGTATCAGATGCTGCAGTGATATTTCCAATATCTCTAATAGCTTTCGAGAAAATGAGGAGGAAAATCATGTTTTTATATAAATATTAAGTTTCATTTTACTGCGTAATTATTAGTCATAGAAAAAATATTCATAACATCAGTTGTAGAGTTTAATTAGGTGTATCAGCTGTTGCAATGATATTTCCAATATCTCTAATAGCTTTCGAGAAAATGAGGAAGAAAGTCATGTTTTTAAATAAATATTAAGTTTAATTTTACTGCGTAATTATTAGTCATAGAACAAATATTCATAATATCAGTTGTACAATTTAATTAGGTCTATCAGATGCTGCAATTATATTTCCAATATCTCTAATAGCTTTCGAGAAAATGACGAGGAAAATCATGTTTTTATATAAAAATACGGTTTTTATTTTACTGCGTAATTATTAGTCATAGAACAAATATTCATAATATCAGTTGTACAGTTGAATTAGGTTTATCAGATGATGCAATGATATTTCCAATATCTCTAATAGCTTTCGAGAAAACGAGGAAGAAAGAAATTTAAAAAAAAGTAAAATTCATTATTTATTAGTACTAGTGAAAATATTCATAATGACAGTAGTAGATTTAATCAGGTCTATCAGATGCTGCATGATATTTCCAATATCTCTAATAGCTTTCGAGAAAATGAGGAGGAAAGTCATGTTTTTATATAAATATTAAGTTTCATTTTACTGCGTAATTATTAGTCATAGAACAAATATTCATAATATCAGTTGTACAGTTTAATTAGGTGTATCAGATGCTGCAATGATATTTCCAATATCTCTAATAGCTTTCGAGAAAATGAGGAAGAAAGTCATGTTTTTAAATAAATATTAAGTTTAATTTTACTGCGTAATTATTAGTCATAGAACAAATATTCATAATATCAGTTGTACAATTTAATTAGGTCTATCAGATGCTGCAATTATATTTCCAATATCTCTAATAGCTTTCGAGAAAATGACGAGGAAAATCATGTTTTATATAAAAATACGTTTTTTTTACTGCGTAATTATTAGTCATAGAACAAATATTCATAATATCAGTTGTACAGTTGAATTAGGTTTATCAGATGATGCAATGATATTTCCAATATCTCTAATAGCTTTCGAGAAAACGAGGAAGAAAGAAATTTAAAAAAAAGTAAAATTCATTATTTATTAGTACTAGTGAAAATATTCATAATGACAGTAGTAGATTTTAATCAGGTCTATCAGATGCTGTAATGATATTTCCAATATCTCTAATAGCTTTCGAGAAAATGAGGAGGAAAAGTCATGTTTTTATATAAATATTAAGTTTCATTTTACTGCGTAATTATTAGTCATAGAACAAATATTCATAATGAGAGTTGTACAGTTTAATTAGGTGTATCAGATGCTGCAATGATATTTCCAATATCTCTAATAGCTTTCGAGAAAATGAGGAAGAAAGTCATGTTTTTAAATAAATATTAAGTTTAATTTTACTGCGTAATTATTAGTCATAGAACAAATATTCATAATATCAGTTGTACAATTTAATTAGGTCTATCAGATGCTGCAATTATATTTCCAATATCTCTAATAGCTTTCGAGAAAATGACGAGGAAAATCATGTTTTTATATAAAAATACGTTTTATTTTACTGCGTAATTATTAGTCATAGAACAAATATTCATAATATCAGTTGTACAGTTGAATTAGGTTTATCAGATGATGCAATGATATTTCCAATATCTCTAATAGCTTTCGAGAAAACGAGGAAGAAAGAAATTTAAAAAAAAGTAAAATTCATTATTTATTAGTACTAGTGAAAATATTCATAATGACAGTAGTAGATTTTAATCAGGTCTATCAGATGCTGTAATGATATTTCCAATATCTCTAATAGCTTTCGAGAAAATGAGGAGGAAAGTCATGTTTTTATATAAATATTAAGTTTCATTTTACTGCGTAATTATTAGTCATAGAACAAATATTCATAATGAGAGTTGTACAGTTTAATTAGTTGTATCAGATGCTGCAATGATATTTCCAATATCTCTAATAGCTTTCGAGAAAATGAGGAGGAAAGTCATGTTTTTATATAAATATTAAGTTTCATTTTACTGCGTAATTATTAGCCATAGAACAAATATTCATAATATCAGTTGTACAATTTAATTAGGTGTATCAGATGCTGCAATGATATTTCCAATATCTCTAATAGCTTTCGAGAAAATGAGGAGAAAAGTTATGTTTATATAGAAATATTAAGTTTCATTTTACTGAGTAATTATTAGTCATAGAACAAATATTGATAATGTCAGTTTGTACAATTTAATTAGGTTTATCAGATGCTGCAGTGATATTTCCAATATCTCTAATAGCTTTCGAGAAAATGAGGAGGAAAATCATGTTTTTATATAAATATTAAGTTTCGTTTTACTGCGTAATTATTAGTCATAGAACAAATATTCATAATGACAGTTGTACAGTTTAATTAGTTGTATCAGATGCTGCAGTGATATTTCCAATATCTCTAATAGCTTTCGAGAAAATGAGGAGGAAAATCATGTTTTTATATAAATATTAAGTTTCATTTTACTGCGTAATTATTAGTCATAGAAAAAATATTCATAACATCAGTTGTAGAGTTGATTAGGTGTATCAGCTGTTGCAATGATATTTCCAATATCTCTAATAGCTTTCGAGAAAATGAGGAAGAAAGTCATGTTTTTAAATAAATATTAAGTTTAATTTTACTGCGTAATTATTAGTCATAGAACAAATATTCATAATATCAGTTGTACAATTTAATTAGGTCTATCAGATGCTGCAATTATATTTCCAATATCTCTAATAGCTTTCGAGAAAATGACGAGGAAAATCATGTTTTTATATAAAAATACGGTTTTTTTTTTACTGCGTAATTATTAGTCATAGAACAAATATTCATAATATCAGTTGTACAGTTGAATTAGGTTTATCAGATGATGCAATGATATTTCCAATATCTCTAATAGCTTTCGAGAAAACGAGGAAGAAAGTAATTTAAAAAAAAGTAAAATTCATTATTTATTAGTACTAGTGAAAATATTCATAATGACAGTAGTAGATTTTAATCAGGTCTATCAGATGCTGCAATGATATTTCCAATATCTCTAATAGCTTTCGAGAAAATGAGGAGGAATGTCATGTTTTTATATAAATATTAAGTTTCATTTTACTGCGTAATTATTAGTCATAGAACAAATATTCATAATGTCAGTTTTACAGTTTAATTAGGTCTATCAGATGCTGCAATGATATTTCCAATATCTCTAATAGCTTTCGAGAAAATGAGGAGGAAAATCATGTTTTTATATAAATATTAAGTTTCATTTTACTGCGTAATTATTAGTCATAGAACAAATATTCATAATGAGAGTTGTACAGTTTAATTAGTTGTATCAGATGCTGCAATGATATTTCCAATATCTCTAATAGCTTTCGAGAAAATGAGGAGGAAAAGTCATGTTTATATAGAAATATTAAGTTTCATTTTACTGAGTAATTATTAGTCGTAGAACAAATATTCATAATGAGAGTTGTACAGTTTAATTAGTTGTATCAGATGCTGCAATGATATTTCCGATATCTCTAATAGCTTTCGAGAAAATGAGGAGGAAAGTCATGTTTTTATATAAATATTAAGTTTCATTTTACTGCGTAATTATTAGCCATAGAACAAATATTCATAATATCAGTTGTACAGTTTAATTAGGTGTATCAGATGCTGCAATAATATTCCAATATCTCTAATAGCTTTCGAGAAAATGAGGGGAAAAGTTATGTTTATATAGAAATATTAAGTTTCATTTTACTGAGTAATTATTAGTCATAGAACAAATATTCATAATGACAGTTGTACAGTTTAATTAGGTGTATCAGATGCTGTAATGATATTTCCAATATCTCTAATAGCTTTCGAGAAAATTAGGAGGAAAGTCATGTTTTTATATAAATATAAAGTTTAATTTTACTGCGTAATTATTAGTCATAGAATGATATTCATAATTTCAGTTTTACAGTTTAATTAGGTCTATCAGATGCTACAGTGATATTACCAATATCTCTAATAGCTTTCGAGAAAATGAGGAGGAAAATCATGTTTTTATATAAATATTAAGTTTCATTTTACTGCGTAATTATTAGTCATAGAAAAAATATTCATAACATCAGTTGTAGAGTTTAATTAGGTGTATCAGCTGTTGCAATGATATTTCCAATATCTCTAATAGCTTTCGAGAAAATGAGGAAGAAAGTCATGTTTTTAAATAAATATTAAGTTTAATTTTACTGCGTAATTATTAGTCATAGAACAAATATTCATAATATCAGTTGTACAATTTAATTAGGTCTATCAGATGCTGCAATTATATTTCCAATATCTCTAATAGCTTTCGAGAAAATGACGAGGAAAATCATGTTTTTATATAAAAATACGGTTTTTATTTTTACTGCGTAATTATTAGTCATAGAACAAATATTCATAATATCAGTTGTACAGTTGAATTAGGTTTATCAGATGATGCAATGATATTTCCAATATCTCTAATAGCTTTCGAGAAAACGAAGAAGAAAGAAATTTAAAAAAAAGTAAAATTCATTATTTATTAGTACTAGTGAAAATATTCATAATGACAGTAGTAGATTTTAATCAGGTCTATCAGATGCTGTAATGATATTTCCAATATCTCTAATAGCTTTCGAGAAAATGACGAGGAAAGTCATGTTTTTATATAAATATTAAGTTTCATTTTACTGCGTAATTATTAGTCATAGAACAAATATTCATAATGACAGTTGTACAGTTTAATTAGGTGTATCAGATGCTGCAATGATATTTCCAATATCTCTAATAGCTTTCGAGAAAATGAGGAAGAAAGTCATGTTTTTAAATAAATATTAAGTTTAATTTTACTGCGTAATTATTAGTCATAGAACAAATATTCATAATATCAGTTGTACAATTTAATTAGGTCTATCAGATGCTGCAATTATATTTCCAATATCTCTAATAGCTTTCGAGAAAATGACGAGGAAAATCATGTTTTTATATAAAAATACGGTTTTTATTTTTACTGCGTAATTATTAGTCATAGAACAAATATTCATAATATCAGTTGTACAGTTGAATTAGGTTTATCAGATGATGCAATGATATTTCCAATATCTCTAATAGCTTTCGAGAAAACGAGGAAGAAAGAAATTTTAAAAAAAAGTAAAATTCATTATTTATTAGTACTAGTGAAAATATTCATAATGACAGTAGTAGATTTTAATCAGGTCTATCAGATGCTGTAAAGATATTTCCAATATCTCTAATAGCTTTCGAGAAAATGACGAGGAAAGTCATGTTTTTATATAAATATTAAGTTTCATTTTACTGCGTAATTATTAGTCATAGAACAAATATTCATAATGAGAGTTGTACAGTTTAATTAGTTGTATCAGATGCTGCAATGATATTTCCAATATCTCTAATAGCTTTCGAGAAAATGAGGAGGAAAGTCATGTTTTTATATAAATATTAAGTTTCATTTTACTGCGTAATTATTAGCCATAGAACAAATATTCATAATATCAGTTGTACAGTTTAATTAGGTGTATCAAATGCTGCAATGATATTTCCAATATCTCTAATAGCTTTCGAGAAAATGAGGAGAAAAGTTATGTTTATATAGAAATATTAAGTTTCATTTTACTGAGTAATTATTAGTCATAGAACAAATATTCATAATGTCAGTTTGTACAATTTAATTAGGTTTATCAGATGCTGCAGTGATATTTCCAATATCTCTAATAGCTTTCGAGAAAATGAGGAGGAAAATCATGTTTTTATATAAATATTAAGTTTCATTTTACTGCGTAATTATTAGTCATAGAACAAATATTCATAATGACAGTTGTACAGTTTAATTAGTTGTATCAGATGCTGCAGTGATATTTCCAATATCTCTAATAGCTTTCGAGAAAATGAGGAGGAAAATCATGTTTTTATATAAATATTAAGTTTCATTTTACTGCGTAATTATTAGTCATAGAAAAAATATTCATAACATCAGTTGTAGAGTTTGATTAGGTGTATCAGCTGTTGCAATGATATTTCCAATATCTCTAATAGCTTTCGAGAAAATGAGGAAGAAAGTCATGTTTTTAAATAAATATTAAGTTTAATTTTACTGCGTAATTATTAGTCATAGAACAAATATTCATAATATCAGTTGTACAATTTAATTAGGTCTATCAGATGCTGCAATTATATTTCCAATATCTCTAATAGCTTTCGAGAAAATGACGAGGAAAATCATGTTTTTATATAAAAATACGGTTTTTATTTTTACTGCGTAATTATTAGTCATAGAACAAATATTCATAATATCAGTTGTACAGTTGAATTAGGTTTATCAGATGATGCAATGATATTTCCAATATCTCTAATAGCTTTCGAGAAAACGAAGAAGAAAGAAATTTAAAAAAAAGTAAAATTCATTATTTATTAGTACTAGTGAAAATATTCATAATGACAGTAGTAGATTTTAATCAGGTCTATCAGATGCTGTAATGATATTTCCAATATCTCTAATAGCTTTCGAGAAAATGACGAGGAAAGTCATGTTTTTATATAAATATTAAGTTTCATTTTACTGCGTAATTATTAGTCATAGAACAAATATTCATAATGACAGTTGTACAGTTTAATTAGTTGTATCAGATGCTGCAATGATATTTCCAATATCTCTAATAGCTTTCGAGAAAATGAGGAAGAAAGTCATGTTTTTAAATAAATATTAAGTTTCATTTTACTGCGTAATTATTAGTCATAGAACAAATATTCATAATATCAGTTGTACAATTTAATTAGGTCTATCAGATGCTGCAATTATATTTCCAATATCTCTAATAGCTTTCGAGAAAATGACGAGGAAAATCATGTTTTTATATAAAAATACGGTTTTTATTTTTACTGCGTAATTATTAGTCATAGAACAAATATTCATAATATCAGTTGTACAGTTGAATTAGGTTTATCAGATGATGCAATGATATTTCCAATATCTCTAATAGCTTTCGAGAAAACGAAGAAGAAAGAAATTTAAAAAAAAGTAAAATTCATTATTTATTAGTACTAGTGAAAATATTCATAATGACAGTAGTAGATTTTAATCAGGTCTATCAGATGCTGTAAAGATATTTCCAATATCTCTAATAGCTTTCGAGAAAATGACGAGGAAAGTCATGTTTTTATATAAATATTAAGTTTCATTTTACTGCGTAATTATTAGTCATAGAACAAATATTCATAATGAGAGTTGTACAGTTTAATTAGTTGTATCAGATGCTGCAATGATATTTCCAATATCTCTAATAGCTTTCGAGAAAATAAGGAGGAAAGTCATGTTTTTATATAAATATTAAGTTTCATTTTACTGCGTAATTATTAGCCATAGAACAAATATTCATAATATCAGTTGTACAATTTAATTAGGTGTATCAAATGCTGCAATGATATTTCCAATATCTCTAATAGCTTTCGAGAAAATGAGGAGAAAAGTTATGTTTATATAGAAATATTAAGTTTCATTTTACTGAGTAATTATTAGTCATAGAACAAATATTGATAATGTCAGTTTTACAATTTAATTAGGTTTATCAGATGCTGCAGTGATATTTCCAATATCTCTAATAGCTTTCGAGAAAATGAGGAGGAAAATCATGTTTTTATATAAATATTAAGTTTCGTTTTACTGCGTAATTATTAGTCATAGAACAAATATTCATAATGACAGTTGTACAGTTTAATTAGTTGTATCAGATGCTGCAGTGATATTTCCAATATCTCTAATAGCTTTCGAGAAAATGAGGAGGAAAATCATGTTTTTATATAAATATTAAGTTTCATTTTACTGCGTAATTATTAGTCATAGAAAAAATATTCATAACATCAGTTGTAGAGTTTGATTAGGTGTATCAGCTGTTGCAATGATATTTCCATTATCTCTAATAGCTTTCGATAAAATGAGGAAGAAAGTCATGTTTTTAAATAAATATTAAGTTTAATTTTACTGCGTAATTATTAGTCATAGAACAAATATTCATAATATCAGTTGTACAATTTAATTAGGTCTATCAGATGCTGCAATTATATTTCCAATATCTCTAATAGCTTTCGAGAAAATGACGAGGAAAATCATGTTTTTATATAAAAATACGGTTTTATTTTACTGCGTAATTATTAGTCATAGAACAAATATTCATAATATCAGTTGTACAGTTGAATTAGGTTAATCAGATGATGCAATGATATTTCCAATATCTCTAATAGCTTTCGAGAAAACGAGGAAGAAAGAAATTTAAAAAAAAGTAAAATTCATTATTTATTAGTACTAGTGAAAATATTCATAATGACAGTAGTAGATTTTAATCAGGTCTATCAGATGCTGTAATGATATTTCCAATATCTCTAATAGCTTTCGAGAAAATGAGGAGGAATGTCATGTTTTTATATAAATATAAGTTTCATTTTACTGCGTAATTATTAGTCATAGAACAAATATTCATAATGTCAGTTTTACAGTTTAATTAGGTCTATCAGATGCTGCAGTGATATTTCCAATATCTCTAATAGCTTTCGAGAAAATGAGGAGGAAAATCATGTTTTTATATAAATATTAAGTTTCATTTTACTGCGTAATTATTAGTCATAGAACAAATATTCATAATGAGAGTTGTACAGTTTAATTAGTTGTATCAGATGCTGCAATGATATTTCCAATATCTCTAATAGCTTTCGAGAAAATGAGGAGGAAAGTCATGTTTTTATATAAATATTAAGTTTCATTTTACTGCGTAATTATTAGCCATAGAACAAATATTCATAATATCAGTTGTACAGTTTAATTAGGTGTATCAGATGCTGCAATGATATTTCCAATATCTCTAATAGCTTTCGAGAAAATGAGGAGAAAAGTTATGTTTATATAGAAATATTAAGTTTCATTTTACTGAGTAATTATTAGTCATAGAACAAATATTCATAAAGACAGTTGTACAGTTTAATTAGGTGTATCAGATGCTGTAACGATATTTCCAATATCTATAATAGCTTTCGAGAAAATTAGGAGGAAAGTCATGTTTTTATATAAATATAAAGTTTAATTTTACTGCGTAATTATTAGTCATAGAATTGATATTCATAATTTCAGTTTTACAGTTTAATTAGGTCTATCAGATGCTGCAGTGATATTTCCAATATCTCTAATAGCTTTCGAGAAAATGAGGAGGAAAATCATGTTTTTATATAAATATTAAGTTTCATTTTACTGCGTAATTATTAGTCATAGAACAAATATTCATAATGACAGTTGTACAGTTTAATTAGTTGTATCAGATGCTGCAATGATATTTCCAATATCTCTAATAGCTTTCGAGAAAATGAGGAGAAAAGTTATGTTTATATAGAAATATTAAGTTTCATTTTACTGAGTAATTATTAGTCGTAGAACAAATATTCATAATGAGAGTTGTACAGTTTAATTAGTTGTATCAGATGCTGCAATGATATTTCCAATATCTCTAATAGCTTTCGAGAAAATGAGGAGGAAAGTCATGTTTTTATATAAATATTAAGTTTCATTTTACTGCGTAATTATTAGCCATACAACAAATATTCATAATATCAGTTGTACAGTTTAATTAGGTGTATCAGATGCTGCAATAATAATTCCAATATCTCTAATAGCTTTCGAAAAAATGAGGGGAAAAGTTATGTTTATATAGAAATATTAAGTTTCATTTTACTGAGTAATTATTAGTCATAGAACAAATATTCATAATGACAGTTGTACAGTTTAATTAGGTGTATCAGATGCTGTAATGATATTTCCAATATCTCTAATAGCTTTCGAGAAAATTAGGAGGAAAGTCATGTTTTTATATAAATATAAAGTTTAATTTTACTGCGTAATTATTAGTCATAGAATTGATATTCATAATTTCAGTTTTACAGTTTAATTAGGTCTATCAGATGCTACAGTGATATTACCAATATCTCTAATAGCTTTCGAGAAAATGAGGAGGAAAATCATGTTTTTATATAAATATTAAGTTTCATTTTACTGCGTAATTATTAGTCATAGAAAAAATATTCATAACATCAGTTGTAGAGTTTAATTAGGTGTATCAGCTGTTGCAATGATATTTCCAATATCTCTAATAGCTTTCGAGAAAATGAGGAAGAAAGTCATGTTTTTAAATAAATATTAAGTTTAATTTTACTGCGTAAATTATTAGTCATAGAACAAATATTCATAATATCAGTTGTACAATTTAATTAGGTCTATCAGATGCTGCAATTATATTTCCAATATCTCTAATAGCTTTCGAGAAAATGACGAGGAAAATCATGTGTTTTATATAAAAATACGGTTTTTATTTTACTGCGTAATTATTAGTCATAGAACAAATATTCATAATATCAGTTGTACAGTTGAATTAGGTTAATCAGATGATGCAATGATATTTCCAATATCTCTAATAGCTTTCGAGAAAACGAGGAAGAAAGAAATTTAAAAAAAAGTAAAATTCATTATTTATTAGTACTAGTGAAAATATTCATAATGACGGTAGTAGATTTTAATCAGGTCTATCAGATGCTGTAATGATATTTCCAATATCTCTAATAGCTTTCGAGAAAATGACGAGGAAAGTCATGTTTTTATATAAATATTAAGTTTCATTTTACTGCGTAATTATTAGTCATAGAACAAATATTCATAATATCAGTTGTACAGTTTAATTAGGTGTATCAGATGCTGCAATGATATTTCCAATATCTCTAATAGCTTTCGAGAAAATGAGGAAGAAAGTCATGTTTTTAAATAAATATTAAGTTTAATTTTACTGCGTAATTATTAGTCATAGAACAAATATTCATAATATCAGTTGTACAATTTAATTAGGTCTATCAGATGCTGCAATGATATTTCCAATATCTCTAATAGCTTTCGAGAAAATGAGGAGGAAAATCATGTTTTTATATAAAATATAAGTTTTATTTTACTGCGTAATTATTAGTCATAGAACAAATATTCATAATATCAGTTGTACAGTTGAATTAGGTTTATCAGATGATGCAATGATATTTCCAATATCTCTAATAGCTTTCGAGAAAACGAGGAAGAAAGAAATTTTAAAAAAAAGTAAAATTCATTATTTATTAGTACTAGTGAAAATATTCATAATGACAGTAGTAGATTTTAATCAGGTCTATCAGATGCTGTAATGATATTTCCAATATCTCTAATAGCTTTCGAGAAAATGACGAGGAAAGTCATGTTTTTATATAAATATTAAGTTTCATTTTACTGCGTAATTATTAGTCATAGAACAAATATTCATAATGAGAGTTGTACAGTTTAATTAGTTGTATCAGATGCTGCAATGATATTTCCAATATCTCTAATAGCTTTCGAGAAAATAAGGAGGAAAGTCATGTTTTTATATAAATATTAAGTTTCATTTTACTGCGTAATTATTAGCCATAGAACAAATATTCATAATATCAGTTGTACAATTTAATTAGGTGTATCAGATGCTGCAATGATATTTCCAATATCTCTAATAGCTTTCGAGAAAATGAGGAGAAAAGTTATGTTTATATAGAAATATTAAGTTTCATTTTACTGAGTAATTATTAGTCATAGAACAAATATTGATAATGTCAGTTTGTACAATTTAATTAGGTTTATCAGATGCTGCAGTGATATTTCCAATATCTCTAATAGCTTTCGAGAAAATGAGGAGGAAAATCATGTTTTTATATAAATATTAAGTTTCGTTTTACTGCGTAATTATTAGTCATAGAACAAATATTCATAATGACAGTTGTACAGTTTAATTAGTTGTATCAGATGCTGCAGTGATATTTCCAATATCTCTAATAGCTTTCGAGAAAATGAGGAGGAAAATCATGTTTTTATATAAATATTAAGTTTCATTTTACTGCGTAATTATTAGTCATAGAAAAAATATTCATAACATCAGTTGTAGAGTTTGATTAGGTGTATCAGCTGTTGCAATGATATTTCCATTATCTCTAATAGCTTTCGATAAAATGAGGAAGAAAGTCATGTTTTTAAATAAATATTAAGTTTAATTTTACTGCGTAATTATTAGTCATAGAACAAATATTCATAATATCAGTTGTACAATTTAATTAGGTCTATCAGATGCTGCAATTATATTTCCAATATCTCTAATAGCTTTCGAGAAAATGACGAGGAAAATCAAGTTTTTATATAAAAATACGGTTTTATTTTACTGCGTAATTATTAGTCATAGAACAAATATTCATAATATCAGTTGTACAGTTGAATTAGGTTATCAGATGATGCAATGATATTTCCAATATCTCTAATAGCTTTCGAGAAAACGAGGAAGAAAGTAATTTAAAAAAAGTAAAATTCATTATTTATTAGTACTAGTGAAAATATTCAT
>JAPQNM010000145.1:17500-22500 GCA_029783475.1 Metacarcinus magister | reverse complement strand
AGAGAGAGAGAGAGAGAGAGAGTAAGAAAGTGTAAATAGGAGAAGGGAGAGAGAAAGAATTAGGGAAGAGCACGGGAAAATAAATAACAAAGGGGAGAGAGAGAGAAGAGAGAGAGAGAGAGAGAGAGAGAGAGAGAGAGAGAGAGAGAGAGAGAGAGAGAGAGAGAGGGAGAGAGAGAGTAAATGACGCATATGAACCGTTTAAAAAAATTGTCATAATTAAATCTCTCTCTCTCTCTCTCTCTCTCTCTCTCTCTCTCTCTCTCTCTCTCTCTCTCTCTCTCTCTCTCTCTCTCTCATTTCTGGTTACAACTACATCATTAACTGTCGAATTAATTACAAACTATCGATCTATCTATCTATCTATTTATCTATCTATCTGAAACAACAACACAACAACAACAACAACATGAAATCCACTTGCAACTTCTACTCTTCTCAAAGTTGAAGAGTGTTGCAAGTTGGAGAGAGAGAGAGAGAGAGAGAGAGAGAGAGAGAGAGAGAGAGAGAGAGAGAGAGAGAGAGAGAGAGAAGAGAAGAGGAGGAGGAGGATGCTAGCTGGAGAACGACGAGAAGGAAGAAAGAAGAAGGAAGAGGAGGAAGTGGAGGAGGAGAATCACTGAAGAAGGAGGAGGAGGAGGAGGAGGAGGAGGAGGATATAATTAAGGGTATTATTACCAACAAGACTTCATCGTCAAGTATAATTAGGTGAATTACAAACGAAACTTAGAGTCATTATCAGTGGTGGTGGTGGTGGTGGTGGTGGTGGGTGGTGGTGGTGGTGGTAGTGGTGGTGGTGGTGGTGGTGGTGGTGGTGGTAGTTAGGTTGTATAAGCAATAATAAATTTCTCTTCCGTTTATAAATACCACTTTCTTTATTATTATTATTATTATTATTATTGAAAGTGTTTTTAATGATCTATTCTTTCCCCTCCCTTTCTTTCCCTTATTTTTCCTCTTTTATTTCCCTTTCTTTCCTTGCCAGACTTTCCTTCCATTCCCTTATTTTCTGTTTCCGTTTAAATAACCTTTTTTTTTCACTCACACTTCCATCTCTCTCTCTCTCTCTCTCTCTCTCTCTCTCTCTCTCTCTCTCTCTCTCTCTCTCTCTCTCTTTGTACTTACCGTGGGATGCTAGCAGTAGAAGGAGTGGTAGGAGGCGCCCCCAGCTGGCTACCTGTCGCCTAACAGCCATCACACCTGTAGAAGTAGCAGGTGTAGTAGCAGTAGTAGTAGTAGTAGTAGTAGTAGTAGTAGTAGTAGTAGTAGTAGTAGAGTAGTAGTTGTAGAAGTAGTAGTAGAAGTAGTAGAGTAGAAGTAGTAGTAGTAGTAGTAATAACAATAACAATAATAATAATAATAATAATAATAATAATAATAATAATAGCGACAGGAAAATATTGAGTATAGGAAAGTGAGGGGAAAGAGGGGAGGGAGGGAAGAGAAGGGAGGGAGGGAAGGGGAGGAGGAAGTGTGAGAGAGAGGGGAATTAAGATAAAGGTGAGGTGTTCCCGTTAACAAGCCCCTCCCCTCATTTCCCCTTCCTCTCTCTCTCTCTCTCTCTCTCTCTCTCTCTCTCTCTCTCTCTCTAAGGGGAAGTAATTTTAATCTCGCGGTAGCTGTAAGAGGATTATATTTAGAAGGTTCTTGAGACTTTCCCCTCATCCCTCCCTCCCCCCCCTTTCCCCTCACCCCCCAAAAATTTCCCCTCACCCCCCAAAATTTCCCCTCACCCCCAAAAATTTCCCTCCACCCCCCAGAAAATTTACCTCACATTTCCCTCACGCCCACAAAAAATTTCCCTTCACTCAAAAATTTCCCTTCACTCAAAAATTTCCCTTCACTCAAAAATTTCCCTTCACTCAAAAATTTTCCTTCACTCAAAAATTTCCCTTCACTCAAAAATTTCCCTTCTCTTCACCCCAAAAAATTCCCCTCACTCCTATACCTATACATAACCTAATTTCCCTTTTTTTCCCCTCTTTGCAGTGTATTTTTCCTCCTTTTTTCCTCTTTCCCCTTATTTTCCCTCTCCATCATATTCTCCTCCTTTTTTTTCCCTCTTCCCAATGTACTTTTTTCCCCTCTTTCCTCCCCTCGGAAAAAAAAGCCTTTCCCTTTATTTTCCTTCTAAGTTATATTGTCCTGGTTTTCCCCTCCCTCTCTCTCTCTCTCTCTCTTTCTTTCTCTCTCTCTCTCTCTCTCTCTCTCTCTCTCTCTCTCTCTCTCTCCACCACACGCCCACTTTGGCCATCACGAAAATCTACACTAATTACTTGACCCCGCCCCCCCCCGCCCCCCGCCCTCGCCCCCCCCCCAACACCCGAAAAATTTTAAAAAAGGAACCACCACCACCGCCCCCCTCAGTCTCCCCGCCCCCCGCCCACTATCTCTCCCCGCCCACAAGCCTTCTATCTCCTCCTCCTCTCCGCCTCCTTCTCTCTCTCTCTCTCTCTCTCTCTCTCTCTCTCTCTCTCTCTCTCTCTCTCTCTCTCAATCAATTTAACTCTTCCTCCATACCATAGCTTCACCTCCTCTTTGTCACTCCTCCTCCTCCTCTCCTCCTCCTCCTCCTCCTCCTTCACCTATTAAAAGGAAGATAGATAAAGAGAATAGGAGGATGTCAACAATCCTTTCATGCTTACCAATGAGTCTCTCTCTCTCTCTCTCTCTCTCTCTCTCTCTCTCTCTCTCTCTCTCTCTCTTATACTTTATGAAATTATAAATCCACTCTCTATGATGGGGTGAGAGAGGGAGATGAGGGGAGATGAGGGGAGAGGGAGATGAGTGAGAGGAGGAGAGGAGAGGAGAGAGGGGAGGAGAGGTGTGTAAGTAAACGTATAAAGCTATTATGTACGTCAATAGGAGTGTGTGCGTGTGTGCGTGTGTGTGTGTGTGTGTGAGTGAGTGAGGGGAAGATGTGAGGGGAAGGTAAGGGGAAATTACTGATAAGAGAGGGAAATAATACAAGATTGTGGTCATGGAATGGAGAGTTTAAAGAAGGGGAGGTGAAGGGGAAGGTGAGGGGAAGGTGAGGGGGGAGGTGAGGGGGAATATATAGGGTGTGGGGGTACTGAGGGTGTATGGGGATGTGTAGGGGGCTGTATGGGGTGTATGGGGGTGTGGGGGTATATGTGGGGAGTGTTTTGGGGTGTGATATACTGTGGGAATGTGTGGGGGGTGTATTGTGGGTGTGTGTGGGGGTGTTGGGGTGTTGGGGGGTGTGTGGGGGTGTGTTGGGGGGGGTGTATGGGGGTGTTGGGGGGGGTGTGGGTGTGGGGGGGTGTTGGGGGGGTGTTGGGGGGTGTGTTGGGGGGGCGTTATCCCCTCTCCCAGGCCACAAACAGCTGTTCCTTCCCCTCATTCTAACCCTAACTACTGACTCTGACTTAGGGTTAACTATATCCTTCACTCCTTCTTTCTTCCTCCTTCCTTCACTCCTTCACTCCTTTCCTTCCTTCCTTCTTTCCTTTCTTCCTTTCCTTCACTCCTTCCTTCCTTCACTCCTTTCCTTCTTTCCTTCCTTCACTCCTTCCTTTCTTTCTTCCTTCACTCCTTCACTCCTTCCTTCCTTCCTTCCTTCCTTCCTTCACTCCTTTCTTTCCTCATTTCTTCCTTCACTCCTTCCTTCCTTCACTCCTTCTTTCCTTCCTTCCTTCCTTCACTCCTCCCTTCCTTCCTTCCTTCCTTCCTTCTCTCCTTCCTTTAGTCTCATTACACTATATTTACTTCTTCTTTCTTTCTTTATCATTCTTCCTTCCTGTGTGTGTGTGTGTGTGTGTGTGTGTGCGTGTGTGTGTGTGTGTGTGTGTGTGCGTGTGTGTGTGTGTGTGTGTGTGTGTTGAGGTCAAGGACAGTGTTCGAACGAGTACCTTGTGTTGCGGTTTCTTACGGGGTATCATTAAGCTCCTCCTCCTCCTCCTCCTCCTCCTCTTCCTCCTCCTCTTCCTCTTCCAAATGTTCCTTGTTTGCTTCCTTCCTTCCTTCCTTCTTTCTTTCTTTCTTTCTTTTATACATGTCTGTCTTTTATTGCCCTCCTCCTCCTCCTCCTCCTCCTCCTCCTCTTCCTCCTCCTCCTCCTCCTCTTTTATCTTATCGAGTTTTCATGTTTAAATGTTAATAATATAATGTTGATACGTACACACACACACACACACACACACACAGACACAGACAGACACACACACACACACACACACACACACACACACACACATTTACTGATATAAAACACATACACACACACACCTTCTCTCTCTCTCTCTCTCTCTCTCTCTCTCTCTCTCTCTCTCTCTCTCTCTCTCTCTCTCTCTCTCTCTCTCTCTCTCTCTACTATAAACTTTGCAAACTTTGACATTACTCTTCCTTTTTTATTGTCATTCCTCCTCCTCCTCCTCCTCCTCCTCCTCCTTCTTCTTCTTCTCCTCCTCCATCTCCTCTTCCCTTACTTCTATTCCTCCTGTTCATCGCTCTCTTCCTCTTCCTCTTCTTCTTCCTCCTCCTTCACCTCATCTTCCTCTTCTTCCTTACTTTTCTTCTCCTCCTCCTCCTCCTCCTCCTCCTAACCATCATCATCATCCTTATATTCTTCCTCTTCCTTCCTCTTCCTCTTCCTCCTCCTCCTCCTCCTCCTTTTCATTATTTCCTCCGCATCCCACACTTTCATCACCTTCTTCTTCTTCCTCTTCTTCCTCCTCTTCCACATTCACTCCCTTCCACCTCTTCCTCCTCCTCCTCCTCCTCTTCCTCCTCCTCCTCCTCCTCCTCTTCCTCCTCTTTTGACTCCACATCACGATTTCATCTTCCACTATTTTTTTTTTCTCTCTCTCTCTCTCTCTCTCTCTCTCTCTCTCTCTCTCTCTCTCTTCGTAAGCCAAAAGACAAGGAGGAAGGACTAGAGGAGGAGGAGGAGGAGGAGGAGGAGGAGGAGGAGGAGGGAATGGGCGTGAAAGTGTAAACGCACCTAAACCCCGCCCACAATCGATGCAAGGGGGCGGGAC
>JAPQNM010000144.1:50000-52500 GCA_029783475.1 Metacarcinus magister | reverse complement strand
GAAGAGAGGAGAGAGAGAGAGAGAGAGAGAGAAAAGAAAAAGACCCATAGTATTGCGCAACCCTTGACAATTTATTTCCTCAGAACATAATTAATAGAGACATGCATTTACTATACTACTAACAAAAATAGTGTACTTCATCGGCCTACATCATTACGGACACACACACACACACACACACACACACACACACACACACACACACACACACACACACACACACACACAACACACACACAACACACACAACACACACACACACACACACACACCACACACACACACACACACACACACACACACACACCACACACACACACACACACACACACACACACACACACACACACACACACACACACCACACACACACACACACACACACACACACCACACACACACACACACACCACACACACACACACACACACACACACACACACACTCTATTTCTCTCTCTCTCTTTGTTAATGTCGTACACCCAGAGGCAGGCAGTGAAGTAGTGTGTAACTATTTGGGTGTCGAAGCCAGCGTTCCTCTTCTGATAATGGTGCCGTAGTCTTGTATGATTGGCACCCATTGTTCACTTTATATATCTTTTTCTGTTTGAACTCAGTCGTTAATGTATTTGTTGCGATCATTTGCTTACGAATTATAGTTTATTTTCTCTTTCCAACGAATTAGTTCATTATGTTTGTACTGTACGTGTAGTGTGTGTGAACAGCGGCGTGTGACGAGTATAGTAAGTGACTATTTGATCAACCGACGTATGTCTATACTGTGCGGCGGTGGTACCCGACTGGTCTATCTCATACCTGTTGCACCTGAGAGTGAGTGGGCGGTGTACACGTGTGGGAGAGTGAGAAAACTGGTCGGACAGATAAGATGAGAATGAGGTCGAGACACCATTGAGATAAAGAAAAGACGGCAACATCGTTAAGAATAATGAGAGAACGAGTTGAGATGAGGTGCAGCCCTTTGTGTGGTAACACCGCGAAGCTGACGTGTTTATTGATACCATGACGCCGCTCCGGGAAATTTTATGACACGCTAGATACAAATGAAAATATCAGCGCCTATTTATAAACTACAAGAAATAAAGTTTCTAATGAGAGAATTGAGTTGTATAGCGTGCAAGTGAAAGCAATTTTTAGAAGACTGAAAGGAAGATGAAAACGAAAGCACGTTTTTCTAAAGATATAGAAAAGGGGAGAGCAAAAAACTCACTTGAAACAGGTGTAACAATTTGTTCAGGTAATCCGTATGAATAATCCTCGTCTCCACCACTCGCGGACCATCAGTCAAGTGGTTCATCCCTTTAACAGTGACAGTCCACACACCTCCGTCGAATCAAGGTGGGAAGGGAGGTAGGGAAGGACGGTGATCCATTAGTCAACAATGACGTGCATCGGAAGCGGGAATTGATAAGGGGAGGCAGAAGGGGAAGTGGGTAAGGGATGTGGCTCATCCATCAAGGGCGCGTGGCCCTTTCTCTCTCCTCACCCAGAAAGTCGAGGGAAACTACTCACGGTTGACCTTCGACTTGGATGACTGACTGATGTGTTCTGGTAGGAAGACACGAAATAAATAGTGATAAGTCGGAAATATAAGAAAGGAAGGATGCTTGGTAAAGATTAAGTGAGATTGATCGAGGAAGTTTAAAAAAAGACAAATATACATCTACGTCTGTATTCGGATAGCCAAGACAGTCATGTTGTTGGTGAATAGAAAAAAATAGTAAGACAAGAAAACAGGCGGAAAGTTACAGTATTAGGGGAAGCTGAGGGGAGGAAGATAAGCAGGATGATAAAAAAAGTTAGATTGGTCGAGGAAGTTGAAGGAGGAATATAATAAAGATAAAAGTTAAACATATGATCATACTGGAGCTGTTTGCTGTTCTTAGTAGAGTTTTATACCATTTTCCTGTAGCGTTGCTCTCAAGACACAGCCGAAGATCAAGTTTAGCCGCAACCACCACCACCACTACCACCATCACCACCACTACCATTACCACGACTAATATAACTCCTTGTGGCAATCCCGTCCTTTCTCCTCCGCCAGGGCATCCTTCCAACCTTAACAAGCTACTCCTCACACCGCCGCACCAAAGCCTGGGAAGAAGCACAAAGTGATCAGGAGTTGTGTTGACAAGTCGTGCTCTGAGGAAGTTGCGTTGATAATGAGTTGCCGGAGCGCCGAGGGACCTGGGGAAGACGAGGTGGTGTTGGTGTGTTGCAATGTTGTCTGAGGTGTTGCGAAATGGGTGTGATGAGGTGTGTTGTGTTGTGGTGAAGGTGGTGTTGAGGTGGAGTGTGATAATTGGTGTTATGGTGTTGTGCTTGTGTTGCTGTGTCATTGGTTTGTGTGAGAGAATGTGTTGTTTTGTTGATTTTTGAATTGAAGAACATGAGTGTTTTTATGCTGATAAGATGGCGTGAGGACTGTGTCGTGTTTTGTTGTGTCATTGTGAGTCTTGTGTTGAGGCTGGAGATACATCCCT
>JAPQNM010000144.1:30000-37500 GCA_029783475.1 Metacarcinus magister | reverse complement strand
TCATTGTTTCTATGCTATTTTCCTTGTCACTGCATTCAACATTTATATATTCGTTTTTATTCAACATTAATTATTCACGTATTCGTATGCTGAGAGTGACTGGCCGAGGAATTTCACTCACCAGTTATGCATTTTGGAATCGCACGGCAAGGAATGAAACGGGCCATTCTGGGACCTTCATATAGTAGTGCAAAGGGAGAAGTGAGCAGCTGCATCACTAACGGAAGGACGGACGGGGAGGGAATAGAAGGGAAAATGCATTGTGGATGTGATGGAGTAAAGGTGTAGATACATAGGGAGGAAAATGAGATAGGGAAGGGGTAGGAGAAGAAAGAAAAAGAGTTGGGAAGGGCACAGGAAGGACTGAAGAAGGAGTTATGAAGGAGGCTGGACTAGAAGGGGCTTAAATAGGAGTAGGAAGGGAACCGGCTGGGGTGTGGGGAAGGAATGGAAAGGGGTGGATGAGAAGAGGAAATAGGAGATGGGGAAGGTTATGAAGGAGTGAGAGGATGACGTGGAAACGAGTTCGGGGAGAATAAAGAAACTGGAGAGGAAAGTTGATAAAAAAAAGAGTAAAAAGAGTTAGCGAGGAATTGTTGAGGGAATGGGTAAAGGGGAATGGTAGGGGAGGGGTGGAGCAGGCATAAAGGGGGGGGGAAGGGGGAGCAAGCGGAATCCCCAGTACCAAATAAAATGGATCTTTCAGTGCAGTTGACCAGGATGTGACTCTTTCCGCCCTGTCATGCCCCACAGGCTACACCCTTTACCGGTTACTGTTACTCACCACCACCACCACCACCACCACCACCACCACGACCACCACCACCACCATCACCACGACCGCTGCTCTACTGCTACCTTATATCACCACCATCAACACCATCACCATCACTACCACTACCACCACCACCACCACCACTGCTACCATCACCGTCATTGCCGCTACTGTCAGTCAGTTACCGCTTCCACCACTTTCCACCTGGGTCCTCCACCTCCACGCCTATCTAGTACTACTGCCTTCCACCGCTGTTCCCTTCCACCCCCCACCACCACCACCACCTCCAAAAAGTTTTACAGCAATAACAAAACATTAACAATAGGAATTTTAACGATGCATCAGTACTAAGAACAATACCACCTCCACCACTACTACCTCCACCACATCCACCTCCACCACCACCACCTCCACCTCCACTATCGCCAGCAACAAGAATTGACAACACATTAATATTAAAAACACACCACCACCCCCCACCACCATCACCACCACCACCACCACCACCACCACGCTTGTTGACAAAGATCTCTAATTAATAACTAGGTAACGCTTGACGTGTGACAATATACCTTGATTAATTATTATTATTATTATCATTATTATCATTATGGTTATTATTATTATTATTATTACTATCGTTATTGTTATTATTATTATTGATATTATTATCATTATTATTATTATTATTATTATTATTATTATTATTGATATTATTATTATTATTATTATTATTTTCATTATTATTGATATTATTGCTATTATTATACCTTCATCGTCATCATCATCATCATCATCATCATCATCATCATCATCATCATCATCATCATCATCATCATCATAATCATCTTCATCATTATTAAAATTAAGTAAATAGACATGCTGGGTGACCATGACCCCCTAAACCACTCACCCAGCATACCCAAACTGCTCGCTTCAGTTTTGGTAGTTGCTGCAAAACACATTGCTCTGTCGTCCGACGACGATCCGAGCCATTGAGTGAAGGATACTGCCTGATGAGTCTTGTACCTCAGATTGAACAAACACACACACACAAACATACAACAGCTCGTTTAGAATAAGTTATCACCTAAGTCATTAATATAATTTTTAAGTATACTGGTGTTACTAAACCTTCCTAATGTCTTCTAGGATTCAGATCAACATTATAGTTTCTAACGAATAAATAGATTGGTGGTGAAATATATATTGTATGTGTGAAGTGGCAAGCTGTCCTGTCTGCTACCCCTCCCTCTCCCTTCCTCTCTTCCCTCCTCTCCCCTCCTCCTCCCCTCCTCCAAGCAGTTACCAAGTGGGTTGCGGGGGGAGGGAGTCAGCTGCTTCACTCACTCACTCAATCGCTCATTACGTGTTGTTCAGACGTTCGACGCACCAGGCAGCCGTCTCGTACCAACCGTTCAGCCATCCTCTGCCTTACTTCACGAGTCAGTAGTAATAGGATTTGCCGTTTTGGCGTATTAATAATCATCAACTCTGGTTATATTTAGTGATTAAAACCATAATTATAATGAGATGAATGGCTTGGTAGGGAAAAGGTGATCGCTTTCTAGCATATCCGGTTCAGGCTAGCAAACATGACGGACAGTGTTGCTATATAACTAATAAAACTAATAATTATTGAAACATCGTAAATCAAGGAATTATTACAAATCTGTTGTACTACATGCATTAACATGCGTTAAAATAAAAATATTAATAAAAGTTAGATTACATTATTAAATTCAAGGAATAACATAACCTGACATTTAGTATCTGGCAAGACCTAGTATTACACCCTTGCCTAGCTAGTCTTGAGGTCTCTACAGAAGCCAGCGGGGCATCGGGGAGGTATACAAGCCGGTGTGGTTATACTTCCATCCATCTGAACACTGCAAACCACAGCAACACCTCACCTCGCTTATCCATCGAGCGTTCATGTATATTTTGTAGTGTTAATACCGCGTGTTAAGAAGAGGATTACCGCCTGTTACCTGTTACCAATTACCTGTTACCAGCGCTGCTATGTAAGTGTTAATACGTAGTTACAATGTTAGTTATCTATACCTGTCTTCCTGTCTTCCTTCCTTCCTTCTTCTATCAACTTTATGAATGTAGACTAGATGTTAAGTAATATATAATAGACAAGCGTGATGGAAGGGGTGATGAGAGGGTAACAGTTTGGTAATAAATAGACATGCTGGGTGACCGTGACCCTAAAATCCACTCACCCAGCACAAGATCGAGATAAACCAGGTCGGGTATTATTGCAGTTTCAGACAATACACCACACGTAACTATAAACTATCTCAGGGTCTAGATGACATTGTTAGGAGCATTTCTAGCCCCATATTACACTGTCGGAAATTAATAATTGATAATAGGAAATTTCTTTGACTTCTAGGGAAATTTCCTTAGATTTTTTAGTCCATATTGGTGAATGTTTGTTATATTATTGTCATTATTATGAAGTATTATTGCAGTTATGAAGGTTAGGTTAGGATATTGAACCAGGTTTCTGGTTGTGTTTGAAGTGTCCTAGCAGGGGGGTCCAGGGGGGGGCTGCGCCCCCCCGGTTAGAATAGGTTTGTCGGGTTTGCTACATTTAGGGAATTTTTAGGGAAATTTCCCTACATTTTCAAAGTCCATATATCACTCATATATGCCTCCCCCAAAAAAAACCCCGATTCCCCACAGTCCCCCAAGCTTGCTTAAGGGGTTGGGGGGGGGGGTGTGTAGAGATAGGGAATATTGTCTGAAACTGCAAATTTACCCCAGGTTGGCTCACCGCGCCGCGCGTAGACTGGGCATGACGTCACACATACCAAACCGCCCGTTCACCCATCACCATCCTCTCTGCCCCATCACCATCCTCTCTGTCCCATCACCATCCTCTCTGCCCCATTACATGAACATATCTCGGGAAATACTTCAGATATGAAAATTTTGAAGGCATCACTGAACTCTTTATGAAATGTGCCATTATTATAAATATATAAAATAACTACTTTATAGGGAAAAGTTTCGAGAAAATATGGTGTGAACACTAATATATATATTTCCTTGTGCGTACGGTCTATAAAAATATAAATAAAAATTTGCCAAAAAATGGGTATTTTAGCTATTGGTATGTACTTACATGCATTATCTTTGTTTCGATTAGTTCTACATAACAAAATAAAATTCATAGCTATATCATAAATGATTGCTGAAAAACAGTGGGTCAATTTGGGGGACGGATTGTACAGTTCCATCCTCTGGGTACATTGATGCGTTCTGTGTGGATATCTGAATGTGCTGATAGTCTTCGTTGTTTTCCTTGAGAAATTGGAGCGCAGCAAACAATTTGTCTCTTCTCACCAAGAAAGATCTATCTGTGATAGTCTCATTGGGGCTTTTTAACACAATTACTGGCAACTCCTCGGGTATGCGGGGCAATACATGAGTAAAGTCAGAGATGTCCTGTTGGAAGCTGATGGTGTGACCTCTTGATGCCTGCAATCTACCCATCTTGTAAATGGCGATGATGGGACAAATCAGTGATATCGCTGACTTTTCAATCGGTGTGAGGTAGAAAGAGGAGGTAGAAAGGGAGGTAGGAGGTAGAAAGGGAGGTAGGAGGTAGAAAGGGAGGTAGGAGGTAGGAGGTAGAAAGGGAGGTAGGAGGTAGAAAGGAGGTAGAAAGGGAGGTAGGAGGTAGAAAGGGAGGTAGGAGGTAGAAAGGGAGGTAGGAGGTAGAGAGGGAGGTAGGAAATAGGTAGGAGGTAGAAAGGGAGGTAGGAGATAGAAAGGGAGGTAGGAGGTAGAAAGAGAAAGAGGAGGTAGAAAGGGAGGTAGGAGGTAGAAAGAGATGTAGGAGGTAGAAAGGGTGGTAGGAGGTAGAAAGGGAGGTAAGAGGTAGGTCAATGTTTCTCCTGTGGATGGTAAATATGAATATGTGCGACCAGTATTAAGCGAGGTACAGGTTTTCCACAAATTACTTTAAAATTTACATAATAACAATATGTTTTTAATATATAATAACCATCTAAGGGTTGATGCCTACGACCCCTGAGGCTTCATTCCGATCCCTCCAGTGGTCTAGGAGGAAATAGAAGACAGACGGACAGACAGACAGACAGATAGACACACACACATACAGACACACAGACAAATTTGGATGGGGTCGTTTCGAAACTTCCAAACTGGTCGCTTCACTCGCAGTTTGAAAAAAAACAAAAACAAAAACATTGATCCTATTGTCTCCACTCTACTTCCTCTTCTCTTCCTGCTCTTCCCTCCGCTCCTGTAGATGATACTTTCAGAACTCAATTAGATCTGTACCAAGAAAACATTACCAGAACAAAAGCATCAGTCAGCACGTGGCATCCTGATGTGTAGGGTGCAAACATAAGCTAGATAGATAGATGATAGATAGATAGATAGATAGATAGATAGATAGATAGAAGATAGATAATAGAAATATATATATAATATATATATTATATATATATATATATATAATATATATATATATAGATAGATAGATAGATAGATAGTAGATAGATAGATAGATAGATAGAGAGAGAGAGAGAGAGAGAGAGAGGAGAGAGAGAGAGAGAGAGAGAGATGGAAGGGAGAGAGAGAGAGAGTGAGAGAGAGAGAGAGAGAGAGAGAGAGATAGAGAGGAGAGAGAGAGAGAGAGAGAGAGAGAGAGAGAGAGAGCGAGAGAGAAAGAGAGAGAGAGAGAGAGAGAGAGAGAGAGAGAGAGAGAGAGAGAGAGAGAGAGAGAGAGAGAGAGAGAGAGAGAGAGAGAGAGAGAGAGAGAGAGTTATGTTTATGTACATCCACTAATGAGTATAGAGTTTGAAGACAGAGATGAAAGGAATATGCAGTACGGGAGAAGATATAATTATAAGGCTAACAGGTGGCGAGGATTGGTTTGAGAGATATGAATGGGAAGATTGGAGGTGGTGTTTTAGGTAGATTGAAGTGTAGGAAGGAGGATTGGAGTTTGAATGTTACATGATCTCTTTGATTGGGAATAGTGTTACATAGGTAGATAGATAAATATATGCCTAGATAGGTAAAAAAATAAGATTGATAGAGATAGATAGAGAGATACAAAAAAGAAAGATAATACGATGAATAGAAAGAAAACTTATACGAAAGATAGAACGATGGGAAGAGAAACATATATAACAAAAGATATAATGAGAGAAAGACAGGAAGAAAGTAGAAAGAGAGAAAAAAGGAAAATTGATATAGATGTTTTACTTCAGGCAAAGCATATTTATATAACTAATGCATATTATGACAAAAAAAAATACAGTAAATACAAAGGGATGAAGATCCTACGTGACTAAAAAGAAAGAAAAGAAAACATGCCAGTGTAAGATGATAAAAGTAGTACATAGGAATATTAGACTTTCAGGAACATTATTTTCTTTTTCAAAATTCCAGATAAGTTGTATGTTGACTTTATGGTAGTGGAAAAGGCAGATAATTTGGTTTGATTGGAAGGGGGTGAGGGAAGTGATGAAAGTATATGGTGTGGAAGGTGATTTATTAAAGGCTGTGGAATAGTTTTTACAGTGGTTGAGCATCAGTGGTTTAGGGTGTGAGGGGATGAGGGTACGAGTTGTGAGTGGAAGCAAAGGTAATGGAAGGCTATGCAATGTTTCCTTGTTTGTTTAATATTCATATGGATGATGTCATTAAAGAGGTGAGAGCAGAGGTGGTGATATTGGGATTCACATTGATTTTAGATACTAAATACTGCACATTTATAACGAGTTCGTATGGTGACGATGGCGTATTTAAGTAGCTAAAGAGAAGTGCTAATTAAGGGGTTGTGACTGAATTCCATATGTTTGCGTAATAAAGAGACAAAAGTTATTTAATGAAGAGTAGAGTAATGTTATTTGAAAGACAGGAATTTGATATACTAGATTAAAGGTAAAACGTGAACAGTACGTTATTAATTTGAGAGAGAAAAAAGAAACTAAAATAAGGAAGGAGAGATAATTATTGAAATAAGTATTGTATAACCATGGTTAGATGGAATACGAGATACTGAAAAGATCATCGTTGACCTTGATTGCGTGTCAAAAGACAGATTGACTGGGCAGTAACATCAAAAAGAATCTCAAATATAATAGTGTGTTTTCTGTGCTGGCGAGATTCGTCAATTATGAAGGCAGTAGAGATAATTCATCTTCCGGACGACTGAGGATGAAGGAAGAGTGGAAGAGCTTAGTAATAGTGTATGAGGCGATGGGAATGGAAGAGGGAGATTGAAGAGTGAATTATGGGGTTACAAAATGGATAAGGAGGAATACCCTGAGATAGCGTGGACATATCCAGAGAATATATGAAGACAGATTACTAAAGAAGGTGTTTGGGAGTGAAGTGAGGGCTACAAATCACGGAGAAAGACCTCTTTTAGTGTGGGATAGAGAGTGCAGCAGTATGTAAGGGAATAGATGGAGGAGAGTTAAAATGTGGCGCGGAAGAGAGTTATGTATGGGCAAGGCATCGTGCTGAGACTTTTTCCGCGATTGTCATCTCTGGGAATGTTTCTCTGTGGGGAGGTGAAGTGTTAGCGATGATGATAATAACAATGATGATGATGATGCTAGATAATTGCTTGTTACCAAAACCATTGTGTCTTCAAGAACACTGTATCCCACCAGCCAACCTCACTCTATAGTGGAAAACGGCATAAAGTGACCATATTTCTAGATCAA
>JAPQNM010000144.1:2500-17500 GCA_029783475.1 Metacarcinus magister | reverse complement strand
ATGGTGGAATAATCGAATAAAAACAGGCCTGTCTAACAAAAAACGTGCATACCGTAAATACCAACGAAACTCAACTCGAAAGTGATAAGATATTATTTCAAAGACTTCGCCGCGAAACTAATAAACTTATTAGACAAAGTAAAAAAAATTGTGAAGCGCTTATCGTCAGTAAAATTAAATCGAACCCTAAAGAATTCTTCAGTTACGTTCGCCGTAAAAAAGTCCAAACTAGTAACATCGGTCCACTTCGCCTAGGTCTAGGCGGTGGTGCGCGCACCCCTGGGGGTGCGTGAGATGATTGCTGGGGCGGTGCGCAAAGGAAAAAATCTGTAATGGCGGATTTTCATTCAATTCTGATAGTTATCGCGCGGAGTTTCATACATTGTGTTCTCAAAACTCGTAATTAATGGACGAAATTTAAAAGCACTGACCAAATTTTAATACCGTACCTTACTCCTCGAATCTTGGATAATACATGTGAAAATGTGACATTATTCCCTAAGTCTTATAACGGGACAAATGGTAGTAATAGACGTGTCATTTATCGATAAGCATTACATGAGGACACTATGGTTGTAAATAGCAATACTGTAAAATGCTATGTGTCATCATGCCTGGGCGAGAGAAGACACAGTCAGCTGCTTGCTGTCTCGCACCACCTCCTCTTCATCACACCACTCAGACGTGATGCCACGTAGATTTTTATAGTATTGCTATTTACACCCATAGTGCCCTCATGTAATGCTTATCGATAAATGACACGTCTATTGCTACCATTTGTCTCGTTATAAGATACTCTCATGCAGTCAGTGCTGTAGTGTGAGTGTGTGTGTGCGTGTGCGTACTCAGTACTGTACCCGAACTTGACACGTCCGATACCTGATCAGTTGCCCGAGCCTCGGAGGACTGACTCTTAAACGGGCCTGGTAGTCTGTCAGTTGCATTCATAGAGGGAAGGTGTTAAGATTACAAGTTCGTTCAAATACCGGAAATGGATATTTGGTTGAAAACAGGGAAACTGTCAGGAAAGAAAAATCCTGAAAAGCAAGCCTTGACCATATTGTCTGGTGAAGGTGGGGCGAATGCCACTGATGTTACTGATGAAGAAGGCCGGAGAGAAACACAGGGAAAAAGACACAGGGTGGAACAACATGATATGGAACATCAGGGTGAAGCAGAGGGACAGAGCGGAGTGAAGGCGCAGAATGAACAACAAGACCAACTGAGTCAGAAAGATGGAGCTGACGATGTGAAAAGAAAAGTAAAAAACGCAGATATGATGAAAGCTATATCGCATTGGGGTTTACTTTTTTTTTTTTATTTTTTTTTTTATTTTTTTTTTTATTTTTTTTAAAAAATTTTTTTATTAAAAGGGTAATAGCTAAGGGAAAACAGAAATAAGTAAAAAAAAATCCCGCTTGTCGCCAGACCCTGTAAAGAGGACAGTAGGAGAATAGAATCAAGGGGTGGAGATCCAGTTAACATTAGAGGTGTCTTGACACTCCTCTCTTGAAAGAGTTCAAGTCATAGGCAGGTGGAAAAAACAGACAAAGGAAGAGAGTTCCAGAGTTTACCAGTGTAAGGGATGAAAGAGTGAAGATACTGGTTAACTCTTGCATTAGGAAGATGGACAGAATAAGGATGAGAAGAAGTAGAAAGTCTTGTGCAGCGAGGCCGCGGGAGGGGGGGAGGCATGCAGTTAGCAAGTTCAGAAGAGCAGTCAGCATGAAAATAGCGGTAAAAGATAGATAAAGATGCAACATTGCGGCGGTGACTTAAAGAATCAAGAAAGTCAGTTAGAGGAGGAGAGTAGATGAGACGAAAAGCTTTAGACTCCACCCTATTTAAAAGAGCTGTGTGAGTTGAGCCCCTCCCAGACATGTTACCCATACTCCATACATGGGCGGATAAGGCCCCTGTACAGAGCAAGCAGCTGAGAGGGAGAGAAAAATGGACGCAGACGCCATAGGACACCTAACTTCTTGGAAGCTGATTTAGCAAGAGTAGAGATATGAAATTGCCAGTTTAGATTTTTAGCAAAGGATAGTACGAGTGTGTTTAATGTGGAGGAGAGGGGAAGTTGAGTGTCATTGAAGAAGAGGGGATAGTTATCTGAAAGGTTATGTCGAGTAGATAGTTGTAGAAATTGAGTTTTTGAGGCATTGAACAAAACTAGGTTTGCTCTGCCCCAATCAGAAAACAAGTGAAAGATCAGAAGTTAAGCGTCCTATAGCATCTCGCCTTGAGTCACTTAATTCTTGTTGGAGTGGAATCTCTGTTGTACGACGTTGAGAAATGCAAGGTGGTGTCATCAGCATAGGAGTGGATAGGGCATTGGGTCAGATTTAGGAGATCATTGATGAATAATAGAAAGAGAGTGGGTGATAGGACAGAACCCTGAGGAACACCACTGTTGATAGTTTTAGGAGAAGAACAATGACCGTCCAATACAGCAGCAATAGACCGGTCGGAAAGGAAACTAGAGACGAAGGTACAGGGAGAAGGATAGAATCCGTAGGAGGGTAGTTTAGAAATTAAAGATTTATGCCAGACTCTATCGAAGGCATGGATTGGTGATGCTGAAAAACCAAGTCCACAATGTGTTCTTTGTAGTGAAGTTCTAGCTAACAGCTGTCTCAAGCCCTCTTATTTACGTCGCCATCTGCAAACAAAACATAACAACTTGAGAGACAAGCCAGTAGATTTTTTCAAGTGTAAATTGAAAGAATTAAGAAAAAACAAACAATTATTGGCATCATATTCAGGTACTGGATCTCGCAAGGACACTCTACGAGCATCATACCTTGCTAGCTACAATTTAGCAAAAAAAGGAATGCCACACACGACCGCGGAAGATGTATGCTTGCCAGTGGCAAAAGACTTGGTAAACTGCATGTTTGGGGAAAAGGCAGCGAAAAAGCTGGATATGATTCCACTTTCCAACAACACTGTGGCCCGCCGCATTGACAGTATGTCTTCAAATATTCTCTGCCAGCTGGTAAGTCGTGTCAAGGACAGTGAGTTTTACTCCCTGCAGATTGATGAATCAACAGATATTGCAAATCTGGCTAATCTTTTGGTTTATGTTCGTTTCTTATATAATGGCACAGTTCATGAGGAATTTTTGTTTTGTCGGCCTCTTGCCACTCGTACAACTGGAGAAGACATTTTTAATCTGATCAACAGTTTCATGAAAGACAATGGAATGAATGGGAGTGCTGTGTAGAATAAGTACTGATGGAGCAAAGTCAATGACAGGGAAACATAAAGGGCTTGTAGCTTTTATTAAGAAAATTGTTCCTTCAGTTTCCTGGGTTCACTGCTGTATTCACAGAGCGGCTCTTGCTTCAAAAAAATATGCCAGCTGAGCTGCTGTCTGTTCTTAATGATTCAGTGAAAATGGTCAACTTCATCAAAGCTCGCCCATTGAATTCAAGGATTTTCAAGTTCTGTGCAACGAAATGGGTAGTGAACATGAGACACTACTTTTGCATACAGAAGTGCGGTGGTTATCCAGAGGCAAAGTTCTGACAAGACTTTTTTGAGCTTCGATGTGAAGTTCAACAGTTTTTTGTGGACCACTCATTTGATTTGTCTTCCTGCCTGCATGATGAAAATGGCTGCAAAAACTTGGATACTTGGCAGACATTTTCTCAGTGTTGAATGAAATGAACTCGAGTCTCCAGGGTGTCAATTCCCACAGTGTTTACACAGAAGACAAGGTTGAAGCAATGATAAAAAAAACTAGCATTTTGGTCAAGATGTGTAGAGTCAGGCTCCATTCAGTGTTTTCCATTGCTACATGACTTCAATGAAACAAGTGAAATTGTCTTGAAAAAGTGCGTGAAGAGTCTTATTTCTTGAACACCTCAAACAACCTGAGCGAGCAGCTACGAAGATACTTTCCTTCCAGGGACCCATCATATACTTGGATACGCAACCCATTCGAAGCTTCTCTCCCAATCACACATCTGTCACTAAAGGAACAGGAACAGCTACTGGAGTTGTCATGTGATGGAGAACTGCAAATACAGTTCAAACAAAAACCACTCGTGGATTTCTGGGCACAAATCATGGAAGATTATGTTGACTTATCCAAGCGAGCATTGAGAGTGTTGATGCCTTTGCCACAACATACCTCTGTGAGGCTGACTTTTCTGCACTCACAGCTGTGAAGACGAAGTATCGCCAAAGGATGGATGCTGAGAAAGATCGAGAGTGAAACTTTCTTCAGTTGTTCCCAACTTTGATGACCTGTGTGCTGAAATGCAGGCTCATCCATCCCACTAATTACTACAGGTAAGCGCTGGCATATTATCAGTAACATCATTTTTTTAACAAAATCTCCTCTTTGTAACTGGTATAATTTCTTACTTATATTTGTAAGATATGAGATTCATATGTTATAAATAACTGATAGGAGGGATATCATTGTGTAATTATTAAAATGAATAAAACATGTGAGGTGTATAAACGTAATGATAATGTGATGCTGCAATTACTAGTAAACGGTAGCAAAAATGGTGGTGGCAGTAGGAGGGGGGTGCGTGGACTCGGTCATATCCTGGAAGGTGGTACGTGGCCTGAAAAGTTTGGGAACCGCTGGCCTAGACAATGGGGAACACGTTAACAACGAGGGTCGATATGGCCGAAACATTAAATGAATATTTTTGCCTCAGTTTTTATAAGTGAAGACACAAATGGTTTTCATAGAGACGTCGCAAGTCACAGACAATAGCATCCTTTTAAATAATTGCGAGATTACAGAGGATATCGTAATAAAAGTACTTGATAATATTAAAGTAAACAAAACTCCTGGGCCTGACTGCATAGCGCCACGTGTATTAAAAAGAAACCAAAAATCAAATATGTAAACCCCTCTCGATAATTTTTAATAAATCACTAAACTCCGGTAAAGTACCTCGAGAAAAGAAGGGAAACAAGTCTCTTCCATGTAATTATAGACCGATCAGCCTCACCTCAGTAGTCAGTAAATTAATGGAAACCATATTGCGTAACAAACTAGTAAGCTTCTTGGAAGAGAACAGTCTCATTAAAAACTCCCAACATGGCTTCCGTAATAAACGTTCATGCCTCACTAACCTACTAGACTTCTACAACGACGTATTTAACATATTCGACGAATCCAAAGCGGTAGACGTCATTTATCTAGACTTTTAAAAAGCGTTTGACAAAGTTCCCCATAAGCACCTTCTAAGTAAATTAATTTCGCACGGCATTACTGGTAAAATTCACTCGTGGCTCGAAGACTGGCTCTGCGAGAGAAAACAACGCGTCGTTATTAACGGTAAAGCATCAAACTGGCGAAACGTTCTAAGTGAAGTGCCGCAAGGTTCAGTGTTCGGCCCCGTTCTTTTTGTAATCTACGTAAACGACATCGATGAAGGCCTCACCTGTAAGATATCCAATTTGCTGACGACACGAAAATAACTGGAAGAGTTACTACTACTGCCGAAAAAGCGCTACTACAGTCCGACCTCGATCGCTTAGTAAATTGGTCAAAGAAGTGGCAGATGACGTATAACTTAAATAAGTGTAAAGTTTTGCATATTGGGAGTAACAATAATCGCACTAACTATTCAATGAACGGTACCGAACTTCTTAAAGTTAATGAAGAAAAAGACCTGGGCGTAACTATTAGTAGCGACCTCAAACCAGGCAAACACTGCTCAGAAGCCGTTAAAACCGCTAACAAATTAATTGGTTTCATTGGCAGAACCTTCGAGTTTAAATCTGATAAAGTCGTCCTGACACTGTTCAATTCCCTCGTACGTCCGCATCTCGAATATTGCGTTCAGTTTTGGTCACCTTACTATAGAAAAGACATTGTAAAGCTGGAGAGAGTCCAAAGACGAGCCACAAAAATGATTCCGCGACTGCGCAATAAGCCATACGAGGAACGACTGAAGGAGCTCAATCTGTTCAGTTTAGAGAAACGTAGATTACGGGGAGACCTAATAGAAGTTTTCAAAATGATTCGTGGTTTCGATAACGTCAATATAAGCGATTACGTAATTGTTGATCGGGAAAGAATCACAAAAAACAATGGATTCAAAATAATCGGTAAAGCCTTCAGATCGGAAGAATCTAAACACTTTTTCTTCAATAGAATAGTTAATGTATGGAACTCTCTCCCAGCACAGGTATTCAACAGTAATACGATTGAAACTTTTAAAGCTAAACTCGATAAGTACTTGACGACAAAACCTAACCTAACTTATTACCCGCTTCGTTAATATAATACAATTTTATTTTGATAGATAGCCTTTTTCTTTCTTTTTCACACTATACTATCAAATTTCCTGCGCAGTTTTTATTACTACTACTGCGCAGGTGTTTCTTTAACCACTTTTTTTCCTGCCGGCGTTTGCCGGAGGGAGAGGTGGGTGGGGAGGAGCCTTCCACTTTACTATCCTTTACCTCAGACTTGTAGAGAATATAGAAGTAGAGTAGCTACACAGGCAACCTTGTAAGGCCCACCAGGGCTGTTATTGCCTGTTATTCCTTTGTATTCCTTTGTATTCTTCTTGTTCTTGTTCTTGTTCTTGTTTTTGTTTTTGTTCTTGTTCTTGTTCTTGTTCTTGTTATTCTTGTTCTTGTTGTTCTTGTTCTTCCTGTTCTTGTTCTTCCTGTTCTTGTTCTTTTTTTTTCTTTCATTTATTTTTTTTCTTCTTCTTCTTCTTCTTCTTCTGTTTCTTCTTCTTCTGTTTCTTCTACATCATCTTCTTCTGTTTCTTCTACATCATCATCATCTTCTTCTTCTTCTTCTTCTTCTTCTTCTTCTTTTTCTTCTTCTTCTTCTTCTTCTTCTTCTTCTTTTTCTTCTTCTTCTTCCTTTCTCATTAGCCTCGGGAATGTGAATGACGGCAGTGAAGGTCTTCGTTGACTGTGCATTTTATTCTTCGATAAGGGGAGGTGACTCGCTCGACAGTAATGGAAGGACGGGAGAAAGAAGGAAGAGGGCGAGGAAAGAAAGAAGGAGAGGAAGGAAGGCAGCACATTGTTAAGAAATCCAGGTTGTTCATTTCCTTCCCGAACGCATGCATGTGTCCTGAAATCTATAATTACGAAACGAAACGATGCGGAACTATGAAGCAAATCTAATAGAAAAATAGAACAGATTTGTGCTCCTGCAAAAAAAGTAGTAAATTAAATACTCAAGAAGACTGTTAGATGTTCCCTGAGGTGTGTAGTTACTCCCCTTTAAGGTATAGAAAATATAAGAAAGTAGATAAGACAGATAGTTCAGAGCTTACCAGGAAAGGGGAGACAGGTAACCACAGGGAAGTGATGAGACTGTAAACATTCGTCTTAGTTATGCAGAGAGAAAAAATGCAGTTTTGATTTCTCATATATGCACGTATTTATCTCATCACCTTCTTAGTATGCAACGGATTAAATGCAAAGTGTACGATTTAGATAACACAGACAAAAAGAAACATACATTTTAAAGGTAAGCACAGACGGGAGGCTTGAGCTGATGCACAGGGATGATATGTGTCTGTGCCTGTGTTTGTGTGTCAGCGTCAGTGTCTGTGTTTGTGTGTGTGTTGGGGGGTGACTTACATGTATCAGGTGAGGGGATGTGAGTCTTGTGGATGAAAACCAGCCACGACCTCTGGCTGTTATTATTTATTTTTTATCATTATTATTATTATCCTTCACTTGACTTCCTCCTACGTCCTTCCTATCCCCTTGGCCTCACACTTTTTTCTCCATTTCCTTTCCCTTCCATTAATCTTATTAGACAAGTAAGGGTGAAATTGGGTTTGATATTATATTAATCAGAAAACAGATGCCATGATCGTGTTCAGCATGACAGAAAACTTCTATGAACCAAATTTCAAGAGATTAGAAGGATTCGGAGTTTTCTTGAAATTTCCAAAGGAAACTTTTGTCAGAAAAATAGGTAACTGGAAAAGTATGAGGTGTACGTAAAATGAGTTTATACCATAAAAGAAAGAAAACAAAACGCCTATTAGTTTGAGCTATAGGTGATGACAGCAATTAACTTTAATTTAATGTATTTTTCCTGTAGGAGTAATATTTTCGTAGTTAAATGGGGAAAACTAGTGTTCGACTATAATTGTGGTGGAATTTTCGGGCCATAAAACCGAAAATCCATATTATAGTAATCAGGAAACTGAGTCTAAATTCGTGATCAGCATGCCTGAGAACCCTTTGGTACCAATTTTCATGACTTGTTTCAAAATTTTGACGAAACCTTAACCTAATCTAACTTAAACTAAAGTTTCCCACCCCTTAAACTTCTTGGCTGAAATCATGTTTTTTTAATAACTCAAAAAGTATGAGATTTACGTAAACAATGTATAAAATAATAAGGAAAGAGTAAAAGACTCACACTCATTTGAGCTATAGTGAAATGGAATCAGAGTGTAAGTATAAATGTAGAAATAAAAAAAATACTTTTAATCAATTGTAATTCACCAACACTGATATAAAGTGAAACCAAATAACATTAATCAATTATATTATATAGATTTTTGTTAGGTCATCTCTATGTATTTTTGTCGTAGGAGATCAGTATCACCCAGTAAAGTAAAATATTGGTTATTTCTATTATTCATATTAGGCAAACAAGAGCGAAATTGCGTTTGATATTAAAATAATAAAAATAAAAACTGAGGCCAGATCTGTGTTCAGCATGGCCGAGAACCACTATGTACCAATTTTCTTAAGTATTTTTGTCAGAAACTATGCTTTTTGAAATAACTCCAAATGTATGAGGTGTACGTAAAATGAGTATAGAATATAAAATAAAGAGCAGGAGACGTCTGTTCTTGTGAGTTATACTGAAGTAAAGTTAGAATGTAATAATAGATGTAGGAATTTAAAAAATTCACATTTATTTTTGCAACATATCTTGAATTTTCGCCAAAGGAATAAACATTATTGGAGAGGTGACGACAACAAACGGTAGATGTTGTCGAGATACATCATTTTTTTCAATACATTTTTCTTGTAGGTGTAATATTTTCGTAGTAAAATGGGGAAAAAATTGTTCGACATTAATCATTGTGGAATTTTCACGCAACACAACGGAATAGAAAACCTATAGTACAGTAATCGGAACATTGAGTTGAAATTCGTGTAGAGCATGCCCAAGAACCCCTTGGTACCAATTTTCATGAGTTGTGTCGAGAAGTATGAGGTTTACGTAAATAATGTATGAATTATAATGATATGGAATTGAAATTTAAGTATGTGTGTATGCATGGAAAAAAACCCTCTTCTAATCAGTTGTAATTCACTAACAACTATAGAAAGGAAAACCAAATAACATTAATCCGTTTTAATGTAAACGAAACGGTATCAGAATATAAAAAGAAACCTTTCTCTTTATTGTCCGTCTTTAATTTCAACTTTGGTTACGTTCCTGGCTGTTTAGGAGGCCATGTTACAACTCTTTACACTCTGCTAATTATCATCACAGTTGTTATGCTCTATAATGCCTCTATTAAAAAATAACTTTCTAGGTAATGATGTAAAAGTTGGAAAATATAACGAAACTTTCTTGTCTCAATTTTTTGTAATGTTTTCCGTCTGGGCTGAAAAGAGATATCATAAATCTTCATATTTCTTTTTTGTCTATTTTTTTTTTTGATTGAGCAGCTAGCTATAGTTAATTTCTTTCCATGTAATTTTTTTCATAATCTTCTAATCGATATTGTCTAATTTACCTCTATAGTGTATTTTAATCATTGCTTTCAAATTCACCTTTTTCTCCTTTCAACCATGTCTCTCTCTCTCTCTCTCTCTCTCTCTCCTCTCCTTCTCTCTCATCCTCTCTCTCGTCTCTCTCTCGTCTCTCCATCTCTCTCTCTCTCTCTCTCTCGTCTCTCTCTCTCTCTCTCTCTCTCTCTCTGTCTCTCTCTCTCTCTCTCTCTCTCTCTCTCTCTCTCTCTCTCTCTCTCTTTACTCTTATTTCTGGTACATCTTTTCTGCTGGATTTTTATTTATTTATTTTTTGCTCCTTCTCCTTATCTTCCAATTTATGCTCCTCTTCCTCCTTTTCCACCTCCTTTTCTTCTTCATTTAATTTTACCTCCTCTTTCTCCTGCGTTTATTCTTTCTCTTCTTTCTCCTCTTTCACCTCCTCACCCTCCTTTTCCTCTTCCTCCGTTTCCTCCTACCCATTCTTCTTTGTTAGATCCTCTTGTTCTCTTTTTTCCCTATTACCCTTTTTCCCTTGATTTCACTATTATTACTACTAAAACAATAGCAACAAAAACATCTACTACTACTACTATTACTACTACTACTACTACTACTACTACTACTACTACTACTACTACTACTACTACTACAAGAACAACAACCACCACACTATCACCACCATCATCACTGCTAGCACCACCCACCACACCACTCTCATCAATAACATATTCCCACACCCCTTCTTCACTACACCATTTTTACTTTCCTCCTCCTCATCCCTTCTACCTGCCTGCTCTCCCCACACTGTCTCCCTCGCCTTTCCTCCTCCTCCTCGCCTCCTCACCTTCACTGCTACCTTCTCCCTTGTTATCTTCGTCCGGGAATAGTTTTAATATATTGTCAATAGTGTTAAGAGCAGGAGGAAGCAGCTATTGCGATTTACTGGCAACGCTAAGCTCTCTATTTGCAAGTAGCTTATTGTGGGATCTGGCATCTCCCAGCGGCAGGCAGAGGTTGCAGGGAACTGGCATTTGTGTGTATCTGGTGGCAGGGAAGCAGGAGAGGAATGGGAATGTGTGTGGGTGGCTTTCTGTGGTGGTGGTGGGGAGGATGGAGGAGTAGGAGAGGTGTGTGTGTGAGGGGGAGTGCATGCAGGGACTCTTATATGTTTCGTGTGGGAGGGGAAGAGGAATGGGGACGAGGGGAAGGAAAGTGCAGTACGTGGAAATGTGTCGGTGGAGTGAGAGGCAAAGGGAAGGGGAAAGTGGAGGGGAAGGAGAGGGGGAAGGATAAGGGGAAGTGGAAGTGAGCGCCTCTTAGAAAACGTGGGTGAGTGTTTGTCAAAAGTTCCAATTAAATAACTACTGTCCTGGTGCAATGACATTTTTTTTTGGTATATGTATTTGCATTATTTTTTTCTCTCTCTTTCTGGTCGTCTATGTTTGGCACTTAAAGTTATTCGAGTGTTGAAAATGGGGTCGAGTGTTGTATTGTGTGCTTATAAAAGATAAAAATAGATTGGATTAAGAGCGTTAGAAAAATGGTTCGCCTTGTATTGCTACGATGAAACTGTTATTGAAAGACTAATACGTAAAAGGCCAGGCAAGTATATCAGTAGATAGATCGATAGATAAAGAGACAAACGGATAGATAGATTGGTAAATAGATAGCTAGACACGTATATGGAAAATGTAGATAAATTGATTAATAGATAAATATTTAATACAAAAAAAGATAGATGGCAAGATAAAAAACATTGATGACCAGATAAATATATAAATAGTCATAGGAACAAATGAGTCAATAAAAAGACAAACAATCTGACCAAAATAGTAATACATAATTATGCATTTTCAGCGTTTGATATAAAATTCATGTTAGGAATATATATAAATATATCAAAACATACATAAAAAGATATAATGATGCTGAGATCATACATTATACAACACGAATACAACACGAATGGCTGACAACGTTCATGAGGGTAAAGATAATTAACGTGATTGTATAGCCTCGTAAAGGACGTATTGGCACTGACTATATGAATGCAAATGCCATGATTACGATGCTTCTCCTCTCCGCTGCTGCCATCCCCACCTCCTTCCCCTACCTCCTTCCCCACCTCCTTCCCACCTCCTTCCCCACATCCTTCCCCGCCGCCTACACAACACTGAGGTGGAAGCTGAAATAGCCAAAAGGAATAAACGGGATGAAGAAGAAGGAAGGAAAGGATAAGACAAGATGAGGGGAGAAGCATCAAGGAAGAGGAGAATTAAAGAATATATATCATTGTATTAATCATGATAATAGTGTTGATAGTAATAATAATAATAATAGTAATTATAATGATAACAATAATAATGAAAATAATAATGATAATAATAATAATAATAATAATAATAATAATAATAAATAATATTAATATTAATATACTACACATAAAACAAAGACTATTACGCCGCCTATTGAATGTTATTATAATTTAGTTATTGAATTGTTTCGTGTAAATAACATAATACAAAAGAAGTAAACATAACTTGAAATACTACTAATTATGCATATCAACTTTCCCAACACACACACACACACACACACGCACACGCACCCGCACACACACACGCACCCGCACCCGCACCCGCACACACACACACACACACACACACACACACACACACACACACACACACACTCGCCCACCCACCCATCCACTCGCCCACCCACCCACACTCACACACACACACACACACACACACACACACACACACACACACACCACACACCACACACACACACACACACACATACACTTTTTTTTGTTCTCTCTCTCTCTCTCTCTCGCTCTCTCTCTCTCTCTCTCTGCTCTCTCTACGTCTCTCTCTCTCGATCTCTCTCTCTCTCTCTCTCTCTCTCTCTCTCTCTCTCTCTCTCTCTCTACTCTCTCCTCTCTCTCTCTCTCTCTCTCTCTCTCTCTCTCTCTCTCTCTCTCTCTAAGATGTAAGGGATGAAAGCGTATTGGGACACATGACATTCAGACGGAGAGGAGAGAGAGAGAGAGAAAGAGAGAGAGAGAGAGAGAGAGAGAGAGAGAGAGAGAGAGAGAGAGAGAGAGAGAGAGAGAGAGAGAGAGAGAGAGAGAGAGAGAGAGAGAGAGAGAGAAAAAAAAAGAAAGAAAGGAAGAAAGAAAGAAAGAAAGAGAGAGATAACACAAGCGCCAAAGATTTGTATCGAGTGAGTTGAATTGTGTGACTGATGATAGTCAAAAAGATTACAAAGTTTACAATGTTATTACAAAGAATAAACCTGACCTGGAGGATTAGGAGGATTAGGAGGAGGAGGAGGAGGTGGAGGAGGAGAAAATGTTTGAAGAGGATGGAAAGAATAGGGAGGAGGAATAGGAAGAAGAAAGGAGAAGAGAGGAAAACTGAGGAAAGGTCATATACGCTAGGGAGAAAATGAAATAAATAAATGAATAAAAGTAAAACAAGTGAATAAGAAAAGAATCATCTAAGTGTTACAGATGGAGGAGGTTCAGAAGGATCAATGGGATATACGAGTAAATACTACATAGCATTAAGTAAGTAACAGAAAGCCTTACTCGCTTACAAAGAGTGTACCTGTTGGAGTTGGATGTCTTAGATATTCTAGTCTTAGATATCAATTCCTTGTGTGAGTGCATGACAGAAAAGTAAGCTAGTTTTTCCTCACCCATCGCTTTCTTTGGCACACAGTCGACACGAAGAAAGAGTGAGACCACCATATATGTTGGAAGGAGTAGGTGTGGAATGGAATAGAATGGAATATAAGGATAGGAAAGCATAGCGTTACATACTTATTGGTGATGATGAATTAACCAGAACAGTAAATGTGTTGTGTACATCTTATAAATAAGTAGATAAGTAAAGCTAATTCATATGATTTCATGATACTATTGTTACCAACTTTTTTTTATTGATATGATTAACGTTACATTTAAAACCAGTCTGTATGCCCTGCTTCTATATGCGAAGGAAGAAAACATATTTTACCGAAGGAAACATGTTTTAAACTCCAGGTTACAGCGGTTTGGTGCTATTGGCTTGACATTCATTCTTGTCGCTGATTAGATTATAGTTGAGAGTTTTGAGTGACTGATGTTGGTGAAGTTATTATTAGTTTTATATAAGCCATTACATCACGTCTCTTTCAGTCTCTCATCCAGTGAATAGAGGCTCAGGAGCTACAAGTTTTCATCATAGCGATTGATCCTTAATATTTAATCAGCCTTAGAGTACGATGATGTAATTTTTTAAGAGTAATTTCATGTATAATTCTATAGTTGGGATCATAAATATCTAGCATATAGAGTGTCAGATAGTGATTGACGGTGGAGCATGAGTGGAAGAATAATAAGTATATCTTGCAGTGAATGAACAAAAACAATGATACACACAAAATGGAAGAGTTAAGTTACAACAAAGAGAGAGAGAGAGAAAAAAAGTTGGAAATAATTGAATTAAAGTAATTAAATGCCTATGAATGGAACGATACAACACATGAAGATTGGAAGGTGACAGACTAAGGATTAGGATGTAGAGAAGGAGGAGCAAGAGGACAAGTGCGAGGAGGAGGAGGAGGAGGAGGGAGGAGGAGGAGGAGGAGAACAAGACAGGATAAATGGAGTATGACGACGTTGATGATGATAAATAAGAAGGGAGAGAGAGAAGAAAGAGAGAGAAAAAAAAGAGAGGGAGAGAGAGTCAAGTGTGAGATGTAAGAAGATTTGAATATAAGGCATTGAAAGAAGAGACCATTCCCATCTCTGTAAGTATCTCTCTCTCTCTCTCTCTCTCTCTCTACTCTCTCTCTCCTCTCTCTCTCTCTCTCTCTCCTTCTCTCTCTCTCTCTCTCATCTCTCTCGTCCTACCTCTCTCCTCTCTCTTTCTCTCTCTCCTTTGCCTTTCTTTCGTCTTGCATCCTCTCTAATCATCTCTTATGTTCTTCTTCCCCTTTCCGTTATCTCCCCTCCCCTCTTCGTCCTGTACAATACTGCAATTTTTCCCTCTTCTATTTCTCCTTCCTCCTTTCTCCTTCCTTCTCTTTGTCTATATTTTCTCATATCCCAACTATGCTTCGTTGTCTTCTCTCTCTCTCTCTCTCTCTCGCTCCTTATCTCTATCATTATATCTTATTTTCTTTCTTAGTTATTGCTGCTGTTTGTTCTTCCTTTGTACTACTTCCTGTTCTTCTTCCTTCTCTTTAATTGTCCTTACCTTCCATTCCTTACCATTCCATCATCCTATCCTACGTTCTTCCCTTCCT
>JAPQNM010000141.1:47500-55000 GCA_029783475.1 Metacarcinus magister | reverse complement strand
GAGAAGAGGAAGAGGAAGAGTTAGAGGAAGAGTCATAGCTGTAGTGTGTGTGTGTGTGTGTGTGTGTGTGTGTGTGTGTGTGTGTGTGTGTGTGTGTGTGTGTGTGTGTGTGTGTGTGTGTGTGTGTGTTCTACTTGAAGCTGGTAAAACTGCATATATGTTTCTGCTTTGCTATTATATTATTATGCTAAAAAAATAAAAAATAGGTTACTTCTTTGGAATCTTAGACAAAATTATAAATATTTTACCACCACCACCACCACCACCACCACCACCACCACCACCACCACCACCACCACCACCACCACCACCACCACCACCACCACCACGTAACTTCTGGTGTGTAGCAATAAAACTCTCCCCCATGTTTCGATCCCATTCGTTTCCTCATCTCTCACCGTCCGAAGAGATTTTCCTCCCCACCACCTTGCCTCTTTCGCTCTCTCTCTCTCTCTCTCTCTCTCTCTCTCTCTCTCTCTCTCTCTCTCTCTCTCTCTCTCTCTCTCTCTCTCTCTCTCTCTCTCTCTCTCGCTCGCTCGCTCGCTCACACACATAATCTCTTTTCACTGCATTTTTTCTTTCAAATATTTCTTTCTTCCTCCACGTACCCCTTTCACCTCCCTTCTTCTCCACTTTATCACCTCTCCATCCACCTTTTCTCATCCTATGTACTATCTCCTTTTATCTCCTTATCCATCCTACTGCTGTTTCTATCCACAGGAGCCTTCCACTTTGCTGTCCTTTTGTCTCTAACATGTAGATTCTATAATTAATTAGGGTTAGTAGGGCTTTTGTCTGTCCTTTGTTTGTACTCCTTTGTACCTCTCTTCGTGTGCCTCCAACACCTCTCTATTCCTCCATCTTTTCTCTTCCCTTCTTCACGCTGCCTCCTCCCCCCCACCATCTCCTCCAGGGGCTTGGAGATAATACTCTGGAGGAAGAAAATGAACTCCTCACTTTTCCATCACCTCCACTAAATCACTTCATTGTCACCTTCTTTCTGTGACGAGTATTGAGACACGACCACTGATTCCTGCAGCACGAAGAGTTATCTTTCTCTCTCTCTCTCTCTCTCTCTCTCTCTCTCTCTCTCTCTCTCTCTCTCTCTCTCTCTCTCTCTCTTCTGTAAAGGGGGTAGAAGGGAGGAAGAGGAGAGGGACAATGGATAGGAGTGTTCGAGATAGGTGGAGGTACAGTGGGATAGAGGAACACATAGGAACACATAGGAAGAACAAACAACAACAGGCCTGCTGGCCCTTACGAGGCTGTTTGTGAGACTACACTATCTACTCTAGAGTGAAGGATACAGGATAGTAAGGGTGAAGGCTTCTCTCCCCAGCCATGGCTGGCAGGGAAAGGAAGGCCAACCAAGACCATACTGTCACTACCACTACTGCTACCACTACTTCCTGGCAAGCGATGTCAGGCCACTAGCGACGTCTTTTGAATCGACATTTCGTAAGTTAGGTACATCAGGATGAACTTACTCAAAGTTTGCTACGTTAACGGATAGTATTTTAGTTGTGGATTGGCTTCTAAATATTTGTCAAGTCTATTTTTGAACGTAGTAATTGTTTTACTGTCGACGATATTGGCGGGCAGGGAGTTCCAAACGTTAACGATCCGATTGAAAAAGAAGTGCTTGGCTTCGTTTGATGTGAATCTTTTACCAGTAATCTTAAAAGAATGACGTCTTCTTGTTATATTTGATCGATCAAAAGTAATGTAATCTTCTGCATTGATATTATCGAATCCTTTGATTATCTTGAACATTTCAATTAAATCCCCTCGCATCCTTCGTTTTTCTAGGCTGAATAAGTTTAGTTCTTTAAGTCTTTCTTCATAAGGTTTATTTTTCAGCCTTGGAATCATTTTTGTTATTCTTCGCTGGACTCTTTCCAGTTTGTCAATGTCCTTTCTGTAATATGGGGACCAAAACTGTACGCAATACTCAAGATGGGGTCGTACTAGTGAATTATGCAGTTTTAATATGACTTTTTCTGATTTATTTTCGAAAGTACGCCCAATAAAGCCGACCAATCTGTTAGCAGTTTTAACTACCTCTGAACAATGTTGACTGGGCTTTAAATCGTTTGATATTGTGATTCCCAGATCTTTTTCTTTGTTTACTGTAGAAAGTGATTTACCATTCATTGAGTACTGAACGTGATCATTATTTCTTCCGATGTGTAGTACCTTGCATTTTTCAACGTTAAATTTCATTTGCCATTTATTGGCCCAAGACGTTAGTCGATCTAGGTCTGATTGTAAGACTTCTCTGTCAATTGTCGTAGTTACTTTGCTGAGAATTTTCGTATCGTCAGCGAATTTCGATATTTTGCAAGTGATCCCATCATCTATGTCATTAACATATATCAAGAATAAGACAGGACCAAGCACTGAGCCTTGTGGTACGCCACTTTTTACGTTTAACCATTGAGAGGAGACACCGTTTAAGACTACTCTCTGCTTACGTTCAGAGAGCCAGTCCAGAAGCCAATTGTAAATGCTACCAGAGATACCATGAGTCATTAGTTTATTAAGCAATCGTTGATGAGGTACTTTATCAAAAGCCTTTTGAAAATCCAGATATATGACATCTACTGCTCTGCTTTCATCGTACGCGTCAAAAACATTGTGGAAGAAGTCTAATAAGTTAGTTAAACATGAACGTTTATTACGAAAACCATGTTGTGAGGGTTTTATTATATCGTTGTCTTCAAGGAATTTCACCACATTGTCACGAATGATTGTCTCCATTAATTTACATACAACTGATGTCAGACTGATTGGCCTATAATTTCCGGGTTGTGACTTGTCCCCCTTTTTGAAGATTGGTGTTACATTTGCACGTTTCCAATCTGATGGAACTTTACCATCTCTTAAGGATTTATTGAATAAGATTGTAAGCGGTTTACTGATCTGGTGCTTGACCTCTTTCAAGATTCTTGGGGAAATTTTATCTGGTCCAGGGGTTTTGTTTGTTTTCATCTTATTGATTTTTTGCAAAACGTCATTTTCTACTATGAGTATATCATTTAAGAAGTTTACGGTCCCTCTAATCTCAAGTGGCTGAAACGATGAACAATCCTCTTCTGTAAATACGGATGCAAAAAAGTTATTAAGGATTGTAGCCATTTCGTTTTCGTCATTTGTGTGATTTCCATGTCCTTTAGTAAGTGGACCGATATTGCAGGTAAGGGCTTTTTTACTCTTAACAAAACTATAAAATTCTTTAGGATTTGATTTACATGATTCCGCTATATATTCTTCCAGGTTTTTCTTGCTCCGCTTTATCAATCTCTTAGTATCGCGACGAATTCTGTCAAACTCTACTTTATCATCTTGGCTTTTAGTTAATATGTACTTATTGTACTCGTTTTTTTTTGAGAGAGAGGCTGTTTTTTATCTCTTCACTCCACCATTTTGGTTTGTTCTTCCTTGCTGAACGTCTGTATCGATACGGTACACATACGCTTATAACTTCATTCAGTTTTGTGGTAAAGGCCTCCCATGACTTATCAATATCTGACTCTGACAACAGTTCACTCCAGTCAGTGTCTTCTAGAATTGTTCGCATTCTGATGAAATTCGCCCTTTGATAATTTGGTACCTTCTCCTTACTGTCTTTTACTTTTATTTCCTTAATTTTCAAATTGAACGTGATTATTCGATGGTCACTAGAACTGAAAACTGGGCCGACATTTACGTTGCTGACTAAATCTTTACTTGTTGAAAGAATGAGATCAAGGGTATTTAAGTCTCGCGTCGGTTCGTGAACGTGTTGATGTAATTCGCTCTCTAATAAGTTCGTGTACAGGTCGTGTCCTGTATGAGATCGTAACGGATTTCCCCATCTCGTTACTGGCAAATTAAAATCACCCATAATAATTGTCTCGCATTGACTAATTGTTTCGGAGATTGATTCGAATAGTAAACGGTCAATTTCAGCGGTGCGCCCCGGTGGTCTGTAAATCAATCCGAGTATTTTTCTACTTGAGTTACTCTTTAATTCGATAAAAACTGTGTCAACACCGTTGATGGGTTCTGTTTTAATGGAGATCGGATGGAGCGAGCTGTGAATATATAGGATTACACCACCGCCAATTCTGTTCTCTCTTTCACAGCTAAAGATTGTATAACCAGGTAACTGAAATTCTGCAATGTAATCTCTGTTCGACGTATCTAACCATGATTCTGTGACTCCTATGATGTGGTACTGATCCATCGCCGCGAGAGCTTCGAGATCTGTGAATTTATTTCTGATGCTGCGAGCATTTACATAACAAACTTTAATATGTGGATCAGCAGTGGCATTAGTATTTGGATCAGCGGTGGCATTACACGGAGCAACTACGACGTCGTTGCTGCTCTCGTTCGCTCGGCGTTTTTTTGACCTATTGAGAATAACTTGGTCACTGAAGGAGGAAGGGGTGAGAGGGATGAGTCTACCGTCAGTGTTATAGTCAATATGAAAGTTCATGGTAGTGGTGGTGGTGGCGGTGTTGGGGGTGATGGTGGTGGTGATGGTGGTGGTGGTGGTGATGGTGGTGGTGGTGGTGGTGGTGGTGGTGATCGTGGTGGTGGTGGTGGTGGTGGTGGTGTTGGTAGTGGTAGGGGAGGTGATGCCATGTTTCCAGGGCATGTTTTGCGTCCATGGGAAAAATGAGGAAGAGTAGGAGAAGAAGAAAGGACAGAAATAAGGCGACAAGAACAAGGAAAAAAAAAAAGGAATTGAGAGATGTGGTAAAACGTGATTATTTTTTTTAATACTATATTTTATCCTCAAACATATATGTACTATAAGGGGATGGGCGAGGGTGGTTTCTTAACTATAATATATCAGGACATTATGATTACCTCACAGCGGGTGGAGCGTACACCAAAACTGCGCTTTATATATATTACACTATACCATGATATTACGAAGCTACACTGCATTAGAGTAACATAGTATTCACTTTACTATATCACTCTACACCAGGCTCGCTACACAACATTATGATCTACATGATGATTAGTGTCAATGGTTGCGAATTGGCGAGATTAGTTCGTAGGTGATGTCAAAGTTGTTATTCTTTTCTATGATTGGGATGATGGAGAGAGAGAGAGAGAGAGAGAGAGAGAGAGAGAGAGAGAGAGAGAGAGAGAGAGAGAGAGAGAGAGAGAGAGAGAGAGAGAGAGAGAGAGAGAGAGAGAGAGAACAGAAAAAACCCATAGTATTGCGCAACCCTTGACAATTTATTTCCTCAGAACATAATTAATAGAGACATGCATTTACTATACTACTAACAAAAATAGTGTACTTCATCGGCCTACATCATTACGGACACACACACACACACACACACACACACACACACACACACACACACACACACACACACACACACACACACACACACACACACACACACACTTACACACACACACTTACACACACACACACTTACACACACACACACACACACACACACACACACACACACACACACACACACACACACACACACACACACACACACACACACACACACTCTATTTCTCTCTCTCTCTTTGTTAATGTCGTACACCCAGAGGCAGGCAGTGAAGTAGTGTGTAACTATTTGGGTGTCGAAGCCAGCGTTCCTCTTCTGATAATGGTGCCGTAGTCTTGTATGATTGGCACCCATTGTTCACTTTATATATCTTTTTCTGTTTGAACTCAGTCGTTAATGTATTTGTTGCGATCATTTGCTTACGAATTATAGTTTATTTTCTCTTTCCAACGAATTAGTTCATTATGTTTGTACTGTACGTGTAGTGTGTGTGAACAGCGGCGTGTGACGAGTATAGTAAGTGACTATTTGATCAACCGACGTATGTCTATACTGTGCGGCGGTGGTACCCGACTGGTCTATCTCATACCTGTTGCACCTGAGAGTGAGTGGGCGGTGTACACGTGTGGGAGAGTGAGAAAACTGGTCGGACAGATAAGATGAGAATGAGGTCGAGACACCATTGAGATAAAGAAAAGACGGCAACATCGTTAAGAATAATGAGAGAACGAGTTGAGATGAGGTGCAGCCCTTTGTGTGGTAACACCGCGAAGCTGACGTGTTTATTGATACCATGACGCCGCTCCGGGAAATTTTATGACACGCTAGATACAAATGAAAATATCAGCGCCTATTTATAAACTACAAGAAATAAAGTTTCTAATGAGAGACTTGAGTTGTATAGCGTGCAAGTGAAAGCAATTTTTAGAAGACTCAGGAAGATGAAAACGAAAGCACGTTTTTCTAAAGCTATAGAAAAGGGGAGAGCAAAAAACTCACTTGAAACAGGTGTAACAATTTGTTCAGGTAATCCGTATGAATAATCCTCGTCTCCACCACTCGCGGACCATCAGTCAAGTGGTTCATCCCTTTAACAGTGACAGTCCACACACCTCCGTCGAATCAAGGTGGGAAGGGAGGTAGGGAAGGACGGTGATCCATTAGTCAACAATGACGTGCATCGGAAGCGGGAATTGATAAGGGGAGGCAGAAGGGGAAGTGGGTAAGGGATGTGGCTCATCCATCAAGGGCGCGTGGCCCTTTCTCTCCTCACCCAGAAAGTCGAGGGAAACTACTCACGGGTTGACCTTCGACTTGGATGACTGACTGATGTGTTCTGGTAGGAAGACACGAAATAAATAGTGATAAGTCGGAAATATAAGAAAGGAAGGATGCTTGGTAAAGATTAAGTAAGATTGATCGAGGAAGTTTAAAAAAAAGACAAATATACATCTACGTCTGTATTCGGATAGCCAAGACAGTCATGTTGTTGGTGAATAGAAAAAAATAGTAAGACAAGAAAACAGGCGGAAAGTTACAGTATTAGGGGAAGCTGAGGGGAGGAAGATAAGCAGGATGATAAAAAAAGTTAGATTGGTCGAGGAAGTTGAAGGAGGAATATAATAAAGATAAAAGTTAAACATATGATCATACTGGAGCTGTTTGCTGTTCTTAGTAGAGTTTTATACCATTTTCCTGTAGCGTTGCTCTCAAGACACAGCCGAAGATCAAGTTTAGCCGCAACCACCACCACCACTACCACCATCACCACCACTACCATTACCACGACTAATATAACTCCTTGTGGCAATCCCGTCCTTTCTCCTCCGCCAGGGCATCCTTCCAACCTTAACAAGCTACTCCTCACACCGCCGCACCAAAGCCTGGGAAGAAGCACAAAGTGATCAGGAGTTGTGTTGACAAGTCGTGCTCTGAGGAAGTTGCGTTGATAATGAGTTGCCGGAGCGCCGAGGGACCTGGGGAAGACGAGGTGGTGTTGGTGTGTTGCAATGTTGTCTGAGGTGTTGCGAAATGGGTGTGATGAGGTGTGTTGTGTTGTGGTGAAGGTGGTGTTGAGGTGGAGTGTGATAATTGGTGTTATGGTGTTGTGCTTGTGTTGCTGTGTCATTGGTTTGTGTGAAGAGAATGTGTTGTTTTGTTGATTTTTGAATTGAAGAACATG
>JAPQNM010000141.1:30000-37500 GCA_029783475.1 Metacarcinus magister | reverse complement strand
CCTTGGCTTTAAGTGATTACGTATTCAGCCTTTAACATACAATATTCACGCCTCATTTTATAGGTTTCCATTCGTCATTCATTGTTTCTATGCTATTTTCCTTGTCACTGCATTCAACATTTATATATTCGTTTTTATTCAACATTAATTATTCACGTATTCGTATGCTGAGAGTGACTGGCCGAGGAATTTCACTCACCAGTTATGCATTTTGGAATCGCACGGCAAGGAATGAAAACGGGCCATTCTGGGACCTTCATATAGTAGTGCAAAGGGAGAAGTGAGCAGCTGCATCACTAACGGACGGGGAGGGAATAGAAGGGAAAATGCATTGTGGATGTGATGGAGTAAAGGTGTAGATACATAGGGAGGAAAATGAGATAGGGAAGGGGTAGGAGAAGAAAGAAAAAGAGTTGGGAAGGGCACAGGAAGGACTGAAGAAGGAGTTATGAAGGAGGCTGGACTAGAAGGGGCTTAAATAGGAGTAGGAAGGGAACCGGCTGGGGTGTGGGGAAGGAATGGAAAGGGGTGGATGAGAAGAGGAAATAGGAGATGGGGAAGATTATGAAGGAGTGAGAGGATGACGTGGAAACGAGTTCGGGGAGAATAAAGAAACTGGAGAGGAAAGTTGATAAAAAAAAAGAGTAAAAGAGTTAGCGAGGAATTGTTGAGGGAATGGGTAAAGGGGAATGGTAGGGGAGGGGTGGAGCAGGCATAAAGGGGGGGGGAAGGGGGAGCAAGCGGAATCCCCAGTACCAAATAAAATGGATCTTTCAGTGCAGTTGACCAGGATGTGACTCTTTCCGCCCTGTCATGCCCCACAGGCTACACCCTTTACCGGTTACTGTTACTACCACCACCACCATCACCACCACCACCACGACCACCACCACCACCATCACCACGACCGCTGCTCTACTGCTACCTTATATCACCACCATCACCACCATCACCATCACTACCACTACCACCACCACCACCACCACTGCTACCATCACCGTCATTGCCGCTACTGTCAGTCAGTTACCGCTTCCACCACTTTCCACCTGGGTCCTCCACCTCCACGCCTATCTAGTACTACTGCCTTCCACCGCTGTTCCCTTCCACCCCCCACCACCACCACCACCTCCAAAAAGTTTTACAGCAATAACAAAACATTAACAATAGGAATTTTAACGATGCATCAGTACTAAGAACAATACCACCTCCACCACTACTACCTCCACCACATCCACCTCCACCACCACCACCTCCACCTCCACTATCGCCAGCAACAAGAATTGACAACACATTAATATTAAAAACACCACCACCCCCCTCACCACCACCACCACCACCACCACCACGCTTGTTGACAAAGATCTCTAATTAATAACTAGGTAACGCTTGACGTGTGACAATATACCTTGATTAATTATTATTATTATTATCATTATTATCATTATGGTTATTATTATTATTATTATTACTATCGTTATTGTTATTATTATTATTGATATTATTATCATTATTATTATTATTATTATTATTATTATTATTATTGATATTATTATTATTATTATTATTATTTTCATTATTATTGATATTATTGCTATTATTATACCTTCATCGTCATCATCATCATCATCATCATCATCATCATCATCATCATCATCATCATCATCATCATCATCATAATCATCTTCATCATTATTAAAATTAAGTAAATAGACATGCTGGGTGACCATGACCCCCTAAACCACTCACCCAGCATACCCAAACTGCTCGCTTCAGTTTTGGTAGTTGCTGCAGAACACATTGCTCTGTCGTCCGACGACGATCCGAGCCATTGAGTGAAGGATACTGCCTGATGAGTCTTGTACCTCAGATTGAACAAACACACACACACAAACATACAACAGCTCGTTTAGAATAAGTTACCACCTAAGTCATTAATATAATTTTTAAGTATACTGGTGTTACTAAACCTTCCTAATGTCTTCTAGGATTCAGATCAACATTATAGTTTCTAACGAATAAATAGATTGGTGGTGAAATATATATTGTATGTGTGAAGTGGCAAGCTGTCCTGTCTGCTACCCCTCCTCTCCCTTCCTCTCTTCCCTCCTCTCCCCTCCTCCTCCCCTCCTCCAAGCAGTTACCAAGTGGGTTGCGGGGGGAGGGAGTCAGCTGCTTCACTCACTCACTCAATCGCTCATTACGTGTTGTTCAGACGTTCGACGCACCAGGCAGCCGTCTCGTACCAACCGTTCAGCCATCCTCTGCCTTACTTCACGAGTCAGTAGTAATAGGATTTGCCGTTTTGGCGTATTAATAATCATCAACTCTGGTTATATTTAGTGATTAAAACCATAATTATAATGAGATGAATGGCTTGGTAGGGAAAAGGTGATCGCTTTCTAGCATATCCGGTTCAGGCTAGCAAACATGACGGACAGTGTTGCTATATAACTAATAAAACTAATAATTATTGAAACATCGTAAATCAAGGAATTATTACAAAATCTGTTGTACTACATGCATTAACATGCGTTAAAATAAAAATATTAATAAAAGTTAGATTACATTATTAAATTCAAGGAATAACATAACCTGACATTTAGTATCTGGCAAGACCTAGTATTACACCCTTGCCTAGCTAGTCTTGAGGTCTCTACAGAAGCCAGCGGGGCATCGGGGAGGTACAAGCCGGTGTGGTTATACTTCCATCCATCTGAACACTGCAAACCACAGCAACACCTCACCTCGCTTATCCATCGAGCGTTCATGTATATTTTGTAGTGTTAATACCGCGTGTTAAGAAGAGGATTACCGCCTGTTACCTGTTACCAATTACCTGTTACCAGCGCTGCTATGTAAGTGTTAATACGTAGTTACAATGTTAGTTATCTATACCTGTCTTCCTGTCTTCCTTCCTTCCTTCTTCTATCAACTTTATGAATGTAGACTAGATGCTAAGTAATATATAATAGACAAGCGTGATGGAAGGGTGATGAGAGGGTAACAGTTTGGTAATAAATAGACATGCTGGGTGACCGTGACCCTAAAATCCACTCACCCAGCACAAGATCGAGATAAACCAGGTCGGGTATTATTGCAGTTTCAGACAATACACCACACGTAACTATAAACTATCTCAGGGTCTAGATGACATTGTTAGGAGCATTTCTAGCCCCATATTACACTGTCGGAAATTAATAATTGATAATAGGAAATTTCTTTGACTTCTAGGGAAATTTCCTTAGATTTTTTAGTCCATATTGGTGAATGTTTTGTTATATTATTGTCATTATTATGAAGTATTATTGCAGTTATGAAGGTTAGGTTAGGATATTGAACCAGGTTTCTGGTTGTGTTTGAAGTGTCCTAGCAGGGGGGTCCAGGGGGGGCTGCGCCCCCCCGGTTAGAATAGGTTTGTCGGGTTTGCTACATTTAGGGAATTTTTAGGGAAATTTCCCTACATTTTCAAAGTCCATATATCACTCATATATGCCTCCCCCCAAAAAAAACCCCGATTCCCCACAGTCCCCCAAGCTTGCTTAAGGGGTTGGGGGGGGGGTGTGTAGAGATAGGGAATATTGTCTGAAACTGCAAATTTACCCCAGGTTGGCTCACCGCGCCGCGCGTAGACTGGGCGTGACGTCACACATACCAAACCGCCCGTTCACCCATCACCATCCTCTCTGCCCCATCACCATCCTCTGCTCTCTGCCCCATCACCATCCTCTCTGCCCCATTACATGAACATATCTCGGGAAATACTTCAGATATGAAAATTTTGAAGGCATCACTGAACTCTTTATGAAATGTGCCATTATTATAAATATATAAAATAACTACTTTATAGGGAAAAGTTTCGAGAAAATATGGTGTGAACACTAATATATATATTTCCTTGTGCGTACGGTCTATAAAAATATAAATAAAAATTTGCCAAAAAATGGGTATTTTAGCTATTGGTATGTACTTACATGCATTATCTTTGTTTCGATTAGTTCTACATAACAAAATAAAATTCATAGCTATATCATAAATGATTGCTGAAAAACAGTGGGTCAATTTGGGGGACGGATTGTACAGTTCCATCCTCTGGGTACATTGATGAGTTCTGTGTGGATATCTGAATGTGCCGATAGTCTTCGTTGTTTTCCTTGAGAAATTGGAGCGCAGCAATCAATTTGTCTCTTCTCACCAAGAAAGATCTATCTGTGATAGTCTCATTGGGGCTTTTTAACACAATTACTGGCAACTCCTCGGGTATGCGGGGCAATACATGAGTAAAGTCAGAGATGTCCTGTTGGAAGCTGATGGTGTGACCTCTTGATGCCTGCAATCTACCCATCTTGTAAATGGCGATGATGGGACAAATCAGTGATATCGCTGACTTTTCAATCGGTGTGAGGTAGAAAGAGGAGGTAGAAAGGGAGGTAGGAGGTAGAAAGGGAGGTAGGAGGTAGAAGGTAGAAAGGGAGGTAGGAGGTAGGAGGTAGAAAGGGAGGTAGGAGGTAGAAAGGGAGGTAGAAAGGGAGGTAGGAGGTAGAAAGGGAGGTAGGAGGTAGAAAGGGAGGTAGGAAATAGGTAGGAGGTAGAAAGGGAGGTAGGAGATAGAAAGGGAGGTAGGAGGTAGAAAGAGAGAGAGGAGGTAGAAAGGGAGGTAGGAGGTATGAAGGGGGTAGAAAAGGAGGTAGGAGGTAGAAAGGGAGGTAGGAGGTAGAAAGGGAGGTAGGAGGTAGAAAGGGAGGTAGGAGGTAGAAAGAGATGTAGGAGGTAGAAAGGGTGGTAGGAGGTAGAAAGGGAGGTAAGAGGTAGGTCAATGTTTCTCCTGTGGATGGTAAATATGAATATGTGCGACCAGTATTAAGCGAGGTACAGGTTTTCCACAAATTACTTTAAAATTTACATAATAACAATATGTTTTTAATATATAATAACCATCTAAGGATTGATGCCTACGACCCCTGAGGCTTCATTCCAATCCCTCCAGTGGTCTAGGAGGAAATGGAAGACAGACGGACAGACAGACAGACAGATAGACACACACACATACAGACACACAGACAAATTTGGATGGGGTCGTTTCGAAACTTCCAAACTGGTCGCTTCACTCGCAGTTTGAAAAAAAACAAAAACAAAAACATTGATCCTATTGTCTCCACTCCACTTCCTCTTCTCTTCCTGCTCTTCCCTCCGCTCCTGTAGATGATACTTTCAGAACTCAATTAGATCTGTACCAAGAAAACATTACCAAGAACAAAAGCATCAGTCAGCACGTGGCATCCTGATGTGTAGGGTGCAAACATAAGCTAGATAGATAGATTGATAGATAGATAGATAGATAGATAGATAGATAAAGATAGAAGATATATAGATATATATATATATATATATATATATATATATATATATATATATATATATATATATATAGAGAAGAGAGAGAGGAGAGGAGATAGAAGAGGTAGATAGAGAGATAGATGAGATAGACGATAGAGAAGAGAGAGAGAGAGAGAGAGAGAGAGAGAGAGAGAGAGAGAGAGAGAGAGAGAGAGAGAGAGATAAGAGAGAGAGAGAAGAGAGAGAGAGGAGAGAGAGAGACGAGAGAGAGAGAGAGAGAGAGAGAGTAGAGAGAGAGAGAGAGAGAGAGAGAGAGAGAGAGAAGAGAGAAGAGAGAGAGGAGAGAGAGAGAGAGAGAGAGAGAGAGAGAGAGAGAGAGAGAGAGAGAGAGAGAGAGAGAGAGAGAGTTATGTTTATGTACATCCACTAATGAGTATAGAGTTTGAAGACAGAGATGAAAGGAATATGCAGTACGGGAGAAGATATAATTACAAGGCTAACAGGTGGCGAGGATTGGTTTGAGAGATATGAATGGGAAGATTGGAGGTGGTGTTTTAGGTAGATTGAAGGTAGGAAGGAGGATTGGAGTTTGAATGTTACATGATCTCTTTGATTGGGAATAGTGTTACATAGGTAGATAGATAAATATATGCCTAGATAGGTAAAAAAATAAGATTGATAGAGATAGATAGAGAGATACAAAAAAGAAAGATAATACGATGAATAGAAAGAAAACTTATACGAAAGATAGAACGATGGGAAGAGAAACATATATAACAAAAGATATAATGAGAGAAAGACAGGAAGAAAGGTAGAAAGAGAGAAAAAAAGGAAAATTGATATAGATGTTTTACTTCAGGCAAAGCATATTTATATAACTAATGCATATTATGACAAAAAAAAAATACAGTAAAATAACAAAGGGATGAAGATCCTACGTGACTAAAAAGAAAGAAAAAGAAAACATGCCAGTGTAAGATGATAAAAGTAGTACATAGGAATATTAGACTTTCAGGAACATTATTTTCTTTTTTCAAAATTCCAGATAAGTTGTATGTTGACTTTATGGTAGTGGAAAAGGCAGATAATTTGGTTGATTGGAAGGGGGTGAGGGAAGTGATGAAAGTATATGGTGTGGAAGGTGATTTATTAAAGGCTGTGGAATAGTTTTTACAGTGGTTGAGCATCAGTGGTTTAGGTGTGAGGGGATGAGGGTACGAGTTGTGAGTGGAAGCAAAGGTAATGGAAGGCTATGCAATGTTTCCTTGTTTGTTTAATATTCATATGGATGATGTCATTAAAGAGGTGAGAGCAGAGGTGGTGATATTGGGATTCACATTGATTTTAGATACTAAATACTGCACATTTATAACGAGTTCGTATGGTGACGATGGCGTATTTAAGTAGCTAAAGAGAAGTGCTAATTAAGGGGTTGTGACTGAATTCCATATGTTTGCGTAATAAAGAGACAAAAGTTATTTAATGAAGAGTAGAGTAATGTTATTTGAAAGACAGGAATTTGATATACTAGATTAAAGGTAAAACGTGAACAGTACGTTATTAATTTGAGAGAGAAAAAAGAAACTAAAATAAGGAAGGAGAGATAATTATTGAAATAAGTATTGTATAACCATGGTTAGATGGAATACGAGATACTGAAAAGATCATCGTTGACCTTGATTGCGTGTCAAAAGACAGATTGACTGGGCAGTAACATCAAAAAGAATCTCAAATATAATAGTGTGTTTTCTGTGCTGGCGAGATTCGTCAATTATGAAGGCAGTAGAGATAATTCATCTTCCGGACGACTGAGGATGAAGGAAGAGTGGAAGAGCTTAGTAATAGTGTATGAGGCGATGGGAATGGAAGAGGGAGATTGAAGAGTGAATTATGGGGTTACAAAATGGATAAGGAGGAATACCCTGAGATAGCGTGGACATATCCAGAGAATATATGAAGACAGATTACTAAAGAAGGTGTTTGGGAGTGAAGTGAGGGCTACAAATCACGGAGAAAGACCTCTTTTAGTGTGGGATAAGAGAGTGCAGCAGTATGTAAGGGAATAGATGGGAGGAGAGTTAAAATGTGGCGCGGAAGAGAGTTATGTATGGGCAAGGCATCGTGCTGAGACTTTTCCGCGATTGTCATCTCTTGGGAATGTTTCTC
>JAPQNM010000141.1:5000-15000 GCA_029783475.1 Metacarcinus magister | reverse complement strand
GTTAAGCGTCCTATAGCATCTCGCCTTGAGTCATTTAATTCTTGTTGGGTTGGGCGTCTGTTGTACGACGTTGAAAAATGCAAGGTGGTGTCATCAGCATAGGAGTGGATAGGGCATTGGGTCAGATTTAGGAGATCATTGATGAATAATAGAAAGAGAGTGGGTGATAGGACAGAACCCTGAGGAACACCACTGTTGATAGTTTTAGGAGAAGAACAATGACCGTCCAATACAGCAGCAATAGACCGGTCGGAAAGGAAACTAGAGACGAAGGTACAGGGAGAAGGATAGAATCCGTAGGAGGGTAGTTTAGAAATTAAAGATTTATGCCAGACTCTATCGAAGGCATGGATTGGTGATGCTGAAAAACCAAGTCCACAATGTGTTCTTTGTAGTGAAGTTCTAGCTAACAGCTGTCTCAAGCCCTCTTATTTACGTCGCCATCTGCAAACAAACATAACAACTTGAGAGACAAGCCAGTAGATTTTTTCAAGTGTAAATTGAAAGAATTAAGAAAAAACAAACAATTATTGGCATCATATTCAGGTACTGGATCTCGCAAGGCACACTCTACGAGCATCATACCTTGCTAGCTACAATTTAGCAAAAAAAGGAATGCCACACACGACCGCGGAAGATGTATGCTTGCAGTGGCAAAAGACTTGGTAAACTGCATGTTTGGGGAAAAGGCAGCGAAAAAGCTGGATATGATTCCACTTTCCAACAACACTGTGGCCCGCCGCATTGACAGTATGTCTTCAAATATTCTCTGCCAGCTGGTAAGTCGTGTCAAGGACAGTGAGTTTACTCCCTGCAGATTGATGAATCAACAGATATTGCAAATCTGGCTAATCTTTTGGTTTATGTTCGTTTCTTATATAATGGCACAGTTCATGAGGAATTTTTGTTTTGTCGGCCTCTTGCCACTCGTACAACTGGAGAAGACATTTTTAATCTGATCAACAGTTTCATGAAAGACAATGGAATTGAATGGGAGTGCTGTGTAGGAATAAGTACTGATGGAGCAAAGTCAATGACAGGGAAACATAAAGGGCTTGTAGCTTTTATTAAGAAAATTGTTCCTTCAGTTTCCTGGGTTCACTGCTGTATTCACAGAGCGGCTCTTGCTTCAAAAAATATGCCAGCTGAGCTGCTGTCTGTTCTTAATGATTCAGTGAAAATGGTCAACTTCATCAAAGCTCGCCCATTGAATTCAAGGATTTTCAAAGTTCTGTGCAACGAAATGGGTAGTGAACATGAGACACTACTTTTGCATACAGAAGTGCGGTGGTTATCCAGAGGCAAAGTTCTGACAAGACTTTTTGAGCTTCGATGTGAAGTTCAACAGTTTTTTGTGGACCACTCATTTGATTTGTCTTCCTGCCTGCATGATGAAAAATGGCTGCAAAAACTTGGATACTTGGCAGACATTTTCTCAGTGTTGAATGAAATGAACTCGAGTCTCCAGGGTGTCAATTCCACAGTGTTTAACACAGAAGACAAGGTTGAAGCAATGATAAAAAAAACTAGCATTTTGGTCAAGATGTGTAGAGTCAGGCTCCATTCAGTGTTTTCCATTGCTACATGACTTCAATGAAACAAGTGAAATTGTCTTGAAAAAGTGCGTGAAGAGTCTTATTCTTGAACACCTCAAACAACTGAGCGAGCAGCTACGAAGATACTTTCCTTCCAGGGACCCATCATATACTTGGATACGCAACCCATTCGAAGCTTCTCTCCCAATCACACATCTGTCACTAAAGGAACAGGAACAGCTACTGGAGTTGTCATGTGATGGAGAACTGCAAATACAGTTCAAACAAAAACCACTCGTGGATTTCTGGGCACAATCATGGAAGATTATGTTGACTTATCCAAGCGAGCATTGAGAGTGTTGATGCCCTTTGCCACAACATACCTCTGTGAGGCTGACTTTTCTGCACTCACAGCTGTGAAGACGAAGTATCGCCAAGGATGGATGCTGAGAAAGATCTGAGAGTGAAACTTTCTTCAGTTGTTCCCAACTTTGATGACCTGTGTGCTGAAATGCAGGCTCATCCATCCCACTAATTACTAACAGGTAAGCGCTGGCATATTATCAGTAACATCATTTTTTTTAACAAATCTCCTCTTTGTAACTGGTATAATTTCTTACTTATATTTGTAAGATATGAGATTCATATGTTATAAATAACTGATAGGAGGGATATCATTGTGTTAATTATTAAAATGAATAAACATGTGAGGTGTATAAACGTAATGATAATGTGATGCATGCAATTACTAGTAAACGGTAGCAAAAATGGTGGTGGCAGTAGGAGGGGGGTGCGTGGACTCGGTCATATCCTGGAAGGTGGTACGTGGCCTGAAAAGTTTGGGAACCGCTGGCCTAGACAATGGGGAACACGTTAACAACGAGGTCGATATGGCCGAAACATTAAATGAATATTTTGCCTCAGTTTTTATAAGTGAAGACACAAATGGTTTCATAGAGACGTCGCAAGTCACAGACAATAGCATCCTTTTAAATAATTGCGAGATTACAGAGGATATCGTAATAAAAGTACTTGATAATATTAAAGTAAACAAAACTCCTGGGCCTGACTGCATAGCGCCACGTGTATTAAAAGAAACCAAAAATCAAATATGTAAACCCCTCTCGATAATTTTTAATAAATCACTAAACTCCGGTAAAGTACCTCGAGAAAAGAAGGGAAACAAGTCTCTTCCATGTAATTATAGACCGATCAGCCTCACCTCAGTAGTCAGTAAATTAATGGAAACCATATTGCGTAACAAACTAGTAAGCTTCTTGGAAGAGAACAGTCTCATTAAAAACTCCCAACATGGCTTCCGTAATAAACGTTCATGCCTCACTAACCTACTAGACTTCTACAACGACGTATTTAACATATTCGACGAATCCAAAGCGGTAGAACGTCATTTATCTAGACTTTAAAAAGCGTTTGACAAAGTTCCCCATAAGCACCTTCTAAGTAAATTAATTTCGCACGGCATTACTGGTAAAATTCACTCGTGGCTCGAAGACTGGCTCTGCGAGAGAAAACAACGCGTCGTTATTAACGGTAAAGCATCAAACTGGCGAAACGTTCTAAGTGAAGTGCCGCAAGGTTCAGTGTTCGGCCCCGTTCTTTTTGTAATCTACGTAAACGACATCGATGAAGGCCTCACCTGTAAGATATCCAAATTTGCTGACGACACGAAAATAACTGGAAGAGTTACTACTACTGCCGAAAAAGCGCTACTACAGTCCGACCTCGATCGCTTAGTAAATTGGTCAAAGAAGTGGCAGATGACGTATAACTTAAATAAGTGTAAAGTTTTGCATATTGGGAGTAACAATAATCGCACTAACTATTCAATGAACGGTACCGAACTTCTTAAAGTTAATGAAGAAAAAGACCTGGGCGTAACTATTAGTAGCGACCTCAAACCAGGCAAACACTGCTCAGAAGCCGTTAAAACCGCTAACAAATTAATTGGTTTCATTGGCAGAACCTTCGAGTTTAAATCTGATAAAGTCGTCCTGACACTGTTCAATTCCCTCGTACGTCCGCATCTCGAATATTGCGTTCAGTTTTGGTCACCTTACTATAGAAAAGACATTGTAAAGCTGGAGAGAGTCCAAAGACGAGCCACAAAAATGATTCCGCGACTGCGCAATAAGCCATACGAGGAACGACTGAAGGAGCTCAATCTGTTCAGTTTAGAGAAACGTAGATTACGGGGAGACCTAATAGAAGTTTTCAAAATGATTCGTGGTTTCGATAACGTCAATATAAGCGATTACGTAATTGTTGATCGGGAAAGAATCACAAGAAACAATGGATTCAAATAATCGGTAAAGCCTTCAGATCGGAAGAATCTAAACACTTTTTCTTCAATAGAATAGTTAATGTATGGAACTCTCTCCCAGCACAGGTAGTCAACAGTAATACGATTGAAACTTTTAAAGCTAAACTCGATAAGTACTTGACGACAAAACCTAACCTAACTTATTACCCGCTTCGTTAATATAATACAATTTTGTGATAGATAGCCTTTTTCTTTCTTTTTCACACTATACTATCAAATTTCCTGCGCAGTTTTTATTACTACTACTGCGCAGGTGTTTCTTTAACCACTTTTTTTTCCTGCCGGCGTTTGCCGGAGGGAGAGGTGGGTGGGGAGGAGCCTTCCACTTTACTATCCTTTACCTCAGACTTGTAGAGAATATAGAAGTAGAGTAGCTACACAGGCAACCTTGTAAGGCCCACCAGGGCTGTTATTGCCTGTTATTCCTTTGTATTCCTTTGTATTCTTCTTGTTCTTGTTCTTGTTCTTGTTTTTGTTTTTGTTCTTGTTCTTGTTCTTGTTCTTGTTATTCTTGTTCTTGTTGTTCTTGTTCTTCCTGTTCTTGTTCTTCCTGTTCTTGTTCTTTTTTTTTCTTTCATCTTCTTCTTCTTCTTCTTCTTCTGTTTCTTCTTCTTCTGTTTCTTCTACATCATCTTCTTCTGTTTCTTCTACATCATCATCATCTTCTTCTTCTTCTTCTTCTTCTTCTTCTTCTTTTTTCTTCTCTTCTTCTTCTTCTTCTTCTTCTTTTTCTTCTTCTTCTTCCTTTCTCATTAGCCTCGGGAATGTGAATGACGGCAGTGAAGGTCTTCGTTGACTGTGCATTTTATTCTTCGATAAGGGGAGGTGACTCGCTCGACAGTAATGGAAGGACGGGAGAAAGAAGGAAGAGGGCGAGGAAAGAAAGAAGGAGAGGAAGGAAGGCAGCACATTGTTAAGAAATCCAGGTTGTTCATTTCCTTCCCGAACGCATGCATGTGTCCTGAAATCTATAATTACGAAACGAAACGATGCGGAACTATGAAGCAAATCTAATAGAAAAATAGAACAGATTTGTGCTCCTGCAAAAAAAGTAGTAAATTAAATACTCAAGAAGACTGTTAGATGTTCCCTGAGGTGTGTAGTTACTCCCCTTTAAGGTATAGAAAATATAAGAAAGTAGATAAAGACAGATAGTTCAGAGCTTACCAGGAAAGGGGAGACAGGTAACCACAGGGAAGTGATGAGACTGTAAACATTCGTCTTAGTTATGCAGAGAGAAAAAATGCAGTTTTGATTTCTCATATATGCACGTATTTATCTCATCACCTTCTTAGTATGCAACGGATTAAATGCAAAGTGTACGATTTAGATAACACAGACAAAAAGAAACATACATTTTAAAGGTAAGCACAGACGGGAGGCTTGAGCTGATGCACAGGGATGATATGTGTCTGTGCCTGTGTTTGTGTGTCAGCGTCAGTGTCTGTGTTTGTGTGTGTGTTGGGGGGTGACTTACATGTATCAGGTGAGGGGATGTGAGTCTTGTGGATGAAAACCAGCCACGACCTCTGGCTGTTATTATTTATTTTTTATCATTATTATTATTATCCTTCACTTGACTTCCTCCTACGTCCTTCCTATCCCCTTGGCCTCACACTTTTTTCTCCATTTCCTTTCCCTTCCATTAATCTTATTAGACAAGTAAGGGTGAAATTGGGTTTGATATTATATTAATCAGAAAACAGATGCCATGATCGTGTTCAGCATGACAGAAAACTTCTATGAACCAAATTTCAAGAGATTAGAAGGATTCGGAGTTTTCTTGAAATTTCCAAAGGAAACTTTTGTCAGAAAAATTTTTTTTTTTTAGGTAACTGGAAAAGTATGAGGTGTACGTAAAATGAGTTTATACCATAAAAGAAAGAGAACAAAACGCCTATTAGTTTGAGCTATAGGTGATGACAGCAATTAACTTTAATTTAATGTATTTTTCCTGTAGGAGTAATATTTTCGTAGTTAAATGGGGAAAACTAGTGTTCGACTATAATTGTGGTGGAATTTTCGGGCCATAAAACCGAAAATCCATATTATAGTAATCAGGAAACTGAGTCTAAATTCGTGATCAGCATGCCTGAGAACCCTTTGTACCAATTTTCATGACTTGTTTCAAAATTTTGACGAAACCTTAACCTAATCTAACTTAAACTAAAGTTTCCCACCCCTTAAACTTCTTGGCTGAAATCAGGTTTTTTTTAATAACTCAAAAAGTATGAGATTTACGTAACAATGTATAAAATAATAAGGAAAGAGTAAAAGACTCACACTCATTTGAGCTATAGTGAAATGGAATCAGAGTGTAAGTATAAATGTAGAAATAAAAAAAATACTTTTAATCAATTGTAATTCACCAACACTGATATAAAGTGAAACCAAATAACATTAATCAATTATATTATATAGATTTTTGTTAGGTCATCTCTATGTATTTTTGTCGTAGGAGACCAGTATCACCCAGTAAAGTAAAATATTGGTTATTTCTATTATTCATATTAGGCAAACAAGAGCGAAATTGCGTTTGATATTAAAATAATAAAAATAAAAACTGAGGCCAGATCTGTGTTCAGCATGGCCGAGAACCACTATGTACCAATTTTCTTAAGTATTTTTGTCAGAAACTATGCTTTTTGAAATAACTCCAAATGTATGAGGTGTACGTAAAATGAGTATAGAATATAAAATAAAGAGCAGGAGACGTCTGTTCTTGTGAGTTATACTGAAGTAAAGTTAGAATGTAATAATAGATGTAGGAATTTAAAAAATTCACATTTATTTTTGCAACATATCTTGAATTTTCGCCAAAGGAATAAACATTATTGTAGAGGTGACGACAACAAACGGTAGATGTTGTCGAGATACATCATTTTTTTCAATACATTTTTCTTGTAGGTGTAATATTTTCGTAGTAAAATGGGGAAAAAATTGTTCGACATTAATCATTGTGGAATTTTCACGCAACACAACGGAATAGAAAACCTATAGTACAGTAATCGGAACATTGAGTTGAAATTCGTGTAGAGCATGCCCAAGAACCCCTTGGTACCAATTTTCATGAGTTGTGTCGAGAAGTATGAGGTTTACGTAAATAATGTATGAATTATAATGATATGGAATTGAAATTTAAGTATGTGTGTATGCATGGAAAAAAACCCTCTTCTAATCAGTTGTAATTCACTAACAACTATAGAAAGGAAAACCAAATAACATTAATCCGTTTAATGTAAACGAAACGGTATCAGAATATAAAAGAAACCTTTCTCTTTATTGTCCGTCTTTAATTTCAACTTTGGTTACGTTCCTGGCTGTTTAGGAGGCCATGTTACAACTCTTTACACTCTGCTAATTATCATCACAGTTGTTATGCTCTATAATGCCTCTATTAAAAAATAACTTTCTAGGTAATGATGTAAAAGTTGGAAAATATAACGAAACTTTCTTGTCTCAATTTTTTGTAATGTTTTCCGTCTGGGCTGAAAAGAGATATCATAATCTTCATATTTCTTTTTTGTCTATTTTTTTTTGATTGAGCAGCTAGCTATAGTTAATTTCTTTCCATGTAATTTTTTTCATAATCTTCTAATCGATATTGTCTAATTTACCTCTATAGTGTATTTTAATCATTGCTTTCAATTCACCTTTTCTCCTTTCAACAATGTCCTCTCTCTCTCTCTCTCGTCTCTCTCTCTCGTCTCTCATCTCTCCCTCCTCTCTCTCGTCTCTCTCTCTCTCTCTCTCTCTCTCTCTCTCTCTCATCTCTCCTCTCTCTCTTCTCTACTCTCTCTCTCTCCTCTCTCTCTCTCTCTCTCTCTCTCTCTCCTCTCTCTCTCTCTCTTTACTCTTATTTCTGGTACATCTTTTCTGCTGGATTTTTATTTATTTATTTTTTGCTCCTTCTCCTATCTTCCAATTTATGCTCCTCTTCCTCCTTTTCCACCTCCTTTTCTTCTTCATTTAATTTACCTCCTCTTTCTCCTGCGTTTATTCTTTCTCTTCTTTCTCCTCTTTCACCTCCTCACCCTCCTTTTCCTCTTCCTCCGTTTCCTCCTACCCATTCTTCTTTGTTAGATCCTCTTGTTCTCTTTTTTCCCTATTACCCTTTTTCCCTTGATTTCACTATTATTACTACTAAAACAATAGCAACAAAAACATCTACTACTACTACTATACTACTACTACACTACTACTACTACTACTACTACTACTACTACTACTACTACTACAAGAACAACAACCACCACACTATCACCACCATCATCACTGCTAGCACCACCCACCACACCACTCTCATCAATAACATATTCCCACACCCCTTCTTCACTACACCATTTTTACTTTCCTCCTCCTCATCCCTTCTACCTGCCTGCTCTCCCCACACTGTCTCCCTCGCCTTTCCTCCTCCTCCTCGCCTCCTCACCTTCACTGCTACCTTCTCCCTTGTTATCTTCGTCCGGGAATAGTTTTTAATATATTGTCAATAGTGTTAAGAGCAGGAGGAAGCAGCTATTGCGATTTACTGGCAACGCTAAGCTCTCTATTTGCAAGTAGCTTATTGTGGGATCTGGCATCTCCCAGCGGCAGGCAGAGGTTGCAGGGAACTGGCATTTGTGTGTATCTGGTGGCAGGGAAGCAGGAGAGGAATGGGAATGTGTGTGGGTGGCTTTCTGTGGTGGTGGTGGGAGGATGGAGGAGTAGGAGAGGTGTGTGTGTGAGGGGGAGTGCATGCAGGGACTCTTATATGTTTCGTGTGGGAGGGGAAGAGGAATGGGGACGAGGGGAAGGAAAGTGCAGTACGTGGAAATGTGTCGGTGGAGTGAGAGGCAAAGGGAAGGGGAAAGTGGAGGGGAAGGAGAGGGGGAAGGATAAGGGGAAGTGGAAGTGAGCGCCTCTTAGAAAACGTGGGTGAGTGTTTGTCAAAAGTTCCAATTAAATAACTACTGTCCTGGTGCAATGACATTTTTTTTTGGTATATGTATTTGCATTATTTTTTTCTCTCTCTTTCTGGTCGTCTATGTTGGCACTTAAAGTTATTCGAGTGTTGAAAATGGGGTCGAGTGTTGTATTGTGTGCTTATAAAAGATAAAAATAGATTGGATTAAGAGCGTTAGAAAAATGGTTCGCCTTGTATTGCTACGATGAAACTGTTATTGAAAGACTAATACGTAAAAGGCCAGGCAAGTATATCAGTAGATAGATCGATAGATAAAGAGACAAACGGATAGATAGATTGGTAAATAGATAGCTAGACACGTATATGGAAAATGTAGATAAATTGATTAATAGATAAATATTTAATACAAAAAAGATAGATGGCAAGATAAAAACATTGATGACCAGATAAATATATAATAGTCATAGGAACAAATGAGTCAATAAAAAGACAAACAATCTGACCAAAATAGTAATACATAATTATGCATTTTCAGCGTTTGATATAAATTCATGTTAGGAATATATATAAATATATCAAAACATACATAAAAAGATATAATGATGCTGAGATCATACATTATACAACACGAATACAACACGAATGGCTGACAACGTTCATGAGGGTAAAGATAATTAACGTGATTGTATAGCCTCGTAAAGGACGTATTGGCACTGACTATATGAATGCAATGCCATGATTACGATGCTTCTCCTCTCCGCTGCTGCCATCCCCACCTCCTTCCCCTACCTCCTTCCCCACCTCCTTCCCACCTCCTTCCCCACATCCTTCCCCGCCGCCTACACAACACTGAGGTGGAAGCTGAAATAGCCAAAAGGAATAAACGGGATGAAGAAGAAGGAAGGAAAGGATAAGACAAGATGAGGGGAGAAGCATCAAGGAAGAGGAGAATTAAAGAATATATATCATTGTATTAATCATGATAATAGTGTTGATAGTATAATAATAATAATAGTAATTATAATGATAACAATAATAATGAAATAATAATGATAATAATAATAATAATAATAATAATAATAATAATAATATTAATATTAATATACTACACATAAACAAAGACTATACGCCGCCTATTGAATGTTATTATAATTTAGTTATTGAATTGTTTCGTGTAAATAACATAATACAAAAGAAGTAAACATAACTTGAAATACT
>JAPQNM010000139.1:0-13789 GCA_029783475.1 Metacarcinus magister | reverse complement strand
CGACATTTCGTAAGTTAGGTACATCAGGATGAACATACTCAAAGTTTGCTACGTTAACGGACAGTATTTAGGTTGTGGATTGGCTTCTAAATATTTGTCAAGTCTATTTTTGAACGTAGTAATTGTTTTACTGTCGACGACATTGGCGGGCAGGGAGTTCCAAACGTTAACGATCCGATTGAAAAAGAAGTGCTTGGCTTCGTTTGATGTGAATCTTTTACCAGTAATCTTAAAAGAATGATGTCTTCTTGTTATATTTGATCGATCAAAAGTAATGTAATCTTTCTGTATTGATATTATCGAATCCTTTGATTATCTTGAACATTTCAATTAAATCCCCTCGCATCCTTCGTTTTTCTAGGCTGAATAAGTTTAGTTCTTTAAGTCTTTCTTCATAAGGTTTATTTTTCAGCCTTGGAATCATTTTTGTTATTCTTCGCTGGACTCTTTCCAGTTTGTCAATGTCCTTTCTGTAATATGGGGACCAAAACTGTACGCAATACTCAAGATGGGGTCGTACTAGTGAATTATGCAGTTTTAATATGACTTTTTCTGATTTATTTTCGAAAGTACGCCCAATAAAGCCGACCAATCTGTTAGCAGTTTTAACTACCTCTGAGCAATGTTGACTGGGTTTTAAATCGTTTGATATGTGATTCCCAGATCTTTTTCCTTGTTTACTGTAGAAAGTGGTTTACCATTCATTGAGTACTGAACGTGATCATTGTTTCTTCCGATGTGTAGTCCTTGCTTTTTCAACGTTAAATTTCATTTGCCATTTATTGGCCCAAGACGTTAGTCGATCTAGGTCTGATTGTAAGACTTCTCTGTCAATTGTCGTAGTTACTTTGCTGACAATTTTCGTATCGTCAGCGAATTTCGATATTTTGCAAGTGATCCCATCATCTATGTCATTAACATATATCAAGAATAAGACAGGACCAAGCACTGAACCCTGTGGTACGCCACTTTTTACGTTTAACCATTGAGAGGAGACACCGTTTAAGACTACTCTCTGCTTACGTTCAGAGAGCCAGTCCAGAAGCCAATTGTAAATGCTACCAGAGATACCGTGAGTCATTAGTTTATTAAGCAATCGTTGATGAGGTACTTTATCAAAGGCCTTTTGAAAATCCAGATATATGACATCTACTGCTCTGCTTTCATCGTACGCGTCAAAAACATTGTGGAAGAAGTCTAATAAGTTAGTTAAACATGAACGTTTATTACGAAAACCATGCTGTGAGGGTTTTATTATATCGTTGTCTTCAAGGAATTTCACCACATTGTCACGAATGATTGTCTCCATTAATTTACATACAACTGATGTCAGACTGATTGGCCTATAATTTCCGGGTTGTGACTTGTCCCCCTTTTTGAAGATTGGTGTTACATTTGCACGTTTCCAATCTGATGGAACTTTACCATCTCTTAAGGATTTATTGAATAAGATTGTAAGCGGTTTACTGATCTGGTGCTTGACCTCTTTCAAGATTCTCGGGGAAATTTTATCTGGTCCAGGGGTTTTGTTTGTTTCATCTTATCGATTTTTTGCAAAACGTCATTTTCTACGATGAGTATATCATTTAAGAAGTTTTCGGTCCCTCTAATCTCAAGTGGCTGAAACGATGAACAATCCTCTTCTGTAAATACGGATGCAAAAAATGTTATTAAGGATTGTAGCCATTTCGTTTTCGTCATTTGTGTGATTTCCATGTCCTTTAGTAAGTGGACCGATATTGCAGGTAAGGGCTTTTTTACTCTTAACAAAACTATAAAATTCTTTAGGATTAGATTTACATGATTCCGCTATATATTCTTCAAGGTTTTTCTTGCTACGCTTTATCAATCTCTTAGTATCGCGACGAATTCTGTCAAACTCTACTTTGTTATCTTGGCTTTTAGTTAATATGTACTTATTGTACGCGTGTTTTTTGAGAGAGAGGCTGTTTTTTATCTCTTCGTTCCACCATTTTGGTTTGTTCTTCCTTGCTGAACGTCTGTAACGATACGGTACACATACGCTTATAACTTCATTCAGTTTTGTGGTAAAGGCCTCCCATGACTTATCAATATCTGACTCTGACAACAGTTTCACTCCAGTCAGTGTCTTCTAGAATTGTTCGCATTCTGATGAAATTCGTCCTTTGGTAATTTGGTACCTTCTCCTTACTGTCTTTTACTTTTATTTCCTTCATTTTCAAATTGAACGTGATTATCCGATGGTCACTAGAACTGAAATCTGGGCCGACATTTACGTTGCTGACTAGATCTTTACTTGTTGAAAGAATGAGATCAAGGGTATTTAAGTCTCGCGTCGGTTCGTGAACGTGTTGGTGTAATTCGCTCTCTAATAAGTTCGTGTACAGGTCGTGTCCTGTATGAGATCGTAACGGATTTCCCCATCTCGTTACTGGCAAATTAAAATCACCCATAATAATTGTCTTGCATTGACTAATTGTTTCGGAGATTGATTCGAATAGTAAACGGTCAATTTCAGCGGTGCGACCTGGAGGTCTGTAGATCAATCCGAGTATTTTTCTACTTGAGTTACTCTTTAATTCGATAAAAGCTGTGTCCACACCGTTGATGGGTTCTGTTTTAATGGAGATCGGATGGAGCGAGCTGTGAATATATAGGATTACACCACCGCCAATTTTGTTCTCTCTTTCACAGCTAAAGATTGTATAACCAGATAACTGAAATTCTACAATGTAATCTCTGTTCGACGTATCTAACCATGATTCTGTGACTCCTATGATGTGGTACTGATCCATCGCGGCGAGAGCTTCGAGATCTGTGAATTTATTTCTGATGCTGCGAGCATTTACATAACAAACTTTAATATTTGGATCAGCAGTGGCATTAGTATTTGGATCAGCGGTGGCATTACACGGAGCAACTACGACGTCGTTGTTGCTCCCGTTCGCTCGGCGTTTTTTGACCTATAGAGAAAAACTTGGTCACTGAAAAGTCTGCCCAAGCGTGCATCCCCAACGCTGTTTAGGTGCAGTCCGTCGTACTGGAAAAGAAGTGGTTTATTATAAAAGTCGTCCCACAGGTTTACAAAGTCAACACCTTCCTGTGAACAGAGAGAATTAAGTCTGCTGTTGATGGTGCGCGCCTTGCCATAGAACCTCCAGTCAGCACCCATCCTGGGAAGAATGCCTGAAATAACAATGTTATTAGTCTTTGTCCTGAACTGGCGGATCATCTTTCTGTACTTCTCCAGCAACTCCTCAGGTCTTGTGGATGACACATCGTTCGTTCCTGCGTGGATGGATGATAATAAGAGTGTTATCATCTGCGTCACTGGTGACCTCTCCGCAAACTTCTATTATGTCGTCAAGCCTGGCTCCTGGAATACAGTAACGCTTCCTATTATTTGGGGCACGGCCACTGAATTCAATCAGCTGTCCACGAAGGATGGAGTCACCCACCAGCCTTGTCTCTCCAATTTCCTCCTGTGTCGAACCGATCACCTGGAATTTGTTAAAAGTTTTCTGAGTTAGTGGTTTTCTAGGGATTCTAGCAGCGCCCCTAGGTGCCCTCCAAGAATAAGAGTCTTAAAGAGAGGAGGGGTGGAGGTGTAGGGAGCTGAGGTATTATATATATATCATTGCCTTGTATCCTTATTTGTATTTGGCGCGCTCTATGTATCTTGTGACATCTGGCAACTGCGCGTGACCCAACCCACACTTGACTTGACCTGGCCGTCCCGCTCGCCTTCAGTCCGGGCATCATCTTGACACGGCAAGGTCGCACCACATCGTTACTCCTCTGTCCAGTTCCTTTGTGTTTATTGTTTAATAAACCCACGCCACGTCTCCGAGCCTTATTTAACCACAGCCACGCTACCAACAACCCCTTACAGAGGAGGAGGCGGCTGGAAGCCTCGTCTCTCCAATAACCTCCTGAGACGTGCTGAGCACTTGGTATTGTTAAAAGTTTTTGTAGTTAGAGGTTTCCTAGAGCATATAACAACACGCCTCCTAGAAACTCTCCAAGAATAAGAGTCCTGGGAGGATGAGGAGGAGGAGGAGGGGGAGGAGGAGGAGGAGGAGGAGGAGGAGGAGGAGGAGGAGGAGGAGGAGGAGGAGGAAGGAATGTCGGAGGAGGAGGAGGAAAGGATGGCGGGAGAGGTGGAGGAGGAGGAGGAGGGGCAGGAGGAGGAGGAGGAGGAGGAGGAGGAGGAGGAGGAGGAGGAGGAGGAGGAGGAGGAGGAGGAGGAAGGGGCGGCGGAAGAGGAAATGGCGGGAGAGGTGGAGAAGGAGGGGGCTGGGAGGGTGTTGGAGGGTACGCGGGTAGAGGAGGTGGGGGGGGCAGGAGGCAGCATTGGAAGAGTGGGATGAGAGAGAGGGGGATGAGAGAGAAGAGGAGGAGGAGGAGGAGGAAGAGGAGGCTGGGTGGGTGGTGGAGGTGGAGGTGGGGGTGGAGGTGGAGGGGGGAGGAGGAGATGGAGGAGGCGGCGGTGAGGGAGGGGGAGGAATACAAGGGAATACAAGGGAACACAAACAGCAACAGACCCTAGGGTCCCTGCGAAGGCTGTTTGATATAACTACTCTACACTAACTACTTGAATTAGAGAAAGGATAGTACAGTGGAAGGCTCCTCCCCTCCCACCCATCCCTCCAGCCGAAGCTGGCAGGAAAATAAGTGATACCATGTAGTATAGAAAAACTACATGGAATTTTCGAGGTAAGTGTGAAATAGTAAAAAAAAATAAATAAATAAATAAATAAATAAATAAATAAATAAATAAATAAATAAAAATAGCGGAGGATACTATACTATACTATACTATACTACCACTAATGCTGGTACAGAATCGCATGCTCATATCAAATGGGAACTGGTGCAGTAGACACAGACCAGTAGGAGTCGTACTGCAACTGCTGTTCAGGTAGAGATTTGATTCTCATTTACTTCGGATCAAGGGATCGCTCCGTACCCTGACAACCAACAGCTGCAGCCCCCCACCAGTCTGAGTCACTCTACACCATGAATCCCTTAATTACATTTAAGATTTAAAAAGTGTCTATATTTATTCTGTAACGAACATTGCCAGCCGGGGATTACATTCAAGATGTTTGTCGAGACGATTTTTAAAAGTTTCTATTGTACTCGAGTTGACGACGTTTGGGGGCAGTCCATACCATATATTTACGACTCGATTGAAGAAAAAGTACTTGGCTTCGTTAGTTATAAATCGTTTTCCCAATTATTTGAAGCCATTGTTGCGGGTGATGCTTGAACAGTCGATAATAAAGTAGTCGTCCGGCTTTAAATTTGTGAATCCTTTAAAAATTTTGAATACTGTTAGAAGGTCTCCTCTTAGTCTGCGTTTAGTAAGAGAAAATAAATTAAGTTCTTTAAGACGTTCATCGTATGGTTTATTGCGCAGTCTTGGAATCATTTTGGTTATTCTACGTTGAATTCTGTCTAATTTCTTAATGTCTTTACGGTAGTAAGGTGACCAGAACTGTACGCAGTACTCCAGGTGGGGACGTACAAGTGAGTTATACAGGGTTAGTATGATTTTTTCTGATTTGAATTCGAAAGCTCTTCCAATAAAGCTGACTAATTTATTAGCAGTTTTTACTACCTCGGCGCATTGAAGTTTAGGTTTAAGGTCAGTTGAGACTATTACACCAAGGTCTTTTCTTTAACTACGTTTTTGAGTTGAACGTTATCCATTTATAATTTATTTGGGGGTTACTATTTCCGACGTGGAGTACGTGACATTTTTCTAAATTAAAGTTCATTTGCCATATTTTGGACCCAATCGACTAAAGCATTCAAATCGTTTTGCATTAGTTTGCGCTGAGTTTCAGAGTTTACCTTATTTGCGATTTTTGTGTCGTCGGCGAATTTCGAAATTTTGCAAGTGATACCTTCGTCGATATCATTAATGTAGATTATAAAAAGTATTGGTCCCAATACAGACCCCTGAGGAACTCCGCTGTTTACGTTTACCCACTCTGACGTTTTTCCGTTAATTACGACTCGCTGTTTACGTTCTGATAACCAATTTTCTATCCACTTACTAAGATTTTCCGATATACCATGGGCTTTTACTTTACTTAAAAGACGTTTGTGAGGCACTTTATCGAACGCTTTCTGGAAGTCTAAGTAGATTATATCAACTGCTTTCGTGTTATCGTACAAATTATATACCTCATTGAAGAAATCGAGTAAATTTGTGAGGCATGATCTCTTATTTCTGAAACCGTGCTGTGAGTCTTTGATAATGTTGTTCGTTTCCAAGTAATATACAATTTTGTCTCTAAGGATCGATTCCATCAACTTGCTTACTACTGACGTTAAACTAATTGGACGATAATTACCGGGGTGAGATTTATTACCTTTTTTAAAGATCGGAGTGACGTTTGCCAATTTCCATTCGCGAGGGACTCTGCCAGTTGATATTGATTTATTGAATATAATGCAAAGTGGCTTAACGAGTTTATTTTTGGCCTCCTTAAGTATTCTAGGTGAGATCTGCTCTGGATCGGGTGTTTTGTTAGTTTTCAGGTTATTGATCGCACTTAGTATATCGTTTTCATGGAATACGCATGTATTTAGGTAGGTATTATTATTATACATACGGGGAGTGGGAAGGTTCAATGAATTATTTTCATCGGTGAAAACTGACGCAAAATACTCATTTGATACGTTAGCCATAACGAATTCATCTTCGGTGTGTTCTCCGTTGGCTGTCGATAGAGGAACGATAGTTGAGGTGAGTACTTTCTTTTTTCTAATATAACTATAAAATTCTTTAGGATTCAATTTGCACGAGTTTGCTACATGGAGTTCGACATTTTGTTTACTTTGCTTTATCAGTCTTTTAGTGATACGTCGTATTCTATCGTGTTCAAGCTTGTCGTTAATATCCTTCGTTGTTTTATATTTTTGATACGCACGCTTTTTGGCCAAAAGGCTGTTCTTAATTTCGCTGTTCCACCATTTAGGTTTGCTGTTTTGAATTTTACGTCTGTTACGTAGTGGAATACAGGATTCTACCGTTTGTTTTAATTTGTTCGTGAATACTTGCCACGCAGTGTTTATATCGTTATGATTCAATAAATGATTCCATTTGCAGCTTGCTAGAGACCTTCTAGATTTATTAAAGTCTGCCCTTCTATAATCTGGTACTTTTTCTTTATTTTCTTTTATTTTAGGTTTTTCTACTTCAATGTTATATGTGATCACCCTGTGGTCACTCGAACTAAACTCGCATCCTACAATAACGTTGTTGGCAAGGCTTTGCTCGGTTGAAAGAATAATGTCTAAAATATTATTTCCTCGAGTTGGGTGTTCGACATGTTGGTGAAAAGAGCTTTCTAGTAAGTTTACATAGAGATCGTGACCGGAGTGTGAAGTGAGAGGACATCCCCACTTGGTGACAGGTAAATTTAGATCACCGAATATTATACTTTCATTTTGACAACTAATTTCTGCAAGTTGTTCGTAAAGTTTATCGTCGATTGAATGTGACTGTACAGGAGGTCGATAAATGAGACCGATAGTTATTTTACGCGAGTTTACTTTTAACTGAATGTACGTTGCATTGATATTTTCAATCGCTTGTTTCGATAATGCAAGTGGGTGGAGAGTAGATTTAACGTAAAGGAGTACCCCGCCTCCTTTTCTTTGGTGTCTTTCACTGCTGTATAAGTTATATCCCGGTATTGAAAATTCAGCTAAAAAATCTCTGTTTTTTTGAGTCAATCCAAGATTCCGTAACACCGATGATATCATATTCCTCCAGGCAAACGATCTCTTCAAGATCCTGAAATTTATTTCTAATGTTTCGTGTATTTAGGTAACAAACTTTAATATTTTTGTGAATGGCTGGAGCATTTTGAATACGAGAGTTTGAATTAGTGTGAGGGCGAGGGTTTATCTCAATGGGAGAACGCGGGATAATCACATTGCGTGTACTACTGTGCGGACGTGAGTTTGTATGAATGCAGGGACGAGTATTTACGGTGTCAACTGTATTTCCGCCTGATACGCGTTTTTTGACCTGAAGATGGACACTGCTGTGTGTAACAGTCTCCCAAAACGTGCTGAGCCTACAGGATTGAGGTGAAGTCCGTCGTGTTGGTAGAGGGTTGGTAGGTTGTAGAATTGATCCCAGAGGTTAATGAAGTCTACACCTTCCTCTCTACAGAGGTTAGTCAAACGCCTGTTAGTACTAGACGCCTTGTCGTAAAAACTACTTGCTGCGTTTATCCTGGGGAGAATACCAGAAATGATAATGTTACGGGACTTCATTTTATATTTTCTTATCATCTCTCGGTACTTAGCTAAGAGGGCTTCCGATTTGGTTTGATTAATGTCATTTGTTCCCGCGTGGATGATAAATAGAGTGTTCTCCGTTGTGTTAGCGGTCGTGTTTTCGCATGAATCGGTTATATGCTCTAATTTGGCCCCCGGGAAACAATGGCGGTGGTAACTTTTAGAGCGGGAACAAAATTCAACGAGCTGATCACGTATTATTGAGTCACCAATTAATTTGGTGTCTTCGCTTTCCTGTGTCACTTCTGTTAATATATCAAATCTATTGCTTGTCGTGACCGTTAGCTGACGTTTTGGCGATGGCCTTATACCGTTCCTAACGGGGATAAAACGGGAAGACGTAGAGGATAGAGAGGAGGAGGGGAAGGACAAAGAGGGGGAGGAGGAGGAGGGGAAGGACAAAGAGGAGGAGGAGGAGGAGGAGGAGGAGGAGGAGGAGGAGGAGGAGGAGGAGGAGGGGGAAGAAGAGGAGGACGAAGGAGAGCGGGTGGTGGAGGAAGAGGAGGATGGGGAGGGTAAGGGAAAGGAGAAATAGGAGGAGGATGAGATGGGGGGGGGGCGGATGAAGGGGAGGAGGGGGAGGATGAAGGGGAGGAGGGTGAGGATGAAGGGGAGAAGGAGGAGGGGTTAGTTAAAGGGGGGAAGTGGGAAAAGGAGAGAGAGGGGGAGGGAGAGGGAGAGAGATGGGAGAGGGGAGAGAGAGGGGAGGAGGATGGAGAGAGAGGGAGGAGGATGGAAAGAGAGGGGAGGAGGGGGAGGATGAAGGGATTGAAGGGGAGAAGGAGGAGGGATTAGTTAAGGGGGGTAAGTGGGAAAGGGAGAGAGAGGGGGAGAGGGAGGGAGAGAGCGGGGAGGAGGATGAAGAGAGAGGTGAGGAGGATGAGGAGCCGGTGGGAGAGTGGGGGGAGACGGGGGGAGAGGAGGAGGAGGAAGGTGGGTCGCGAGAAACGGCATTCGGCTTGTCAGTTAGAAGTTTTTTTATATCAACGTAATTTTGACTCAGCTTATTGTTTTCTACTTTAAGTAATTTTACGTCTTCTGATAGTTTTTTTATCTGCGTCGTCGATGTACACAAACTGCATAGGTCGTTACCTAAGTTAAACATCTGCTTTGCAAATCTTCCCTTGCACATTCCACATCTAACGAGATTGGAAGGCATATTAAGGCGTGTAGGTGGGAGTGGCGGTCCGGTCAAGAATAAGTACAGGTCAGATCATATTTAAGTGGGGATTAAAAGCGGGAAGGCGCGGCGCGGCTGGCAGGGACCGTTGAGAAGTGAGGTATAGCTAATTACTTTACAGTTACTTGTAAACTATAAGTAACGAAAAACCTTACATAGAATGCACTTTATATTGTACAACCGATAAGCTAACGCACTTAGTACATGAGTTACGCTTATTTCTTTATATAAATAAATAAGTAAATAAATAAATAAAATAAACTGAACTACGTCTAAAATAAAACTTTTTTTATACCACTTATCAAACTACAAACTCTATTTGGTTTACAAACAGAAGGTTTTACGGCTTTGAAATTAAAGAAAGGGATAAATATATATGCGACAAAAGAGTGCGGTGAGAAATTAACTTGTAATGTGAAATTAATTTGTAATGTCTATCACTGGTGTCTGTGTGGTGTAATTTGTGTTATTTGTGATGTTTGTAAATAAGTAATTGAAGGAAGGTAAATTAATTTGATGAAATATAACGTTTAGAAAAAACTTAGCGTGTTTTGCAGGTCAGCAAAGTACAGCAAAGGTCACGGAGAGGTCAGGCCGAGATGTTGACACTAGGAAGGTCAGATATATTTATATACATATATATATATATATATATATATATATATATATATATATATATATATATATATATATATATATTTATATACATATATATATATATATATATATATATATATATATATATATATATATATATATATATATACAGGAAATCTTCGTTTTACGAGAGCAATGCGTTCCTTGAAACCCTATCGTAAACCAAAATAGGATATACCGAACCCATTTTTACATGTATTAGATAGGGATGCGTTCCAGCACATTGCCAAAGTCACTCCGTCAGGTTCAGATACATACATAAAGACATACCTTAGTGTAAAAATAAACAAATTGAATGTAAATAATAAAGAAAATAAAGAAAAGAATAAAGAAAAGAATATAATTATGCAATCATCTGATCAGCTGATGCGGGCGATGTAGGCGGTGAGGCGGAGGTCGAGGGTGAGGCGGGTGATTCAAAATCTGAAGTTGATTGCTCTGTTGAAGTGGATGGTCCAGCTGATGTTGATGGGCTGGCATGTTTGAAGAACGTCGAAATCGTTGACTGTTTGGCACAAGGTTTCACTGTGTTTGGCGCTGCATGCACCACCACGCCGATTTGGCCACGCCCAACTCGCCACACCGATTTTGGCGCCTTTTTTTAATATCGTAACTGCGAATCAAGTATCGTAAATCGAAAAAAGGGTACTAATTGGCTAGTATCGTATCTGCGAATTTAACATAAACCGAACTATCGTATAGCAAAGACTTCCTGTATATATATATATATATATATATATATATATATATATATATGAAAATACCAATACAATATATATGTATATTGTATTGTTATTTGTATATAGATTCATATATATATATATATATATATATATATATATATATATATATATGAAAATACAATATATATATGTATATATAGATATAGTATATATATATATATATATATATATATATATATATATATATATATATGTATATATATATATATATATATATATATATATATATATATATATATATATATATATATATATATATATATATATATATATATATATATATATATATATATATATTTACAAATACCAATACAATATATTTGTATATTGTATTGTTATTTGTATAAAGTAGTCCCTATTTCACAAAAAAAATTACCTAAAAACATTATAAATAAAGTGAAAATAATTATAATATGGTAAAGTGATGTGGTAAATGCAATTAAGGTAGTAGTGGATGGTCACATCAAAAATTCCTACCGAAAAGTCTATACCAATAAATAGAAAGGGTTAAAATATTTTAATATAACACTACTTTTTAGACACATTTTGTAAAATATGGTCCTAGAAAATTTAATTCATGTATAATTTACAGGCCAATATTTTCTCACTCAAAAGTACAATCACTTAAGAGGACATATTACACCATATTCTTTGCTGTCATAAAAGGTGACCAAAAGGGACAGAGCAAGAGGCATGGGAAGCCCTCTTCTGTATTCTCTCCTAGGAAAAGACGAGGCACGGAGGAGGAGGGGAGACTAATGTTTCCGGGAACCGTAAATGCTTTGTTTTGGTAACCCACCCTTTAGTTTCACGGTATATAAGACACATATAGATACATAGATTTGAAATTTTAGTAATAAATGTGTCATCATTTATTTATTAATCTATATATGTATGTGTGTATGTGTATATATATATATATATATATATATATATATATATATATATATATATATATATATATATATATATATATATATATATGTATTAATTCTTTTTTTATCTTTTTTTTTCACAAGACAATATGTAGCTCATTTCACTTCAAATTCTGTTGGCAAAACTCAAAACACAAACACTCCTCATTTGTTGCTGTGGTCATGTATTAAAACTAACAAAAACTGTCAGCATGCTGGGAGAATTTTGCTCAGTGTGACACCACCTTTACAGTCCTTTCACACTATCTAGTCTCTTGCTGTGATGGTGGGTAGCCATGACACTGGAGACTTTACAGCTTCCTGTGGTAAAGGCAATGGGTTGCAGTGTGTGTAGGCATAGGTTTAACTTAGCTAAAATTGTTCTCTTCCTTGTTATTGAATGATTCAAAATTGTAATGCAGTTCACAACAAGCAGAATTTTGATTCTTGCAATTGAGAGACTCTTGTCCTTTTGTTACCTGTTCAATGATAGATATTAAATAATTTATTTCATCAATTCCCAAACTGTTGTAAAATAAATCACTTCAGTGCAATTCGTTATGTATAGCACCAAGGTCAAGAGTAGGACAGAGTAATAGCCATGCATAGACTGCAGACTACCCAGTAGTTTACAGATAGGCATAAACAAGTTGAATCGTCTAGGGATATCTGATGCTGTGCTTAGTCACAGCACCAGACAGATGCAGTAAACTGAATTTGTTTACGCATGTTTTCATATTACTTAGCAGTTTGCTCTGTCTATACACAACTGCTACTTATGACCTTATTGATACTATTTATCTATATACACTACTATGTTATACGATGCAAACATTTGCACAATTTTAAAATCTAGTGATAAAATGCCGAAAATGGCACAAGTAACTTGTGTACAAGTTACTTGTTCTTATGAATATGATGGAAAAAATGGAGAATGTTATGGATTTAAATTAAAGTTTAGAATTCAGTCCATGCTCCTATTTTCAAAGCTCCGATGAAAGAAAAAATACATTCATAGTGGAAAAAGTGCAAGAAAGAATAGAATGAATGTTGTAGCTGGTGAGAAGGATGGGCATGAAGAGACTGAAGCTTAGTTACTCTTGCAATTGCAACCATCACACACACACACACACACACACACACAATAAGTATAAGTGTAAGGTCATGGAATTTGGGAGAAGTAAAAAGAGAGTGCACTGTGATTACAAAATGGATGGAGTTGGTCTGGAGAAGTCTAAGGAGGAAGTAGATCTAGGTGTGACAATTACGGAGGGCTTGATTCCAGACAGGCACATAAATAAAATTACGGGAGAAGTAACAAATCTGTTGAGGAGAATCAAAATGGCATTTTCGTATTTGGATGCTGACATGATGAAAAAGCTGATCAGTTCCATGATAAGACCAAGACTGGAGTATGCAGCGATAGTGTGGTCTCCTCACACGAAGAAGAATATTAGAATTTTGGAGAGGGTCCAAAGAGCGGCCACCAAGATGGTGCCGGAACTGAGGGATTTAACATATGAGGAAAGATTGAGGATACTGGAGCTTCCAACGCTTGAAAGTAGAAGAGAAAGGGGAGATTTGATAAGTGTTTATAAAATGGTGAATGGAATGGATGAAGTGGATGGCGACTTGTTGAACTTGGAAACGAGAACTACAAGGGGACATGGAAAGAAGTTGAAGAAGGAGCAGTGTGTAAGGGATATTAAGAAGTATAGTTTCCCTCACAGAGTTGTGGACACCTGGAATGCTTTGAATGAGGAAATTGTTAATGCCGTCAGTGTGCATAGTTTCAAAGCTAAGCTGGACAAAGCAAGATGTAGAGACGGGTCATGAGATTACTCCCCTCCCGTAAACCACAACTAGGTAAACTAGGTAAATACACACACACACAAACACTAACTACAACTAGGTAAATACACTCCCGTGGGTCAGTGGTTAACGCCTTTGCCCGCCACCCAGTAGATCCCGCTCAGATTGCTAAGGAT
>JAPQNM010000138.1:0-19214 GCA_029783475.1 Metacarcinus magister | reverse complement strand
ACGTCATTGTTGGCCCAGAATTCAGCACCAGCGATCATAAAATTGTTAAGTTTGACATGAATCTCAAGATTTACGATGAAAACATTAGTGAAGAATTAGTTTACGTGTACAGTAAAGGTAATTACGAAAGACTTAAAAATATTCTCTCAGAAACAGACTGGAGCAAATTATCATGTGAAACCGACGTAAATGATTCATGGAATAAATTCACTCACATCTTAAACAATGCGGTAAAATCGTGTATTCCAGTCTGTAAAAGACGTTCAGGTAATAATATTAAACCAAAATGGTGGAATAATCGAATAAAAACAGGCCTGTCTAACAAAAAACGTGCATACCGTAAATACCAACGAACTCAACTCGAAAGTGATAAGATATTATTTCAAAGACTTCGCCGCGAAACTAATAAACTTATTAGACAAAGTAAAAAAAATTGTGAAGCGCTTATCGTCAGTAAAATTAAATCGAACCCGAAAGAATTCTACAGTTACGTTCGCCGTAAAAAAGTCCAAACTAGTAACATCGGTCCACTTCGCCTAGACAATGGGGAACACGTTAACAACGAGGTCGATATGGCCGAAACATTAAATGAATATTTTGCCTCAGTTTTTACAAGTGAAGACACAAATGGTTTCATAGAGACGTCGCAAGTCACAGACAATAGCATCCTTTTAAATAATTGCGAGATTACAGAGGATATTGTAATAAAAGTACTTGATAATATTAAAGTAAACAAAACTCCTGGGCCTGACCGCATAGCGCCACGTGTATTAAAAGAAACCAAATATCAAATATGTAAACCCCTCTCGATAATTTTTAATAAATCACTAAACTCCGGTAAAGTACCTCGAGACTGGAAACTTGCAAATGTTACCCCCATTCAAAAGAAGGGAAACAAGTCTCTTCCATGTAATTATAGACCGATCAGCCTCACCTCAGTAGTCAGTAAATTAATGGAAACCATATTGCGTAACAAACTAGTAAGCTTCTTGGAAGAGAACAGTCTCATTAAAAACTCCCAACATGGCTTCCGTAATAAACGTTCATGCCTCACTAACCTACTAGACTTCTACAACGACGTATTTAACATATTCGACGAATCCAAAGCGGTAGACGTCATTTATCTGGACTTTCAAAAAGCGTTTGACAAAGTTCCCCATAAGCACCTTCTAAGTAAATTAATTTCGCACGGCATTACTGGTAAAATTCACTCGTGGCTCGAAGACTGGCTCTACGAGAGAAAACAAAGCGTCGTTATTAACGGTAAAGCATCAAACTGGCGAAGCGTTCTAAGTGGAGTGCCGCAAGGTTCAGTGCTCGGCCCCGTTCTTTTTGTAATCTACGTAAACGACATCGATGAAAGCCTCACCTGTAAAATATCCAAATTTGCTGACGACACGAAAATAACTGGAAGAGTTACTACTACTGCCGAAAAAGCGCTACTACAGTCCGACCTCGATCGCTTAGTAAATTGGTCAAAGAAGTGGCAGATGACGTATAACTTAAATAAGTGTAAAGTTTTGCATATTGGGAGTAACAATAATCGCACTAACTATTCAATGAACGGTACCGAACTTCTTAAAGTTAATGAAGAAAAAGACCTGGGCGTAACTATTAGTAGCGACCTCAAACCAGGCAAACACTGCTCAGAAGCCGTTAAAACCGCTAACAAATTAATTGGTTTCATTGGCAGAACCTTCGAGTTTAAATCTGATAAAGTCGTCCTGACACTGTTCAATTCACTCGTACGTCCGCATCTCGAATATTGCGTTCAGTTTTGGTCACCTTACTATAGAAAAGACATTGTAAAGCTGGAGAGAGTCCATCAAGCCCTGCCCCTTCTTCTCTCCCTCAACCAATAACATCGTTATTTCAGGTATTCTTCCCAGGATGGGTGCTGACGGGAGGTTCTATGGCAAGGCGCGCACCATCAACAGCAGACTTAATTCTCTCTGTTCACAGGAAGGTGTTGACTTTGTAAACCTGTGGGATAACTTTTATAATAAACCACTTCTTTTCCAGTACGACGGACTGCACCTAAACAGCGTTGGGGATGCACGCTTGGGCAGACTTTTCAGTGACCAAGTTATTCTCAATAGGTCAAAAAACGCCGAGCGAACGAGAGCAGCAACGACGTCGTAGTTGCTCCGTGTAATGCCACCGCTGATCCAAATACTAATGCCACTGCTGATCCACATATTAAAGTTTGTTATGTAAATGCTCGCAGCATCAGAAATAAATTCACAGACCTCGAAGCTCTCGCGGCGATGGATCAGTATCACATCATAGGAGTCACAGAATCATGGTTAGATACGTCGAACAGAGATTACATTGCAGAATTTCAGTTACCTGGTTATACAATCTTTAGCTGTGAAAGAGAGAACAGAATTGGCGGTGGTGTAATCCTATATATTCACAGCTCGCTCCATCCGATCTCCATTAAAACAGAACCCATCAACGGTATTGACACAGTTTTTATCGAATTAAAGAGTAACTCAAGTAGAAAAATACTCGGATTGATTTACAGACCACCGGGGCGCACCGCTGAAATTGACCGTTTACTATTCGAATCAATCTCCGAAACAATTAGTCAATGCGAGACAATTATTATGGGTGATTTTAATTTGCCAGTAACGAGATGGGGAAATCCGTTACGATCTCATACAGGACACGACCTGTACACGAACTTATTAGAGAGCGAATTACATCAACACGTTCACGAACCGACGCGAGACTTAAATACCCTTGATCTCATTCTTTCAACAAGTAAAGATTTAGTCAGTAACGTAAATGTCGGCCCAGTTTTCAGTTCTAGTGACCATCGAATAATCACGTTCAATTTGAAAATTAAGGAAATAAAAGTAAAAGACAGTAAGGAGAAGGTACCAAATTATCAAAGGGCGAATTTCATCAGAATGCGATCAATTCTAGAAGACACTGACTGGAGTGAACTGTTGTCAGAGTCAGATATTGATAAGTCATGGGAGGCCTTTACCACAAAACTGAATGAAGTTATAAGCGTATGTGTACCGTATCGATACAGACGTTCAGCAAGGAAGAACAAACCAAAATGGTGGAACGAAGAGATAAAAAACAGCCTCACTCTCAAAAAACATGCGTACAATAAGTACATATTAACTAAAAGCCAAGATGATAAAGTAGAGTTTGACAGAATTCGTCGCGATACTAAGAGATTGATAAAGCGTAGCAAGAAAAACCTGGAAGAATATATAGCGGAATCATGTAAATCAAATCCTAAAGAATTTTATAGTTTTGTTAAGAGTAAAAAAGCCCTTACCTGCAATATCGGTCCACTTACTAAAGGACATGGAAATCACACAAATGACGAAAACGAAATGGCTACAATCCTTAATAACTTTTTTGCATCCGTATTTACAGAAGAGGATTGTTCATCGTTTCAGCCACTTGAGATTAGAGGGACCGTAAACTTCTTAAATGATATACTCATAGTAGAAAATGACGTTTTGCAAAAAATCAATAAGATGAAAACAAACAAAACCCCTGGACCAGATAAAATTTCCCCAAGAATCTTGAAAGAGGTCAAGCACCAGATCAGTAAACCGCTTACAATCTTATTCAATAAATCCTTAAGAGATGGTAAAGTTCCATCAGATTGGAAACGTGCAAATGTAACACCAATCTTCAAAAAGGGGGACAAGTCACAACCCGGAAATTATAGGCCAATCAGTCTGACATCAGTTGTATGTAAATTAATGGAGACAATCATTCGTGACAATGTGGTGAAATTCCTTGAAGACAACGATATAATAAAACCATCACAACATGGTTTTCGTAATAAACGTTCATGCTTAACTAACTTATTAGACTTCTTCCACAATGTTTTTGACGCGTACGATGAAAGCAGAGCAGTAGATGTCATATATCTGGATTTTCAAAAGGCTTTTGATAAAGTACCTCATCAACGATTGCTTAATAAACTAATGACTCATGGTATCTCTGGTAGCATTTACAATTGGCTTCTGGACTGGCTCTCTGAACGTAAGCAGAGAGTAGTCTTAAACGGTGTCTCCTCTCAATGGTTAAACGTTAAAAGTGGCGTACCACAAGGCTCAGTGCTTGGTCCTGTCTTATTTTTGATATATGTTAATGACATAGATGATGGGATCACTTGCAAAATATCGAAATTCGCTGACGATACGAAAATTCTCAGCAAAGTAACTACGACAATTGACAGAGAAGTCTTACAATCAGACCTAGATCGACTAACGTCTTGGGCCAATAAATGGCAAATGAAATTTAACGTTGAAAAATGCAAGGTACTACACATCGGAAGAAATAATGATCACGTTCAGTACTCAATGAATGGTAAATCACTTTCTACAGTAAATAAAGAAAAAGATCTGGGAATCACAATATCAAACGATTTAAAACCCAGTCAACATTGTTCAGAGGTAGTTAAAACTGCTAACAGATTGGTCGGCTTTATTGGGCGTACTTTCGAAAATAAATCAGAAAAAGTCATATTAAAACTGCATAATTCACTAGTACGACCCCATCTTGAGTATTGCGTACAGTTTTGGTCCCCATATTACAGAAAGGACATTGACAAACTGGAAAGAGTCCAGCGAAGAATAACAAAAATGATTCCAAGGCTGAAAAATAAACCTTATGAAGAAAGACTTAAAGAACTAAACTTATTCAGCCTAGAAAAACGAAGGATGCGAGGGGATTTAATTGAAATGTTCAAGATAATCAAAGGATTCGATAATATCAATGTAGAAGATTACATTACTTTTGATCGATCAAATATAACAAGACGACGTCATTCTTTTAAGATTACTGGTAAAAGATTCACATCAAACGAAGCCAAGCACTTCTTTTTCAATCGGATCGTTAACGTTTGGAACTCCCTGCCCGCCAATATCGTCGACAGTAAAACAATTACTACGTTCAAAAATAGACTTGACAAATATTTAGAAGCCAATCCACGACTAAAATACTATCCGTTAACGTAACAAACTTTGAGTAAGTTCATCCTGATGTACCTAATTTACGAAATGTCGATTCAAAAGACGTCGCTAGTGGCCTGACATCGCTTGCCAGGAAGTAGTGGTAGCAGTAGTGGTAGTGACAGTATGGTCTTGGTTGGCCTTCCTTTCCCTGGGGAGAGAAGCCTTCACCCTTACTATCCTGTATCCTACACTCTAGAGTAGATAGTGTAGTCTCACAAACAGCCTCGTAAGGGCCAGCAGGCCTGTTGTTGTTTGTTCTTCCTATGTGTTCCTATGTGTTCAACCCAATCCCCCATCCATCCAATCCTGCCCCCTCTTATCTTCCTCATCCCCCTCCCTCATCCATCCAGCCCCGCCTCTTCATCTCTCTCTCACCCCACACCCCCGTCCCTCCAGCACTTCCCCTCTTCTCTCATTCATACCCCCCCTTCATCCATTCAACCCTACCCCCTTTTCTCTCCCTTACCCCCTCCCCCATCCATCCAACCCTACCCCCTCTTCTATTCATCACCCCACTCCCCAATCTATTAAGCCCTGGAACCTCCTCTCTCCTTCATCCCACTTCCCCATCCATCCAGCCTTGCTCTCTTATATCTCCCTCAACCCACTCCCCCATCCATCAAGCCCTGCAACCTCTCTCCGTCAACCCACTCCCCCATATATCCAGCCCTGTCCCCTCTTCTCTCCCTCATCCCACACACCCATCCATCCCACCCTGCCCTCTTTTCTCTCCCTCACCCGACTCCCCCCTCCACTCTCCATCACCCCCCTATAACATCCATCCAGCCCTGCCCCCTCCTCTCTCCCTCACCCCACTCCCCCATCCATCAAGCCCTGCCCCCTCTTCTCTCACTCACCCCACTCCCCCATCCATCCAGTTCTGCCATCTCTTATTTCCCTCACCCCATTCCCCCATCCATCCAGCCCTGCCCCCTCCTCTCTCGCTCACCCCACTCCCCCATCAATCAAGCCCTGCCCCCTCCTCTCTAGCTCACCCCACTTCCCCATCCATCCAGCCTTGCCCTAACTTCTCTCCCTCACCCCATTCACATATCCATCAAGCCCTGTCCCCTCTTCTCTCCCTCACACACCTCCCCTTACCATACAGTCCTGCCCCATCCATTCTCCCTCACCCCACTCACCCATCAAACCAGCCCTGCCCCCTCCTCTCTCCTTTACCCCACTCCCCCATCGGTCAAGCCCTGCCCCTTCTTCTCTACCTCACCCAACTCCCACATACATCCAGCCCTGCCGACTCTTGTCTCCCTCCCCCCCTCTCCCATTCATCCAGCCCTGCCCCCTCTTTTCTCCATCTCCCCACTCCTCCATCCCACCAGCCCTGCTCCTCTTATCTCCCTAACCCCCCTCCCCATCTATTAAGGCCTGCCCCCTTTTCTCTCCCTCACCCCACTCTCCCATCCATCAAACCCTGCCCCCTCTTCTCTCCTGCACCCAACTCCCCCATCCATAAAGCCCTGCCCCCTCTTCTCTCCATCATCCCACGCCCCCATCCATCCAGCTCTCACCTCTCTTCTCCCCCTCACGCCACTCCTGAATCCATCCAGCCCTGCCCCCTCTTCTCTCCCTCACCCCACTCCTCCATCCATCCAGCACTGTCTTCTCCTCTCTCCCTCACCCCACTCCCACATTCGTCGAGTCCTGCCCCTCTTATCTTCATCACCCCACTCCACGATCCATTAAGCCCTGGCACCTCCTCTCACCCAACTTCCCCATCCATCCAGCCCTGCCCCCTTCTCTCTCCCTCACCCCACTCCCCCATCTATCCAGCCCTGCCACCTCTCTCCGTCAACCCACTCTCCAATATATCCAGCCCTGCCCCCTCTTCTCTCCCTCATCCCACACACTCATCCATCCAGCCCTGCCCCCTTTTCTCTCCCTCATCCCACTCCCCTCTTCACTCTCCGTCACCCCATACACCATCTATCCAGTCCTGCCCCCTCTTCTCTCCCTCACCCAACTCCCACATCCATCAAGCCCTGCCTCCTCTTTTCTCTCTCACCCCACTCCCCCAACCATCCAGTTCTGCCCCCTCCCCCATCCATCCAGCCCTGGCCCCATCTTCTCTCCCTCACCCAACTCCCCCCGTTCATCCAGCACTGTCCCTCTTCATTCCCTCACACCCCTCCTCCATCCATCCAGCCCTACCCCCTTTTCTATCCCCCAACCCACTCGCACATCCATCAAGCCCTGCCCTCTCTTCTCTCCCTCACCACACTCCTCCATCAATAAAGCCCTAGCCCCTCTACTCTCCATCACCACCCTCCCCCATACATTAAGCCCTGCCCCCTCTTCTCTCCCTCACCCCACTCCCCCATCCATCCAGTCCTCTCTCCCTCACCCCACTCCCCCATCCATTCAGCCCTGCTCCCTCCTCTCTCCCCTATTCATCAAGCCCTGCCCCCTCTTCTCTCCCTCACCCCACTCCAGTCCTGCCACCTCCTCTCTCCCTCACCCCACTCCCACATCCATTCAGCCCTGCTCACTCTTCTTTCCCTCACCCCACTTTCAAATCCATCCAGTCCTGCCGCCTCCTCTTTCCCTAGCAACACTCCCCCATCCATCCAGTCCTCTTCTCTACTCTCTTCCTCACCCCATTTCCCTATCCATCCAGCCCTGTCCCCTCTTCTCTCCCTCACACCACTCCCACATAAATCTAGCCCTGCCACCTCCTCTCTCCCTTACCCTACTTCATCATCCATCAATCTTTGGTCATTTATCTCTCCCTCACCTCACTCCCCCATCCATCCATTCCTGCCACCTCCTCTCTCCCTCACCCCACTCCCCCATCCATCCAGCCTTGTCCCAACTTCTCTCCCTCATCCCACTCCTCAATCAATTTAGCCCTGCACCCTCTTCTCTCCCTCACTTCACTCCCCCATCCATCCAGCCCTAACCCTTTTTCTCTCCCTCGCCCCCCTCCCCCATCCATCAAGCCCTGCCCCCTCTTCTCTCCCTCCAGTACTGCCACCTCCTCTCTCCCTTACCCAACTCCCCCATCCATTCAGCCTTGCTCACTCTTCTTTCCCTCACCACACTCCCCCAACCATCCAGTCCAGCCATCTCTTATTTCCCTCACCCCACTCCCCCATCCATCCAGCCCTGCCCCCTCCTCTCTCGCTCACCCCACTCTCTCATCCATCCAGCCCTGCCCCCTCTTCTCTCCCTCACCCCATTCACATATCCATCAAGCCCTGTCCCCTCTTCTCTCTTTCACACACCTCCCCTTACCAGACAGTCCTGCCCCATCCATTCTCCCTCACCCCACTCCCCCATCCATCCAGCCCTGCCCCCTCCTCTCTCCCTCACCCCACTCCCCCATCCATCAAGCCCTGCCCCCTCTTCTCTCCCTCACCCAACTCCCACATACATCCAGCCCTACCGACTCTTTTCTCCCTCACCCCCCTCCCCCATTCATCAAGCCCTTTCCCCTCTTTTCTCCCTCTCCCCACTCCTTTATCCCACCAGTCCTGCTTCTCTTATCTCTCTAACCCCCCTCCCCATCTATTCAACCCTTTCCTCTTTCCTCTCCCTCACCCCACTCTCCCATCCATCAAACCCTGCCCCATCTTCTCTCCGTCATCCCACTCCCCCATCCATCCAGCCCTGCCCTCTCTTCTCCCCCTCACCCAACTCCCGAATCCATCCAGCCCTGCCCCCTCCTCTCTCCCTCACCCCCCTCCCCCATCCATCCAGCACTGTCTTCTCCTCTCTCCCTCACCCCACTCCCACATTCATCGAGTACTGCCACTCTTCTCTTCATCACCCCACTCCACGATCCATTAAGCCCTGGCACCTCCTCTCTCCCTCACCCCACTTCCCCATCCATCCAGCCCTGCCTCCTTCTTTCTCCCTCACCCCACTCCCCCATCCATCTTGCCCTGCCACCTCTCTCCGTCAACCCACTCACCAATATATCCAGCCCTGCCCCCTCTTCTCTCCCTCATCCAACATACCCATCCATCCAGCCCTGCCCACTTTTCTCTCCCTTACCCCACTCCCCTCTTAACTCTCCGTCACCCCATACACCATCTATCCAGTCCTTCCCCCTCTTCTCTCCCTCACCCAACTCCCACATCCATCAAGCCCCGCCTCCTCTTTTCTCCCCAACCCACTCCCCCAACCATCCAGTTCTGCCCCCTCCCCCATCCATCATGCCCTGACCCCATCTTTTCTCCCTCACCCAACTCCCCCCGTCCATCCAGCCCTGCCCCTCTTCTTTCCCTCACACCCCTCCTCCATCCATCCAGCCCTACCCCCTTTTCTATCCCTCATCCCACTCTCACATCCATCAAGCCCTGCCCTCTCTTCTCTCCCTCACCACACTACTCCATCAATACAGCCCTATCCCCTCTTCTCTCCATCGCTCCCCTCCCCCATACATCAAGCCCTGCCCCCTCTTCTCTCCCTCACCCCACTACCCCATCCATCCAGTCCTGCCACCTCCTCTCTCCCTCACCCTACTCCCCCATCTATTCAGCCCTGCTCACTCTTCTTTCCCTCACCAAACTCTCCCAACTCCATCCAGCCCTGCCTACTTTTCTCTGCCTCACCTCACTGCCCACTCCACTCTCCGTCACCCCCTTACACCATTCATCCAGTCCTGCCCCTTCTTCTCACCCTCACCCAACTCCCACATCCATCCAGCCCTGTCCCCTCTTCTCTCCCTCACCTCACACCCCATCCATCCATCACGCCACCTCTTCTCTCACTCACCCCACTCCCCCATCCATTCAGCCCTGCTCCGTCTTCTCTCCCTCACCCACCTCCCCCCTCCATCTAGCCCTGCCCCTTCCTCTCTCCCTCACCCCACTCCCTCATCACTCAAGCCCTGCCCCCTCTTCCCTCCCTCACCCCACTCCCCCATCCATCCAATCCTGCCCCCTCTTCTCTTCCTCATCCCCCTCCCTCATCCATCCAGCCCCGCCCCCTCTTCTCTCCCTCACCCCACTCCCCCGTCCATCCACCCCTTCCCCTCTTCTCTCACTCATACCCCTCCTTCATCCATTCAGCCCTGCCACCTTTTTTCTCCCTCACCCCACTCCCCCATCCATCAAGCCCTGCCCCCTCTTTTCTCTCTGACCCCACTCCCCCATACATCTAGTCCTGCTCCCTCTTCTCTCCCTCACCCAACTCCCCCATCCATTCAGCCCTGCTCACTATTCTTTCCCTCACCCTACTCCCCCATCCATCCGGTCCTGACCCCTTTTCTTTCCCTAACACAACACCCCCATCCATCCAGTCCTCTTCTCTACTATCTTCCTCAATCCATTCCACTATCCATCCAGCTCTGCTCCCTCTTCTCTCCCTCACCCCACTCCCCCATCCATCCAACCCTGCCACCTCTTCTCTCCCTTAACATACTCCCCAGTCCATCCAACCTTACTACTTTATTTCTCCCTCACCCTACTCCCCCATCCATCCAGCCCTGCCACCTCCTCTCTCCTTCAACCCACTCCCCCATACATCCGGCCCTGCCCCTCTTCTCTTCCTCATCCCACTCTTCAATCCATCAAGCACTGCCCCCGCTTCTCTCCCTCACCCCACTCCCCATTCATCCAGCTCTAACCCCTCTTCTCTCCTTCTACCCAAACCCCCATCCAACAAGCCCTGCCCCCTCTTCTCGCCCTCATCCCATTCCCCCATCCATCTAATCCTGCCACCTCCTCTCTCCCTCACCCAACTAACCCATCCATTCAGCCCTGACCACTCTTCTTACCCTAGTCCCACTCCCCCATCAATCCAGCCCTCTCATCTCTACTCTCCCTCACCCCACTCCTCCATCCATCCAGCCCTGCCACCTCCTCTCACGCTTACCCCACTCCCCCATCAATCCAGCCCTACCCCCTCTTCTCTCCCTCACACACCTCACGTATCCATACAGTCCTGCACCATCCATTCTCCCTCACCCCACTCCCCCATCCATCCAGCCCGGTCCCCTCCTCTCTCCCTCACCCCACTCCATCATCCATCAAGCCCTGCCACCTCCTCTCTCCCTCACCCCACTCCCACATCCATCCAGCACTGCCCCCTCTTCTTTCCCTCAACCACCTCCCACATCCATCATGCCCTTTCCACTCTTTTCTCCCTCACCGCACTCCCCCATCCATCCAGCCCTGCCCACTCTTCTCTCCCTCTCCCCACTCCTACATCCAACCAGTCCTGCTCCTCTTATCTCCCTCATCCCCCTCCCCCATTTATCCATCCCTGCCCCTATTTCAATCCCTCACACCACTCCCTCCTCCGTCTTCTCTCCCTCACCGCCCTCTCCAATCCATCCAGCCCTGCGCCCTCTTATCTCCGTAACACCAATCTCAAATCCATCCAGCACTGCCCCCTCCTCTCTCCCTCACCCCACTCCCCCATCCATCAAACCCTGCCCCCTCTTCTCTCCCTCACCCCCTCCCCCATCTATCAAGCCCTGCCCCCTTTTCTCTCCCTAAACCCACTCCCCCATCCATCCAGCACTGCCCCTCCTTTCTCCATCACCCCACTCCCCTATTCATCCAGTCATTGCCCCGTCCATTCTCCCTTACCCCATTCACCCATCCATCAAGCCCTGCCCCCTCTTCTCTCCCTCACCCCACTCCCCCATCCATCCAGTCCTGCCCCCTCTTCACTTCCTCACCACACTCCTCCATCCATTAAGCCCTAGCACCTCCTCTCTCCCTCACCCAACTTTCCCATATATCCAGTCTTTCTCCCTTATGTCTCCCTCACCCCACTTCCCCATCCATCCAGCCTTGCCCCCTCTTCTATCCCTCAGCCCCCTCCCCTATCCATCCAGCCCTGCCCCCTCCTCTCTGCCTCACACCCCTCCCCCATCCATCCAGCTCTGCCACCTCTCTCCGTCAACCCACTCCCCCATATATTCAGCCCTGCCCCCTCTTATCTCTCTCATCCCACAAACCCATCCATCCAGCCCTGCCCCCTTTTCTCTCCCTCACCCCACAATCTTCTCCACTCTCCGTCACCCCCTTACACCATCCATCCAGTACTGCCCCCTCTTCTCTCCCTGACACCACTCTCCTTTCCATCCAACCCTGCCCGCTCTCCTATCCCTCACCCCATTCCCATATCCATCAAGCCCTGCCCCCTCTTCTCTCCATCACCCACTTCCATCATCCATACAGGCCTGCCCCCTCCATTCTCCCTCACCCCACTCCCCCATCCATCAGCCCTGCCCCATCCTCTCCCCTCACCCACTCCCCCATCCATCCAGCCCTGCCCCCTCTTCTCTCCCTCACCCCACTCCCCCATCCATCATGCCCTCCCCCCTCTACTCTCCCTCACCCCCCTCGTCCATCACTTCCAACCCTACCCCCTCTTCTATCCCTCATCCCCCTCCCAAATCTATCCAGCCCTGCCCCACCTTCTCTCCTTCCTTCTACACCTCTATCCATCCTGCCCTTCCCCTCTTCTCTCCCTCACCCCCCTCCCCCACATAGCCAGCCCTGCCCCCTTTTCACTCCCTAAACCCACTCCCCCATCCATCCAGCCCTGCCCCTCCTCTCTCCCTCACCCCACTCCCCCATCCCTCAAGCCCTGCCCCCTCTTCTCTCCCTCACCCCACACACCCATCCATCCAGTCCTGCCCCCTCTTTTCTCCCTCAACCCCCTCCCCCATCTATCCAGCTCTGCCACCTTTTCTCTCCCTAAACCCACTCCCCCATCCAACCAGCCCTGCCCCCTCATGTCTCCCTCACCCCACTCCCCTATACATCCAGTCATTGCCCCCAACATTCTCCCTTACCCCACTCCCACATCCATCCAGCCCTGCCTCCTCCTCTCTCACTCACCCCAATCCCCCATCCATCAAGCCCAGCCCCGTCTTCTCTCCCTCACCCCACTCCCCAATCCATTCCAGTCATTCCAACTCCTCTCTCCCTCACTCCACTCCCCCATCAGTTCAACCCTGCTCACTCTTCTTTCACTCACCCCATTCCCCCATCCATCAAGCCCTGCCCCCTCCTCTCTCCCTTACCCCACTCCACCATATATCAAACCCTGCCCCCTCCTCTCTCACTCACCCCACTCCTCCATCCATCCAGCCCAGCCCCCTCTTCTCTCCCTCACCCACCTCCCCCATCCATCCACTTATGTCTCCCTCATCCCACTTCCCCATCCATCCAGCCCTGCCCCGTCTTCTATCCCTCACCCACTTCCCCCATCCATCCAGCCCTGCCCCCTCCTCTCTCCCTCACCCGACTCCCCCATCCATCCAGCTCTGCCACCTCTCTCCTTCAACCCACTCCCCCATCCGTCCAGCCCAGCCCCCTCTTCTCTCCCTCACCCCACTCCTCCGTCCATCCAGCCCTGCCCCCTCTTTTCTCCCTCGCATCACTCCTCCATCCAAACAGCCATGCTCCTCTTATCTCCCTCACCCCCCTCCGCTATCTATCTAGCCCTACGCCCTTTTCTTTCCCTCACCCCACTCCCCCATCAAACAAACCCTGCTCCCTCTTATCTCCCTCACCAAACTCCCCCATCCATCCAGCCCTTCCTCTCTTCTCTCCCTCACCTCCCTCCCCCATCCATCTAGCTCTGCCCCCTTTTCTCTCCCTCACCCCACTCTCCCATCCATCCAGCCCTGCCCCCTCCTTTTTCCCTCATCCCACTACCATATCCATCCAGCCGTGCCTCCTCTTCTCTCCCTCACCCCACTCCCCAATCGATCCAGCTGTGAGGAACTGCACCTGCCTCGTCTTCCCCTAATTAGTGGTTGAACTACCACTCTCGTCTGCCGGCGCTTGTTCACCGGCTTCCCCGCCACTACCCCACCCCCCTGTCCAGGGGTAGGGGGGTAGTCTAACCGAGCCAAGCTCCACGCCACCGGCTTGGAGAAGGACAGAACGCCTCAGCTCTCACACCTGACAACACCTCACCACCTGCTGCTGGTTTCTCAACATTCCGAAGGCATTTCTGGAGACTTGGGCTCCATTCCAGTGTTCCCTTCAACTGTACCTACACCATTCGACCCTCCCTGCTGTCTGAGCAGCAATCTACGTTGCCGAGTGTTGCTGTCACGCATCTCACCCTGAAAACAGCTGTACAGGGAGTTATTTGGGTGTCATACCCCTGCTCTGGTAATTGTTTACGAGCAGTTCGTCGTTGGTGATTTATTTTGGCTTCTAGCCTATTGTTTGCTATTTGTGTGTGTGTAAATATATTCGGGGTATCATACTCCATGATTTTTCTTCCCCACAACTCTATAAAAAGATAATATTAATTGGTAGTCACCTCGGCCCTGACACCAGCCTTGCCCCTTACTCTCTCCCTCACCCTACTCTCCCATCCATCCAACCCTGGCCTCTCTTCTCTCCCTCACCCCACTCCCCAATCCATCCAGCACTGCATCCTCTTCTCTCCCGCACCCCCCTCACCGATCCATCCAGCACTGCCCCTTCCTCTCTCCCTCACCCCACTCCCACATCCATCGCGTCCTGCCCCCTCTTTTCTCTTTAACCCCCCTTCACCATCAATCCAGCCCTGCCACCTCTTCTCTCCCTCACCCCACTCCTCCATCTATCCAGCCATTCCCCTCTTCTTTCCCTCACCCCTCTCCACCATCCATCCAGCCGTACCCCCTTTTCTCTCACAAACCCCACACCCCCATATATCCAGTCCTGCCCCTCTTTTCTCCCTCACTCGACTCCCCCATCCATCCAGCCCTGCTGAATCCTCTCTCCCTCACCCCACTCCCCGATCCAACCAGCCCTGCCCCATTTACTCTCCCCTAACCCACTCCCCCATCCATCCAGCCCTGCACCCTTTTCTCTACCCTATCCCACTCCCCCATCAATCCAGCCCTGCCCCTCTTTCTCTCCTTCACCCTACTCCACCATCCATCCAGCTTTGCCCCTTTTTTTCTCCCTCACCCCATCCCCCCTTCCATCCAGCACTGCCCTCACTTTCTCTCCTTGACCGGACTCCTCCATCCATCCAGCCTTGCTTCCTTATCTCTCCCTCACCCCACTCCCCCATCCATCCAGCCCTGTCCCCAACTTTCTCCCTCACCCCACTCACCCATCCATCCAGCCCTGCCCCTTTTTCTCTCGCTCACCTCACTCTCTCATCCATCCAGCCCTGCCCCCTATTAACTCCCTCATCCCACTCCCCAATCCATCCAGCCATGGCCCCTTTTCTCTTCCTCACCCCACTCCCCCATCCATCAAGCCCTCCCCCTTTATTCTCCATCAACCCACTCCCCAAACCATCCAGCCCTTCCCCATTATCTCTCCCTCACCCAACGCCCACATCCATCTAGCCTTGCCCCCGCTTCTCTCCCTCACTCCACTCCCCCATCCATCCAGCTATGCCCCTTTTTCTCTCCTTCACACCACTGCCCCAACCAACCAACCCTACCCACTCTTCTCTCCCTCAACACTCCCATTCCCACTCCCTCATCCATCGAGGCCTGCCACCTCTTCTCTCCTTCATCCCACTCCCCCATCCATCCAGCCATGCCCCCTCATCTCTCCCTCACCTCACTCCCCCATCCATCAAGCCCTACCCCTTTTCTCTCCGTCAACCCACTCCCATATCCATCCAGCCCTCCCCCCTTATCTCTCCTTCACCCCACTCCCCCATCCAGCCAGCTCTACCCCTATTACTCTCCCTCACAACACTCCCCCAACCATCCAGCCCTGCTTCTCTCCCTTGACACCCTCTTCCATCAATCCAGCCCTATTACCTCCTCTATCCTCACCACACTACACCATCAATCCCGCCTTGCTCCCTTATCTCTCCCTCACCCCACTCCCCCATCCATCCATCCTTCCACCTCCTTTCTCCCTTTCCCCACTTCATCCATCCAGCCCTGCCCCCGATTCTCTCCCTCATCCCACTCCCCCATCCAACTAGCCCTTCCCCCTCTTCTTTTCCTTACCCCACTCCCTCATCCATCCAGCCCTGCCATCTCTTCTCTCCCTCATCTTACTCCCATTCATCCAGCACTGCCACCACATCTCTCCCTCACCCCACTTCCCCATCTATCCAGCCCTGCCCCTTCTTCTCTCCCTCATCCCACTCCACCATCCATCCAGCCCTGCCCAATATTTTTTCCCTCACCCCTCTCCACCATCCATCAAGTACTGCCCCCTCTTCTCTCCCTCACCCCACTCCTCCATCCATCCAGCCCTTCCCCTCTTCTTTCCCTCACCCCCCTCCCCCATCCATCCAGCCCTGCCCCCTTTTGTCTCCCTAAACCCACTTCCCCATCCAACCAGCCGTGCCCACTTTTTTCTCCATAAACCAACTCCTCCATCAATCCAGTCGTGCCATCTCATCTCTCCCTCACCCACTCCCCGATCCATCCAGCCCAGACCCCCCTTCTCTCCCTCACCCCACTCACCCATCCATCTAGTCCTACCATCTCCTCTCTTCCTCACCCCACTCCCCCATCCATTCAGCTCTGCTCACTATTCTTTCCCTCACCCTACTCCCCCATCCATCCAGTCCTGACCCCTCCTCTTTCCCTAACACCACTCCCCCATCTATCCAGTCCTCTTCTCTACTCTCTTCCTCACCCCATTCCACTATCAATCCAGCCCTGCCCCCTCTTCTCCCCCTCACCCCACTCACCCATCCATCCAGCCCTGCCACCTCCTCTTTCACTTAACCTACTCCCCCATCCATCCAGCCTTGCTCCTTTATTTCTCCCTTACCTCACTTTCCCATCCATCCAGCCCTGCCACTTCCTCTCTCCCTCACCCCACTTTCCAATCCATCCATCCCTACCCCCTCTTCTCTACCTCATCCCACTCTTCAATCCATCAAGCCCTGCCCCCTATTCCCTCCCTCACCCCACTCCCCATTCATCCAGCCCTAACCCCTCTTCTCTCCCTCACCCCCCTCCCCCTTCCAATAAGCCCAGCCCCGTTTTCTCTCCCTCACCCCACTCGCCCATCCATTAAGCCCTGCCCACTTTTTTCTCCCTCACCCCACTCCAAAATCCATCCAGTCTTGCCTCCTCTTCTCTCCCTCACCCCCTTCCCCCATCCATCAAGCCTTGCTCCCTCTTCTCTCCCTCACCCAACTCCCCTATCAATCCAGCCTTGCCAATCTTCACTCCATCACCCACCTCCCCTATCCATCCAGCCCTGTCCACTTTTCTCTCTCTCACCGCACTCCCCCATCTATCCAGCCCTGCCCCCTCATTTCTCCCTCATCCCACTCCTACATCCATCCACCACTGCCTCCTCTACTCTCCCTCACACCACTCCCTATCCATCAAGCCCTGTCTCTTCCTCTCTCCTACACATCACTCCCACATCCATTCAGCCCTGTCCACACCCCCATCCATACAGCCCTACCCCCTCTCCTCTCCCTCACCCAATTCCCATATCCATCCAGCCCTACCCCCTATTCTCTCCCTCTAACCACTCCAACATCCATCCAGCCCTTCCCACCTCCCTCATCCATACAGTCCTGCCCCCTCCATTCTCCCTCACCCCACTCCACCATCCATCCAGCCCTGTCCCCTCCCCTCTCCCTCACCCTATTTCCCCATCTATCCAGCCCTGCCCCCTCTTCTCTCCCTCACCCCACTCCCCCATCCATCCAGCCCTGCCCATTCTTCTCTCCCTCAACACCCTCCCCCATCCATCTAGCCCTGTCCCCTCTTCTCTCCCTCATCCCCCTCCCCAAAATCTATCCAACCCTTCCTTTCCTTAACCCCACACATCTATCTATCCACCCCTCCCCCATCTATCCAGCCCTGCCACCTTTTCTCTGCCTAAACCCACTTCCCCATCCATCCAGCCCTGCCCCCTCCTTTCTCCCTCACCCCATCCCTTATTTATCCAGTCATTGCCGCCTCCATTCTCCCTCACACCAATCCCCCATCTATCCAGCCCTGCCACCTCTTCTCTCCCTCACCCCACTACCCCATCCATCAAGCCCTGTCCCCTCTTCTCTCCCTCATCCCAACTCCCCGATCCATCCAGTCCTGCCCCCTTTTCTCTCCCTCATCCCCCTCCCCCATCAATCCAGCAATGCCCCCTTTTCTCTCCCTCACCCCACTCCCCCTTCCATCCAGCCCTGCCCCTCTTCTCTCCCTCACACCCCTCCTCCATCCATTCAGCCCTGCCCCCTTTTCTCTCCCTCACCCCACTCTTCCATCCATCAAGCCCTACCCCCTCTTCTCTCCCTCACCCCACTCCCCCATCTATCCAGCCCTAACCCCTCTTCTCTCCATAGCCCCCCTCCCCCATCCATCAAGCCCTGCCCCCTCTTCTCTCCCTCACCCCACTCCCCCATCCATCCAGCCCTGCCACCTCCTCTCTCCCTCACCCCACTCCCCCATCCATTCAGCCCTGCTCACTCTTCTTTCCCTCACCCAACTCCCACATCCATCCAGTCTTGACCCCTCCTCTTTCCCTAACCCCACTCCCCCATCCATCCAGTCCTCTTCTCTACTCGCTTCCTCACCCCATTCCCCTATCCATCCAGCCCGGCCGCCTCTTTTCTCCCTCACCCCACTCCCCCATCCATCCAGCCCTGCCACCTCCTCTCTCCCTTACCCTACTCCCCCATCAGTCCAGCTTTGCTCTTTTATTTCTCCTTCACCCCGCTCCCCCATCCATCCAGTCCTGCCACCTCCTATCTCCCTCATCCCACTCCCCCATCAATCCAGCTCTGCCCCCTCTTCTCTCCCTCATCCCACTCCTCAATCCATCAATCCCTGCCCCCTCTTCTCACCCTCACCCCACTCCCCCATCCATCCAGTCCTGCCATCTCCTCTCTCCCTCACCCCATTCCCCCATCCATTCAGCCCTGCTCACTCTTCTTTCTCTCACCCCACTCTCCCATCCATCCAGCCCTGCCATCTCTTTTCTCCCTCACCCCACTCCCCCATCCATCAAGCCTTGCCCCCTCTTTTCTCGCTTACCCCACTCCCCCATCCATCCAGCCCTGCCCCTTCTTCTCTCTCTCACACACCTCCTCCATCCATACAGTCCTGCCCCATCCATTCTCCCTCATCCCACTCTCCCATCCATCCAACCCTGCCCCCTCCTCTCTCCCTCACTCCACTCCACCATCCATCAAGCCCTGCCCCCTCCTCTATCCCTCACCCCACTCCCACATCCATCCAGCCCTGCCCCCTCTTCTCTCACTCACCCACCTCCCCCATCCATCCAGCCTTGCCGACTCTTCTCTCCCTCACCCCCCTCCCTCATCCATCCAGCCCTGTCCCCTCTT